>OLKM01000005.1:72500-80000 GCA_900291075.1 Melanogrammus aeglefinus
CTCTCTCTCTCTCTCTCTCTCTCTCTCTCTCTCTCTCTCTCTCTCTCTCTCTCTCTCTCTCTCTCTCTCTCTCTCTCTCTCTCTCTCTCTCTCTCTCTCTCTCTCTCTCTCTCTCTCTCTCTCTCTCTCCCCCCCCCCCAGTCAATCACCAATGTCTTTTGTTTTCCCTCAAAATCATTGCCAGCTTCCTCCTCCTCTCAGTATTGATCGGGGTGGTTGTGTGAGTCGAGGTGAATGTGCAATGTGCGTTGTTCTCAGCCCGAGCGCTACACACAAACCTTCTGGCTCCTGTTCTAAGCGGCGCGTTTCATCCAGCCCCTAGCCGCTCTCCCCATCGTTGGGAGATCGCTCCCATTCCCATCCGTTGCGAGCGCTAAATAAAAAGGGAATCGTCGTATCGAGCAGATTGTAAGAAAGAGTGGGTGAAAGAAAGGAGTTGAGGGAGAGAGAGAAAGAGAGCGATAGCGCGATAGAATGGCCAGATGATCCCACGCTCCGCCATGCTTTATTTCCCAAGGACCCTCGGAGCCCCCTGCACCCACCCCACCCCCCACCCCAGTACCCCCCGTCCTCCCACCCCACCCCCCAACCCAGTACCCCCCGTCCTCCCTGATGTCGGGGCCGGTGCGGGAGCACCAAGGAGCAGGAACCGCTTCATGTTTGCGCTAATGCTTAGCGGAATGCAGTGGGGGTTGCCAGGAGAGTAATGTACGAGCATGCTGCTATATACTGTAGGTCAACATACCGTCCTATCATTTCACCACTCCCCCCTTCGCTTTTTTTTCTTGCAATCTGCAGTTCATCAGCCCCCAGCCCCCTCACCCCCCCTCACCCCTCACCCCTTCACCCCTCACCCCCTCACCCCACCATAGCATGTTCTCCTATACTTGCAGTCTCTCGACCTCCTCACGCTTAGGATTGCTTCACACACGATCCTTCAGCTCAACCCCCCTCCCCCTCACCACCCACCCACCCCACACCAACCCATTCATAACTCATCCCAGTAGTTCTTTCCCGTTCCCATCTTCTCCCATCTTCTCCCATCTTCTCCTGCTCTACCCAGTTCCTCCTGGGAAGTGTCCATGCACGCACAAGCTCTGCAGGATGATTCATAGATAGGGGGGGGGGGGGGGGTCGCATGGTGGGGGTGGGTGCACTGTTGTGGGGCTAAGGCGTTTGTGTGTGTGTGTGCGTGTGCGTGCGTGTGGGTGTTCATTCTAACCACACGGATGGAAATGATTATTCGGCAGTGGGGGGTCAAAACTTTTAATATGTGAGTATGAGTGTGTGTCTCACTTCCTCCTCGATGAAATGAAAGAAAAGGAAAGCGATTAGCTGAGGGAAAATGGAAAACATACGCCTGGTGGCATTTTCTGTGGTGTTTTTTTTGCCACACACACACACACACACACACACACACACACACACACACACACACACACACACACACACACACACACACACACACACACACACACACACACACACACACACACACACACACACACACACACACACACACACACACACACACACACACGGGGGCACCTTCAGAAACCACCAGTGTGGTTGCCAAACCCATGCAGTCATTCACAGTACATCGTTGCTCCCCTGGGACAGCCTGTTGGAGGTTTGCACAGCTGTCATGATCACTGTCCAATTGGTTGGATTAAGCCCACAAATCTCCCTCTCTCTCCCTCTCTCCCACCAACATGCATCTGGTTTGTGTTTGCACAAATTCAACATGAACCTAGCATAGAAGTGTGTGTGTGTGTGTGTGTGTGTGTGTGTGTGTGTGTGTGTGTGTGTGTGTGTGTGTGTGTGTGTGTGTGTGTGTGTGTGTGTGTGTGTGTGTGTGTGTGTGTGTGTGTGTGTGTGTGTGTGCTCCTTAGTCCCCTGGTCCTGGTATAATTGAGAGGTCCTGACTCCCTCTAGCCTTTAGGGGCTCTTCAAACACTAAGGACAAAGACCTGCTGGGTAGCAATCAAACGACATATGGGGGGGGTGGGGGGGGGGGGTGCAGAGGACGTAGCACTGCAGTAAAAAGCAGTGGAGTGTAAAACACTTCTCTACAAGACACATCTCTACAAGACTGCAGAACAACAAATCAGTGAGGCCAGATGAACATGAGTAACCGCCATCACAGCCTGGAACGGTCTCTTTTAGCCTCTGGGCCTGTCGCTGGAATAAATGTGATGTTCCTGTGAAAGATGGAGTCTGAGCTGCTTCCCTAGCCCCCGTTAGAGTCCTCATGTTGGGGATTGAGCCCCCCCCCCAGTGAGAAGGGGGAGGAACGGGGTAACCGTGTACGGCACTTGACTCTAACTAGCTGGGCAACTGTGTGACGTGAACTAGCGTCGCTCGGCTGACTGGGCGTGTGGGTGGGAGGGTTTAGGGAGAGTCGATAGTATGATTCTCTTCTTTAATTGTAGAATATATCAGTTATAGTATGTGATTCTAATGAGACAAGTAATGCATTCCATCGTTCGATCGGCATTGACCACAGAAATGTCCAGGTTCTTTTTTCTTTAATGTTTAATCTTTGTTATTGAAATATTACACATAAGGTACAGATAAGGTAAATATAGCAGTGGGTATGGCTCGGTTTTTATTTAGGGCCCCTTGGACTTCATGATCGAATCAGAGGTGGAGGGTCAGGATCAAGGGGTCTCTCCAGCCGTACTCCACAAGGCCACACCAACAGTGTGGCCACGGCAACAGTGTGGCCACGGCAACAGTGTGGCCACGCCAACAGTGTGGCCAAACCAACAGTGTGGCCACCAAAGCCAATACCTTTTGAATTGGGTAAAGGCTCTTTCATACAACATGCTTCTGCTGTATTTTATCATCGCACTATAAATAATTCCTCAAAGGATCCGGGGTTATTTTTTAATAAAGCATCCAGGTATGCACTTCATATTGGACGTCCAATATGAAGTGAATAACCATCCAGGTATTCACTTCATATTGAAGTGAACGGACGGGGAAAACGGTCGGAGCGATGCAGAGGTGTCTCCAGGAATCCAGCTCACGACCAGTGCGACGAGGCGGTGGGGATTGGCTTGAGGGGGACGTTTGTCAAAGGTTTCTTATCCCCGTAAATGTTGCCTTTCATTGGCCCCGTGAGCGATCGCTCTCCCTCGCATCCACTGCGTCTCTCTCTCCCCCTCCCCTCGCTACCAACTTAATTCCAAGCACCTTGTAACACCGACTCGCGATGAGTCAGGCATGTGTGAGCTACAATGGGACGGGGGTGGGGGTGGAGCTACAATGGGACGGGGGTGGGGGTGATGAATTGGTACAGTGGGGGGGACCCGCTGCATTCGGGATGAATCACCGCTGTAGCGAGACCCAGATAGGGGAGGGGAGAGAGAGAGGGTGGAGGAGGACGAGGGGGGACGGGGGTCCACCTTCTGTACTGCTGCTGCTGCTGTAGTGTTTTGCATATCCCTATTAAATATGTGTTTGCGTGTGTTTATCATTTCATTTTCTATTGTACTCTTAACATGGCCACTATCTTCCATTGAAATAGACTCTGTGTTTACACTGTGTTTTTGTCTTCCGTCTGAAAAATAGGATTTAATCAAACCTTGCCTGTCCTGACATCCCACTGAGAATGGAGAGACAGGCAGACAGAGAGGACGGAGAGAGAGACGGGGAGTGCTGGACCGCGCAGCCTGTGGCCGTATCATTACTGGCTATGAGGCTATATATGAACGAAAGAAATGGAAAAATAAGACGCGAAGAGACGGGGAGATTTCACTTATCTGGCTCGCTTTTTCTTTTAATAACGGACATTGTTACTGAGTGAGCTTTTTGCATAAGTCGTACATTGTGTCCTGAGAGTTTCGGCACATAGAGCGGCTAATAAGGATCGCACAATCCCAGATAGACGTTTATACCGCCTTTGCCAGCGGGCTCACTAAGCAATCTGAAATTGCTCTCTTGCCATTTCTGTAAGGACTCATTACAACGTTAATGTGTGCGTTGCCCCAAGAATCACAATCTTGGTAAAAAAATATTGAAAAGTCATTTCAAAGAAGCTCAAATCTGACTGTTCTCCCAGACTCCAATTGGTGTTGGCGGTGTGTATTACCTAGGTAGGGACTCCGCTCCACAAAGAAACTAGCATTGGATGGATGCATCGTTTGTTTCACCCAGGTGTTTCATGACCCTCGCCATAGCTCAGTTTCAAGGAGATGTGTCTTTGTTGTTATGAACTGGCAGTGGGGGGGGTCGAGGGCGTCGGCGGGGGGGGGTGGGGGGGAGCAGAATGATTGCCACTCAGAGGAAGGTCACAGAGAGGTCGGAAACAGGAAGAGATGTATGGGGCAGCGAGCGAGGTCAAAAGTCCTTAATCGTGTTTCACCGTTTATTTCTTGCACGGACAGACGCATGGACAGACACAGACATACTCCTCTTGCCCACACACACACACACACACACACACACACACACACACACACACACACACAACACACACACACACACACACACACACACACACACACACACACACACACACACACACACACACACACACACACACACACACACACACACTCTCCACTCACCTACACACACACTCTCCACTCACCTACACACACACTCTCCACTCACCTACACACACACACTCCACTTACCTACACACACACACACGCATGCACACACGCACGCACGCATGCACACACACACACACACACACACCCACCCTCTAGCGCTTAAAGAGTGTTGTCCTTCCTCCTGCCCTCTAGGCCTTGGTCATATCTCCTCTCCTCAACCTCCCTCCCCCCTACACACACATTTCTCGACCTCTTCTACTCCGTCCCCTCCCCTCTAGTGTTGTTATCCTCCCCCAGACCCTTTTTTCTCATCTCTGTGATTGATCTTTGCTTTGCCTTCCATCGCATGCGGACACTATATCCTCTCTCTCTCTCTCTCTACTCTGTCCGTCTCTGTCTCTCCCTCCCTCCCTCCCCCTCTCCCTCTGCCCCTCTCTCCCTGTGTGCTATGGCTCTGGCCAGCCAAACTAATGGCCTGTGTCCTTTATTTAATGGCACTATTATATGAGCAGTGCGCGGCCTGCAGCCCGTTACTGCCGGCTACCAAAGCCACCGAATGAGAGGGCCCCTCAGGCCACTCTGTGGCCCTTCCTGCCCCCACCTCCATCTCCACCTGTCAGCAAATTTCTTCCTTGTTGTTTTGAACTTTTCTGTTTCCTTTTAGGGAGTCTTCTGTTTTCATCAGTCCCCCTCCGTCGTTGATTACATCTGTAAAAAAGTTCAGTGTGTTTTCTTTATTGGTTACCTGGCACAGAAGGGGGAATAACTCAAATATAAATATAACTCTAAAAAAACTCAAAATCGAAATAGACATAGGTGAAAGAGACGTAGGTATCGGCTTTGGCCATCGGCCACATAGTTATTTCAAACATTGGTATCAGTTTCGGCCAAGAATTTCTGAATCTTGCATCCCTAATCTCAAGAGGTTGGCTCTCCAACACAACTCAAACCAGTCCTGACATCCCCATCTTTGGATATCTCTCTCTCTCTCTCTCTCTCTCTCTCTCTCTCTCTCTCCTCTCTCTCTCTCTCTCTCTCTCTCTCTGCTCTCTCTCTCTCTCTCCTCTCTCCTCTCTCTCTCTCTCTCTCTCTCTCTCTCTCTCTCTCTCTCTCTCTCTCTCTCTCTCTCTCTCTCTCTCTCGGATGTTGTCTTCATCTCTCTCTCTACCCCCACTGCTCTCTGTCTGTCTGTCTGTCTGTCTGTGTGTCTCGTTCTTGTTCTCACTCTCCTCTTTGTCCGCTCCTACCGTTATTTCTCCTGGTTGTCAGTGCCAAGTTTTTCTTAAAGCGGGCCCAGAGTTTGGCCCCGAGGGGCCTGTAGTGGAAAAATGAGGCAGCAACACAAAGAGGCAGACCTGTACTGTACTCCTCACACATTCACATACACACACACTGCTTTTCTTTGGTCTTGGATAACCAAAGAACAACACCGAACACGAGTATCCACCAGATATCAGAAAAATGGATTGATAAAAAGCATACAACTCACGCACACACAGATGAAACCTGTTTTTTGTGCTTGTGTGTCTCTGTGTGTGTGTGTGTGTGTGTGTGTGTGTGTGTGTGTGTAGTGTGAGTGTGTCACACAGATGAAACCTGTTTTTTGTGCTTGTGTGTCTCTGTGTGTGTGTGTGTGTGGGGGGGGTTCACAATCTGTTGGAGGGTGAACGGTCGAAGAGAAGAATCAGAGGTAATAACACGAGCCCTCCGGCTCCACAACAGAGATCTCCAAACTCTCTGACCTGAGAAGAACACAGAGAGAGAGGGAGACATAAATCACTTTTGAAAGGAGGGGGGGTGGGGTGGCTGGTTGGAGAAGAGAGGGGGGGTAGAGAGTCCAGACACATTAGCTAGCATAATAACAAATGCAATAAGACCAAAACCAGCAAGGAAATGAGAAAGCTGTGGAGAAATGGTCGAAAACATTGTAATCCACAGTGGGGGGGGGGGGAGGGAGAGGGGGAGGGAGAGAGAGGAGAGAGGGAGAGAGCGAGCGCGAGCGCGCTAATGCATCACAAAGTTTAAAGAAACTTGGGCACCCGCCCTTCTTATCAGTCAGGAGTGTATTAGCCCTATACTTTCTGAACGAGTTATGGAAGGGAGAGGGACACGGGGAGAAGGCATATAAACAAGAGTTATGTCACCGGTAATGAATACAGCGATGGAGGCTGCCTCTGCTCCTCTGTGACACACACACACACATACGGCACACACACACACACACACACACACACACACACACACACACACACACACACACACACACACACACACACACACACATGGCACAGACACACATGGCACAGACACACACACACACAACACACACACACACACACACACACACACACACACACACACACACACACACACACACACACACGGCACACACACACACGGCACACAAGCTACACACACATATATACGCCACACAACCTACACACGGCACAAATTGATTAGCAACTTGTCAACAACGTGTAATTCAGCCACGTAAGTGGTATTTCGAAAATTAGGATATGGGGTAAAATAGTGATAACGTTAATGATAACCCATTAACGATGCCGGAACCGGGGGGATTTTTTAACTGCCACTGCACCGACAGTTGATCGGGCCCCCATCATTGTTATGCTTGGCCAGGGATTTATCAGAAACTCTGCATCCAATGTGTCCTGACTAATCTCTCTCTCTCTCTCTCTCTCTCTCTCTCTCTCTCTCTCTCTCTCTCTCTCTCTCTCTCTCTCTCTCTCTCTCTCTCTCTCTCTCTCCTCTCCTCTCCTCCTCCTCTCTCTCCTCTCTCTTCTCTCTCTCTCTCTCCCCCATCTCCATCCAGCCCTCTGTCTCTGTCCCCCCCCGACGTCACGCCCTTTGTCCGTCACCGTCTGATGTGCTTGTGCCCGTACAACACGAGGCAGACGACCACCCTGTTGGCGTTAGGTTG
>OLKM01000005.1:87500-97500 GCA_900291075.1 Melanogrammus aeglefinus
TGTGTCTGTGTGTGATCTGTTTACGCGTGGTAGAGAAGAGAAGCAAAGAAGTAAGACCAAGAAAGGGCTGTGTGTTGAGGAGAACCCTCTCTAACTGGTGTGCATGTTGCATAAAAGCCAGGTTTCACTCCAACATCCGCTACCAATAACAATTGCCAGAATCACTTTGTTGTGCCGCTCCGGCCTAAAAGCAGTTGCCG
Source organism: Melanogrammus aeglefinus (assembly GCA_900291075.1). NCBI lineage: Eukaryota > Metazoa > Chordata > Actinopteri > Gadiformes > Gadidae > Melanogrammus > Melanogrammus aeglefinus. The sequence continues at coordinate 87,701 of OLKM01000005.1, forward strand.
TTTACGCGCCTGCCACCAATGTCAACAAAAGCAATATAGCACTTTGGTCTTTGTGAATTCTTTGGTACTTTTGTGAAGTACTACACACACTTATCCATCCACCCACACACACACGCACACCGGCCAGATCCAGCCGTGTAGTGTGGGTGAGTTTCCGTGAATGACACTATCTGTGATAGGCTGCCACCGTCCCCTGGGCCCCGACGCCGTGTCTCCACTGTCACTGTCTCGCTATTCACAAGAGGAAGATAAACATTGTTTCATCTCTCCCTCCATCTCTCATTCTCTCCCCTTCAAAGTTGAGTCAGTCCACTTTGTACTTTCCTCCTTTCAACTAGGATTCCTCCCCCTTCCATGTTCACTTAAAAAGAAAAGAACAATCTGCTTCCCATTCTGCAAGGGGAAAACCTTGTTCTCTCCCAGGGCCCGACAATGAGACCCGGACTTACCGACTTAACATTATTTTATACAGCCTTCTAACATAATTAAAGATAGCCATTCATTACAGGCCCGCCATTGAATTAGGTCTATCCCCAGGCTGTCAGTCAACAGTCTACAACAAATAAACAGTTGGAAAGGGAACAGATCTTGAGTAGGCACATGCACGCACAAGTGCACACACACACACACACACACACACACACACACACACACACACACACACACACACACACACACACACACACACACACACACACACACACACACACACACACACACACACACACACACACACACACACACACACACAAGAGGGATATCCTCCTAAAGATAGTAGGAAGTCGCTTGCTCGACAGATCAATTCCGACAAAAGAAGGGCTGTAATGAAAAGCCATCACCCCCAACAAAGGTCACGCTCGTGAGTGGAGGGTTCAAGATAACAAATGACTAATTACGAGTACTGTGTACGCCAAATTACTGCAACAAACAGTCGTAACTCCAGAAACCCTTACTCAGTACAGCTGTCTCCTATAGCCTTCCATACACACACACACACACACACACACACACACACACACACACACACACACACACACACACACACACACACACACACACACACACACACACACACACACACACACTAGTATACCGTGCTAAGTGGGTAGCAGCAGCCTCCAGAAGGGGAGAGCGAAGTCGCCTGCTGTGCTAATCTCATTAGCCCCCCTTGTGCTAGCACAACTCCAGCTGGATTACTGCAGGAGGGGTCGGATAGGCTGGTGATTCCTTTCCTTATTATAGACTCCCAACAGACTGCCTCTGTTTCTAGAGTAGGGATTCAGTTCAGATTTTGGTTTGGGGACCCCCCCCTCCCCCAAAGCACTATAGTCTATAAGGCAGACAGCGTCACCCTGTACATTGAGACAGGTGGTTGTTTGTTACAGACTAAATGACCTGCGCTGCTGTATGGGGCTGATGAGATAAGGAATTAGATTAGGAGCGAGATGATATATGAATGCAATGAATGAAAGCCGTTGGTGTTTTGGCTTGACGTTCGGCGGGCTGAACTACAAGAGTAGGGATTCAGTTCAGATTTTGGTTTGGGGACCCCCCCCTCCCCCAAAGCACTATAGTCTATAAGGCAGACAGCGTCACCCTGTACATTGAGACAGGTGGTTGTTTGTTACAGACTAAATGTGTGTGTGTGTGTGTGTGTGTGTGTGTGTGTGTGCCTGCCTGTCACTTATTTTATGTGGCAGAGCCGTATCCTTTCCCTTTCTCTTTACAACGTGCTCTGTGGAAACTTCTAAAGATCCATTGCCCCCATCTATTGTGGATCATGGCACAACAAAGGATATACTTCGAAGACCATTCACACTGCACAAAAAAGACATCTTTCCTCAGGTGTTCTCTCTCTCTCGCTCTCTCTCTCACACAAACAAGAGCGCACACACACACACACACACACACACACACACACACACACACACACACACACACACACACACACACACACACACACACACACACACACACACACACACACACACACACACACACACACACACACAAGCGGTAAACACAACACAATCCCCTGACATCCCTGCGATGACGGCTCTCCGTGACTTGACACATTTACGGTGTTTGAGTTACAACCACGGCATTGGCTGGCGTTTCCATGGCAACTGCCTCGCCGGTCCGCTGGTGACGGATGGACGGCGTCAGCGCTCGCGGAGACAGAGAGTGGGACCGACGTGGCCAATGAGGGCCCTGCTCACGGCGGTAGGGGCCATACGCATCGCTGCTGTCAACGTGTGTGTCAGACCTACTGCACCACATCCTGCGGTACCAAGATGTAAGAACGAGCTCGCTGGAGGGACATGATGGGCGGAAAGAAGGGCGAACCAAACCGTCTGAATTGTTCCTCCACGAAAAAACGCTCTGAGGGAGTAGAGATTTGCAAAGGGAGGAACAATGCGTCGAAATGTTGAGAACGGCGGTGTCCTCTGCCCGATGGTCGTCTCACGGCCCCTTTTTATAAAACCCTATTATTATTTTTGTTTCCTTTTTTGTTCCCTCTCCTTCCTCTCTCACCCTGGCCCGCTTCCTGTCGGCCCCTGTCCCTCTACTTTGCCCCGCGCCCGTCCTGCCGCTACAGCAGGAAACACCGTATCAGGTGTGTCCAGAGGGCTTCTCACGATCACCCTCCAAATCGCCTCATCCCCACTTCTTAAACCCCCCCGAGGTAAGGTCTCTCTCTCTCTCTCGCTCTTTCGCTCTCTCGCTCTCGCTCTCTCTCTCTCTCTCTCGCTCTCGCGCTCTCTCTCGCTCTCTCTCTCTCTCGCGCTCCCTCTCTCCCTCTCTCTCGCTCTCTCCCTCTCTCCCTCTCTCCCCCTCTCTCTCTCTGGACTCCCCACAGATTTAAAACGCCCTCCCCCATCCCCCCCCCTCCCCCCCATTCCGTCTCCCGCTTCCCACACACACGCCAACCCTCTCCCACACGCCCCCCGCTGTGGTTTGCTGTGGTGTGTTGTGAACTGACCGTATGCAGCCTGCCACTCCACCACCACATCGCTGCTAACAACCCCCTCTGGCCGCCTCCCACTTTTCAAAATGTTTTTTTTTTCTCCCTCCAAAAGGTCGAGCCCAATGACTCCACTTGTGTTACCGTCACCACCACTGCTGTCCGCTTAATGCCCATTCCTCACAGCATATGGCACGGAAAGGTTATGCAGGAGAATCTCTGCAGTGGTGTTAAAACAGGTTTAGGTGTGCGGGAAGGTGAAAGTCCTTTTCCCGGGAATGTCACCACGGACACCCAGTGAGTAACGTTTATAATACGGCAAATGCGATGGCTTTCATCAGCAGGCCATAGTAGGCGCAATCACCATTGTGTGACCTCATTCTGTAATGGTGACTTGACAGACATTTACAGCTTAACATTAGGTACAAGAAAGTCCATTCACTGTGAACCACGTGAACTAGAAAACACATTTGTTTTAGAGTTTGCCGCACAAGCCCAATTGCTGTACTTATCCGATGATATGCTTGCTCTAACTACCTATAATCCTCACCTAATTACACTCAATCAAGTGTGGCCAACAGCACAGAGCTATTAGCCGGGAGAGGCTACAGTAATGGTGGTTTGGTCCAGCGTGAGGCGCTGTGGGGTCCAGCCCCTAGGTGGTCCTGTGACACTGTGTGTGTGTGTGTGTGTGTGTGTGTGTGTGTGTGTGTGTGTGTGTGTGTGTGTGTGTGTGTGTGTGTGTTGTGTGTGTGTTCTGTGTGTGTGTGTGTGTGTGTGTGTGTGTGTGTGTGTGTGTGTGTGTGTGGGCCGAGTTCTGCTGATGCCGTCACAATTCATACCCTCTAGCAAACACCCTCAAACACACAATATCTCAACCCACACCCCACTACCCCCCCACACCAGACACGATTCCCTGCCTATGGTGTTGCCGTACTGTACACACATGCAATAACCTGAACGTCCATGTGTGTGTAAACGCACACATACACACAAACACACACACACACAGGCAGAAAGTGCTATGTGATGTGAAAATAATCACATAAATCCATTTACACACACACACACACACACACACACACACACACACACACACACACACACACACACACACACACACACACACACACACACACACCCCATAACGCTTACCCTCCGGGAAGCTTTCTTATCTGTGCCACCGCGGTTCCATTCAGTGGAGCCGTTGGTGGCCCAGGCGAGGCCCACAGAACGGGGACATACGCTGTGTTCTGGAGAGCCAAGGCGCACCGCCCGAGTCCTCATATTGGATGAGTTATACCAAGGGCTCGGCGTCGACTTTCTCTGAAGAACTGCCGAGTGTCCGTGCTCCGCTGTACCGCCTGTAACATGTATCCATTAAACAGTGGATGCGTAGCGTTAGTGTGGGTAATACATGGTGAGTAAGTGCATCCTGTGACCAACCGCCCTGCATACAATGTGTAAGAAGGGCGGTCGCTCAGGAGACACAGCGGGTTGACTTGGAACAGGAAGGTTGCTAGTGCGATCCTCGGCTCATTGTAGGCGTGTTGTGGTGTCCCTGAGTGTCTTGAGACACCTCTCCTAACGGCTATAAGTATAATCTATAACTACCGGAGCTGTGTTTTGACTCATCAGACAAGGTGGCATTTTAATCCTGTCAGTGACAGACCGCTAGTCCACTATTACAGTTAGACACCTTTTATTTTTTTTAACCCGTGATTCGACCTCAGCCTTATACGTGGAACGTAAACGACGCACTGCGTATGCACCCCTGCCCTGCCAAGAACCTTCCAGAAGGTTCCTTCACGTCACGATTAAGACTCAAACACAGAGGTTTAACAGCTGTACCGCAATAACAACCCCCTTTGCGCGTTCTCCGTGCGGCCACCTGATCCTACCCGACGGGTCTCTCTGTCACGGCAAACACCACACCATCACACGGTGAGGCTGTGGGTGTTGCCCCGGGCGCATGCGCATGTTCAGGTGCCCCCCGTGTCCCCCCCCCCCCCCTGCCACCGTTTCAGCCGCCATAATGGTTTTGTGATGAATGAGCAGCTAATCAACATGAGTCACTGTCATATCTCCTCCCACCCGGTCTCTCTGACTACCAGTGGTGATGAGCGGGTGTTCGACTCGAGAGTTAGCGAGCACATGCTCACTGACTGCGAGCAGCGAAAACGCGGCGGTGCTAATTGTTCTGTATTGTCTGTTGGTTGTGAAGATGAGCGTTCAGAGGAGCCAGGGAAAAAGAGGGTATTATGTGCTCAGTGGTTCCGGTTTGACAAGACGTGAAGTAAGATGTTGGTGTGAAGCTGCCAGTAGCCGTACAAACTGTGCAATGAATTCTCGTTGTCTTATCTTTCGATATAATAATAAATCAATATTTCACTTGAACTTAAATAAATGCCCATTCAGCTTCAAGGAAAATCTTATTTGTGTTATTTCTCGTACCAAGGTCACCGTTTAGGTCATTTACACAAAAATCAACATTTGCTCTTTAAAAATCGTGGCTTCTTAATATAAACAGTTCAATCCAGAATGACGTGAAATGTCGTGAAACCAAAACCACATCTAAACATAATGTAGGTTTTATGCCCTGAAAACCAAAGAAAAAAAAGATGCACAGCTTTCTGATATACAACATTTTTGTTGTATATGCACGATGTCACTATGCATCAGTATGTAACCTCCTGTTTATCAAAACGTACCAAAGAGACAACTGACGTCTTCCATCTCATTCTGTCCTTCATCCACGGTAGAAGCATGCTAGTCTTATGCCTTCCTTTCCAGTTTCTTCTGTGCTCTTCTGCCTCTCTCTCTCACCACCTCTTCTCTTAGTAACACCCCATCCCACCACCGCTCTGACACCCCCCGGTTCCCCACCTGCACGTGTTGTTTGTGCCCACTGTTCTGCCTCCATTGTGACTCTCACCCACCCACCCTCTGTCTTTCACTCCCAGTCATTCACTCAGTTTTCTGTTCAGCAGCACTTTTCCGTGTGTTGTGCGTGTTGTCCGTTCTTTGTCGTTCCAATTGATATTTGTGCTGCATCGGTCAACACAATGCCACGCCGCAGCCAGCCAGTGGTGGTGATGCCAGCGTTGTTCCTGAATCTGGTACACTGTTAATTCTGCTCTCTCTCTCTCTCTCTCTCTCTCTCTCTCTCTCTCTCTCTCTCTCTCTCTCTCTCTCTCTCTCTCTCTCTCTCTCTCTCTCTCTCTCTCTCTCTCTCTCTCTCTCTCTCTCTCTCTCTCTCTCTCTTCCTCTCTCTCTCTCTCTCTCTCTCTCTCTCTCTCTCTCTCTCCTGTACCTGTTTTGTTTCCTCTTGTAGTTGCAGGACTCCCGCATGTATGACCAGGTCTATAGGTACTTAGACCTTCCAGGGCAGGTATGTAGAAAATCAAATACAAAATCAACTGTGTGGTAAGATGATGCTGGTTCCTATTGATGCCTGAGACCTTGTGTGTGTGTTTGTGTTTTTTGCGTTTCTGATTTTGAGGGACTTAGGGAGGTCTGCTCCACGTTATATATATTTTTTCTCTCCTTAAATGTCTCTTCTGCTGCTGTATTTTCTACACTAGTGTGTGTGTGTGCTTGCGTGTGTGCTTGCGTGTGTGAGTGTACTGCCGTTTTTTTGGTAGACTGCGGCTCCTAGCCATGAAGTGTGCCTGCCAGGGCGAGATAGCCTACTACACTCTCAATGGAAATATTCCATATTGCTTAGTGTAAAATGGAAAGGCAATTTGAAAGCGTTGTCGCTATGACAACAGCTGCTGCACTTCTTAGTTAGTGTGTGCGGATTTAGTGTGTGCGTGTGTGTGTTCACAGTTTGAATGTAAGGTGTTGTGGTATTGTGTATTTGGAGAGCATTGTAAATGTCTGGATTTTGAAAACACTATGTGTGGGAGAATCTAGTACCAAAAATCCACAAATCTCAATTGTACTGGTCTCTTCATCACTTCCAAAGTGTGAACTACAGTGAGATTCCCGGCTTAGTCTCCTTTTAAAGTGTTATAAACTGGAAGCAACTCTTTTCTCTTCCTGTGTTTTTTTTCTTTCCTTTATCCATTCAAACCCCAAACCCTTAACTCCATTTTTCTCCTCCTCCTCTGTTCTCCTTCCCTCCTCCTGACCTCCATCATCATCATCATCATCATCATCATCATCATCATCATCATCATCATCATCATCATCATCATCATCATCATCACCATCACCACCACCACCACCACCACCACCACCAGGTCAAAGCCATCGATCGTGGCCAGGAGTCGGAGAAGGTACCGCGGGCGCCACACGACCGCAAGAAGGAGTGGCAGAAGCTGGCACTGGGGGCGGAGCTTGTCCAGGAGGAGGCCGAGGAGAAGCAACACAGGGAGGCCAACGGCTCCATGGCAGCCTACCATGACAACAGGTGTGTGCGTGCGCGTGTGTGTTTGTGCGTCAACTACTATGCCCTGTTCTCCCATGTTGTAGAACTTGAAGATCAGCATTGTCCAAACACAGGCTGAGTCTCATCCAGAGCTGTTTATTCAGGATTTATTTCACAATATCGTCGCTGTCGGTTTTGGTTTATGGCAGTCCAACGTTCTGTATTTTTTTTTTTTAAATCTGGATCCGCACAGCGAGCATTGATTCCTGCAAGCGTTTTCAAGTGAAAGCAGGCTTTTCTCCAGCACTTGGTTAAACACAGGCTGCCAGATAAAGGACCATAACCAGAGTGTGGCTAGGAAAAGTACTGTGGACGAAAAAAAAACACATTTATCTCCTTCCACGCCAGAGCTACAAGTACGTACACACAGGCACCGCTGACGCATGCAGGAGGCCACTCTGTGTTGGTGAGATAATACACTGCATCGCACCCACACGGTGAGCAAGAGCCGGTAAAACGCTGAAGACAGCGTGGAGCTGTGGAGCGGAGTGCTAATCAAAGGGGTCACTTCATCCAACATACCAAAACAAACCCCTGGTTCTACTTCACCCCTCGGCCCTGCTCATTGATCCGCCGGATCCAGTTTCAGTAAGTGGGCTGTGCAGAAGCACCTCTGAGCTCCACCACCGAGCTGAATGAATGCACACCATTGTTACCATGAGTCACAGTTTTATGGACTTGACTCCCTGCTGCTGCATTTTAATTCTTATTGCAGCCTAAACTCAGCCCGTTTTATTGGGCAGCGGCTGAGATGGAGGTGGTACTTTTCCACCTATAAAATCCTTCACACCTCGCACAATATCTCTCTTAGTAGCAGGGGGGGGGGGGGGGGGGGGTTCAGGGGTCCTTTGTTTTTTCATTATAATCTACTGGAGGTGATCTGCTCTCGGGGGGGATCAAGGGGGCTTGAACCCACACCCATAGCGTGTCGTCTGGTCCCCCCGCGTCCCCAGGGCCCCTATGTACATGGACAACATGGACGGGCCCTTCTCGCTGGCCGCCCTGCCCTACAGCCAGATGAACGAGCTGCTGAACCAGACGGGCGACCGCATGTACTCGCGACCCCACGACCCCCCGCCGCCACCCCCTGCCATGCACGCACTGGGCGAGATCCTGCCGCCGTCCATGCTCAGGTGAGCACCCCCCCCCCACACACACACACACAACACACACCCCTCCACCCATTATGTTTGTCTGTATGTTTCTCCGTACTAACCGCAATCCTCATAAGCAAGGAGGAGTGAGTGGTGGTGAGTGGCAATGCAGACCGCAGCGCAGTAGTTTGTGGCTGAGAGGCCGCGCGCCCGCTAGGTCAGTGAATTGTTCATGCCGTCCTTGCTGTGGTCCGAGGGCCTCGTAAATCCAGACCAAGCCATCGCATCGGCACCTTTAAAATCGCACAACGCTACGCTTTGCTCCTAATTCCTTGTCTTTAATGCATCTTTTCAAAATGCGAAGATTGAACGCTGTCTTTGCATGATTCATTCAGGGTTTAGGGTTAGCTCATTGTGCAGTTTCCAGTGTCTGGAGTCAGAGCTATCCCTGTTGGAATGTGGCCGCTTCTGAGTGACCTCTTGACCCTTGTTATTTACTGTGGAAACAAAAAGTGCAAACAGTGTGGCGTGGCGCTCCATCCTTAACCCCCGAGCTACAGTAGAGGAGGCAAACGAGGACCAGAAGGAAACTGATTATGTAGAAATACTCCCTGGATGGATTGACCTGTGGAGGCCTTGGCCGCGTTTTATCTTGCTAAAAGTTATTCTCAGATTTTTTTAATGGAGTAAATAGCCGCAGTAGAAGAGTTATAGAGCGCTGGTTTATATGGAGCTATATACATCTAGCGGATAAAACCATGTACATGATGCTCATTCAAAAGCCAGGCAGATTGGAATGTGTGCTCCAAACACAGTCTCTCTCTCTCTCTATCTGTCTCTCTCTGTCTCTCTGTCTCTCTGTCTGTCTGTCTGTCTGTCTGTCTGTCTGTCTGTCTGTCTGTCTGTCTGTCTGTCTGTCTGTCTGTCTGTCTGTCTGTCTGTCTGTCTGTCTGTCTGTCTGTCTGTCTGTCTCTCTCTCTCTCTCTCTCTCTCTCTCTCTCTCTCTCACTCTCTCTCTCTCTCTCACTCTCTCACTCTCTCTCTCTCTCACTCTGTCCGTCTGTGTCTTTGTCTGTCTGTCTCTGTCTCTCACTTCCTCTCTCTCTCTCCCTCTCTCTCTCTCTCTTCCTCTCTCTCTCTCTGTCTCTGTCTGTGTCTTTGTCTCTGTCTGTCTCTGTCTGTCTGTCTGTCTGTCTGTCTGTCTGTCTGTCTGTCTGTCTGTCTGTCTGTCTGTCTGTCTGTCTGTCTGTCTGTCTGTCTGTCTGTCTGTCTGTCTGTCTGTCTGTCTGTCTGTCTGTCTGTCTGT
>OLKM01000005.1:100000-462482 GCA_900291075.1 Melanogrammus aeglefinus
CGCCGCCCTGCCGCCGCCGCCGCCCCCGCCCCCTCCCCTGCCCTTCCACGGGGGGAGGGGCTCCCCGTGTCCGCCGGGCCCGCCCCCCATACCGGCCTTCCCCTCGGCGGGGGCCATGGCCTCGCCCCACACCAGCGGCCACGACGGGGGCCACGGCAAGAGGCACCACCCCACCAACCTGCCGCCCATCAGCGACGCCCGCAGCGTCCTGCTGGAGGCCATCCGCAAAGGTGCGTGGGACACACACACACACACACGTTTTTTTCTATCGTTTTCATTTCATTTCATTCATTCATGGGCTCTATTTTAGTAGCGTTCAAGACTTATTTGTTTTTAGACGGACAAAAACACGACCTCCCTCTCTTTCCATCCCCGTCTTTCCCTCTCTATCTTGCCGTCCAAAACTGAAGCATGGAAACCATTCTCCTTTATTTGAACAGAACCGAGCAGAAAGGGTGGTTAAGGATAAAGTAAACTGTCCCTCCGTCTTTCGCTCTCCATCCCACACCACACCTCTCTTTTCATCTCTCTCTTCTCACCTTCCCTTCCATGCACAAAATAAATAGTACAATAGCTCTATTTCAACATGGGTAATGTGAGGACGTTGTCATTGTCAAGGAGAAGGTTTATGATTGGCTGATGTCCGTCCCCCCGTCCCCCCGTCCCCCCTACCACCAGGCATCCAGCTGCGGAAGGTGGAGGAGCAGCGAGAGCAGGAGGCCAAGCACAAGAGGGTTGGCAACGATGTGGCCACCATCTTGTCGCGGCGCATCGCCGTCGAGTACTCGGACTCGGAGGACGAGTCGGAGTTCGACGAGGGGGACTGGATGGAGTGAGGAGGAGGAGGAGGAGGAGGAGGAGAGGGGGACTGGATGGAGTGAGGAGGAGGAGGAGGAGGAGGAGGAGGAGGAGAGGCGTCGGAAAGGAGCAGGGAAACAGAGTCGTGCGATCAGAAACCAATCCCAGGAAGAGACTTCTGCCTTTCCATTTCCGGAATTCCTCATTTTTTCTGGCCTTCCCACATCTCCCTCTCTCTTCTTTGTCCCTCTCTCCTTCCACCCCGCTCTTCTGTGGGGCGCTCATGTTCCGGCGAGGATCTCTTTGTCATTCTAGGGTCCTGTCAGTGGTTCCTTAAGTTACTCTTTCTACATTACCATATAGACCTTGTTAACTTTTGGTTAGTTTTCTTGAGTTCACTTTCTCCTTTTCGAAATCCGACTTGTGTACAGTTATGTTCTACATGAAAAAAAAAGCAAAACGTTAAAAGAACCCCTAATTTTTATTACACATCTAGCCGTGTGTCAACGTGAGAGCAGAGAAAAACTGGTTCAGAAGAGGCGGCATGTGCCGCTGTCTTCAGCTTTGTTGTATATTGTTGCCACCTTGTGGTTGAAAGTGTTATTGAACGGATGCAGACATATTTTTTTATCATCTTATTTAGTATTTTTCCGACACATGTGCAGTTGTAATAGGCCAGTCATTTCCAGAGCAGATGATTTGGAGAGAAGCAGCACTGTTGCTCAAGGCCCAAGGTGTTCCTTTGTGTTTTCGTCTTATGTTTGCTCTGACATCACCACTAATTTGTTTTAGAATTTGAAAAGCAAAAGAATATTTGGATGAAATTAAGTGTGGTGACGATTGTCATGGAACTGAAGGTTGACCAGTATGTGTACATGGTCTTTTATTTGACCCTATACGTGCATATCTACCAGATCCACTCCAGTACTTTTGCCTCTGAAACAATTAAGGCCACCAGATGTTCAGATGAGTTTCCTGGTCATTGGATCTCGGAGGACCACGTGCACCATCTGATTCACACAATCACGTGCACCATCAAACGCAGACTCATGGTCCAGTGACCAGACATACAATGCTCCTGTGATGTGAGTATACTGTATATTTGCGTTCTGCGTGAGCCACTCACAGGAGCAACACACAAACACTCCTGTCACACTGCACATTCTTTGATTTTATTTTTGCAAATGTCAGTCTTCTGACCAACTCTGGGTACATACCACTAGACCAAACACTCAAGGCAGCTCCTTTCTCCCGTCTCTCTCTTTCTTTTTACTAATGAGAGTCTAACCACGTCTGGTGACTAGAACAGAGTTAATGTTTACCCCGGAAAAACTACCAAGAAGGAAATCAGAGAAAAAAAAACAAGAAGGAAACCCAAGACATACTGATGTCTGTCGTCTCTGTTTCCTTTTCATTTGTTTTTATTTTCTTATAATTGCCTTATTGTTTGTATGAAACGTACTGTCAAGTTGATGAATGTATTGTGCTGTTGCTACTTGCCTGCGCTTGTATGGGTTAGACGTTTCTATGTTTGTGTAAAAAAATTGGGGTTCCGGTGGGGCCATGGTTTGCAAAAAAAAAGATAATACATTACTGAATACCATGTAACTTATGTAACTGTTGACTGTAACAGTTTGCTTGAATTAATAAAAGCTGTTATGTTTCAAGTCTTGCCGCTAATGTTGTCTTAGCCTCAGTTGGGGCTTGAAGCAACAGCAGTAATATTGGTTAGCAAATACAGTTAATTTGGAGTATTTCCAGTACCATTCTTCCCTAGGAATATACGTGTCAATCATACGCTTTTGAATTAATATGCATTTATAACCACCAGTTTCCATTTTGGTGAGTTCTTACTGTTTTAAATAAAAACACTAGTCTCTGCTTAACAAATAGTATCTATAGTGTTTAAAGTCAAACTTTATAAAGATGTACAGGTGTTTTCCTCAACTCGGGACAGTTCAGGTTGTATTGCATGGAGATGGGCTCACCTGATGTGACCTACGGAGGCAAAATTAACGTTCAAATAAGTGAAAATCACTTCTTCACATGAGCTAGAAGCAAAATCAAATAATTAAACAAAAATGTATACGAACATATTAAATCAATATTGCCATTTTGATATATGGGGATGAAATTTGTGTGGATTTGCATCTTGAAGTATGCGTTTTATAAAAAAATAAACGTAATAATACATAATGCATGTTGCCAGTGGCACTGGCAACATGGGGGAGAGGGGAGGGTGCAAGTAGCACCTGATAGTGCCTAAAACTATGGAAATATATTGAAAACAATAAACTTCAAATGTTACACTGAAGTTTGAACCGAAAATTCCAAGAGACAAGGTCACAGAAGTGGTGACAAAGGTGGGCTCGACAGCAGGTGGCAGGTGGTTGCATCAATGTCCGACTCAGAGAAGATGCAGGAAGGAGGAGGGCAATGGTCTTCATGTGAACAGGGAGCAAAACTGGCTCTTAGGTCATGCCAGTAGCGAAAGGTGAAGGAGAAGTGAACAGGAAGGAGGCATGGATAGATTGACATGATTCTTTTGAGGTGAGGGACAAAGGCTTAACCAATTGTAGTACTGGTCCTCAACCAGAGCAGGAAGCAGTCAGATGTGGGGTTAATTTTAAGGAGTTGGGATCACGACTGGTTTTGTTTCGATCAGAGCATCAGGGTAAGCTTTTGGCATTGAAAGGTTTTGGGTTCCTGGCCCGTGGATTGTTTTATGCCTGGAGAGAAAAGGGTGTGAGTTTTTATGCATAGGGACCGGGTGCCACATAGACTTAGTCAGACCTTGTTCACACTACCTCCGTCCGTCGACGGATCACATTGACTTTGCGTGGGGCGCTCGCGAAATGCATTGTGGGTCCGCCCGTCCATTAGGCTCCGTGGCCTGCGTCAAAAAGTTGAGGAACTTTTCAGGCAGCGGCGTATCCGTCGGCCAATCAGATCGCAGTTATGCAAATACACTCCACGCGTTTCCTGCATCCTCATCTCATCTTCATCCGCTTATCCGGGGTCGGGTCGCGGGGGCAGCAGCTCAAGCAGGGGGCCCCAGACTTCCCTTTCCCGAGCCACATTGACCAGCTCTGACGGGGGAATCCTGAGGCGTTCCCAGGCCAGTGTTGAGATGTAATCTCTCCACCTAGTCCTGGGTCTTCCCCGAGGTCTCCTCCCCACTGGTCGCGCCTGGAACACCTCCCAAGGGAGGCACCCAGTGGGCATCCTTACCAGATGCCCGAACCACCTAAACTGACTCCTTTCTAAGCAAAGGAGCAGCGGCTCTAATCTTAGCTCCTCACGGATAACTGAACTTCTCACCCTATCCCTAAGGGAGAAGCCAGCCACCCTCCTGAGAAAACTCATCTCGGCCGCTTGTACCCGTGATCTCGTCCTTTCGGTCATCACCCATCCCCCATGACCATAGGTGAGGATAGGAACGAAGATTGACTGATCGATTGAGAGCTTTGACTTGCGGCTCAGCTCTCTTTTCGTCACAACGGTGGGGTAAAGCAAACGCAATACCGCCCCCACTGCTCCGATTCTCCGGCCAATCTCACGCTCCATCGTACCCTCACTCGCGAACAAGACCCCCAGGTACTTGAACTCCTTCACTTGGGCTAAGGACTCATTTCCTACCTGGAGTAGGCAAACCACCGGTTTCCTGCTAGGAGTCATGGCCTCAGATTTAGAGGTGCTGATCCTCATCCCAGCCGCTTCACACTCGGCCGCCATCCGATCCAGTGAGTGCTGAAGGTCACAGGCCGATGATGCCATCAGGACCACATCATCTGCAAAGAGCAGTGACGAGATCCTCAGACCACCGAACTGCAACCCCTCCCCACCACGACTACGCCTCGATATCCTGTCCATGAATATCACAAACAGGATTGGTGACAAAGCGCAGCCCTGGCGGAGGCCAACATCCACCGGGAACGAGACTGACTGGCTGCCGAGAACCCGGACACAGCTCTCGCTTTGGGAGTACAAAGATTGGATGGCCCTGAGGAGAGACCCCCCCACCCCATACTCTAGCAGCACCTCCCACGGTTTCTCCCGGGGGACCCGGTCATATGCCTTCTCCAGATCCACAAAACACATGTAGACCGGATGGGCATACTCCCAGGCCCCCTTTCCTGGATCCATTTTGCAATAACAAGCAGGAAGAAGCAGGAAAAATACGGCCGTTATATTTTTTTTAAAGAAATAAATGATAGGATTGTTTTTTAGCCACCTGTTGTTTGTGCCATCTTTTTTATTTATATCCACACATCGCCATTGTAGCGGGAAGCAATTTGATTGGCTGCAGTATCCGTCTACACAGAGACTAGTCCCCTATACGTCATCCGACGACGAACGCATGTAGTGTGAACAAGGCGTGAGTGTGATCAGCCATGTCAAGCCGTTTGGAACGCTGCCTTTTTCTGTAGTGAAATAACAGGTGGGCGTGTGGATACATCAGCAACAGCCTACCTAGTGGACAGTAGCAAATGTTGCTCATTTGTTTATTGTAATGTTTGCTGAGCTGATACAACATGTTGCCATACAGGACACCTCTGAGTGTGTCTGGAGATGGCTGATGTAACCTTTGCACATTGATTGCTCAAAGTGCAACAGATTTGCAGCCTCACCCAACCCCCATCCAATCAGTCTGACTCAGGCTAAGTGGGGCTGCTTCAACCAGCATTCCCACACACACTCCACACAATTATTTCAGGGGGCTTGTGTTTTTGGGCTTAAATTATCTCAGACCCCCTGTGAAGCTGCAAAAGTGAGTAAGAACACTTAAGAACAAGATAAGAACTTTCTTAATCTTGCTTTTGAATTCAAGAAGACTCAAAGGCAAAGTTGATTAGGGAGATCCAGGTCAAACCGGATTGTATCTGTGTAGACATGGCTGCTGGCTAGATTTTGTTACCCCAGGATAAGTATGTGTTCAACGTAGGCTGCTGGGTTGATTTTGTTACCCCAGGATAAGTATGTGTTCAACGTGATAGGCTGAGAATGCCTGTTGGGAAGGGTGCAACCTTATAGAGAGGGTCTTCAGTATAGGAAGTGATGAGTCACTATAGAGAGATAAGTGGAGGTATGGGGGGATATGGGTAAGGAAAATGGTTTCTTTGTGAAATTATTATAACCTGTTCACTCTAATGTCAGTGGATGCACTCAAGAGTTTTCGAAGCAGTTCCCTGCCTGCTATCTTAGGTGGGGACTTTCATGGACATAACCCGTTGTGGGGTAGCTCTACATTGGATGTGTAGTGTGATGTGCAGTAGTGTGATGGAGGAAACTTTGGGAAGGATAGGGTGGGTGTAAATGATGGTCATGCCATATGTAAGGCTGAGTGGGAAGTATTGAGGGTTATGCTGTTGACGGTGATCATTTCCCCATACTCCGCAGGTGGGGAGGGAATCTGCTGTGTGAGACTACTGGTAGGGAACGACTGTTTGATTTGAGAAAGGAAGAATGGGATGCATTAGGATGTGTCTAAGAGGATTAGATAGTGTAAGTGATGAATCAGTGGAGGTGTTCCGGTGCTTTCTTCCCCTGTGTTGTCTGCTGCTACGGAGGCGGTTTCCCTAAAGGCAGATTTTTGGCCCAGGAAGGCAGTGCTGGGGTGGAATAAGGCATTCGATGAGTCAGTAAAGGCTAGGAATAGGGCTGAAAGGAGGTCAAGGAGCTTCCCTGTAGAAGGTACAGTATTGGTGTACCAAAGAGTTAGGGTTGAGGTGAGCCGGGACGTTAAATCAGCATGTTGGAGGGCTTGCGTTGGGGAGGATGTCCCTCACAGAGGCGTAGGAGGTTGTTTTCCCTATTTCAGGCAGATGAAGACGAAGTGGTATGGTAGGTTTGGGAGTGGTGTGTGCGTGTTAGCGAGGACAATATGCTGGCGCAATGCATTCGGCAGCACTAGGATGTAGGTGGGCGGACCAGGACAGGGCATGCTTCTCAGATGGCTGCAGGGCTTGATCTTGGGTGGGATGAGTATAAAGAGAGCCCTTTTGATGGTTGCTTCACGTTGGATGAGCTGATGAGGGCTCTTTTAGCGGCGGGCGATATGGCTCTGGCTACAGAGAGCCTGTTTCTATGATCCGTTTCGGGATTTGGGTGAATTATGCTGATGGAGGTTTTGTCTTTGTTCAGCAGAGCGTAGGAGGAGAGGGTCCTGATGTGGGTTTGGAAGCACGCCATGGTAGTCCCTATTCAAAAGCCTGGAACAGAGGCCTCCAGCCCTCTGTCATACAGGCCCCTTGCGCTTACCTCTGTGACGTGCGGAATGATGCAGAGGAAGATCCTGACATGCTCATTCGGTTTCTTCAGGGGAGGGGGTTGATGAGTACCAAAGTGGGTTTTCATAGGAGTCTGTCTACTATTATGTCCTCTGTAATGACTCGGATATTAGGGGTAAATTGAGGCTGGGGTGGTGAGGAGGAGGATGATGATGATGATGATGATGATGATGATGATGATGATGATGATGATGATGATGATGATCGAAAAGAAATACAATAAGGGGACCCTTATTGTTGTTTTTCACTTTGACCCAAGAATATTTCTTTCCTCCAACATGTTATCATGTAACTGCAACTGTACCAAAACTGGGTTTTATGTTTGAAGAGATTGGAGGATGAGCCTGATCGGACAAAACGTAGACGCATGACATCAACTGTGGGAAAAAAAAGAGAAACACGGGATGACCCTAAGATTATTTACATTTTGACATATAATTTTGCCTCCAGTCTCCATTCCCTTGTAACCGTGTCTTGCTTCAAGTATGTGCCAAAGATGGGCTGTACGTTGGAAATGCTGGAATAAACCTGAGAGATGGGAGTAAAATGACGATGGTGAAAAGAAGTACTCTGTTTTGGACAAGAAAATGTTTTCCTTCATTCGACTCCTAAATGACACTGTCTTACTTCAAGTGGGCCAAAGTTCTGCTGTCTATTTGGAAGAGATAAACCTGACAGGCGATATTGTCACCTCCTGTGATTTCTGTTTCCCCCACTAGATGTCCTCCTACTCTCTACTTTGTTCCCTTTGGTTATCCAGAACCTACTCTGATTGCATACGTCCTCCCTGTTCTCTTCGTTACCTTGACCGATTGTCTTTGTTCCCCAATGTGAACACCACCCCTTTCAGCATGTATTGGATTTCTAGTCTCCCTGATTCTTTGTTTCGCCTACTCCCTGCCGGGATGTATTGCTGTTGGAACCTTTGACAGTTTTCCTTAAGATTGATTCCTTAGACGTGCTAGTTTGTTTTGTTTGGACTTACCTGTGTTATATGCCTGGCTTCCTAGTAAATACTTGGCTTTTCACCTTATTCTGTGTCCTGAGACGCGTTGGCTGCTGAGTAAGCCTATAATCGTTACAAATATTGGAAACAACATGACCGATATTGTGGGGGGGAAATAAATAAAGCAGCATCTTTGCGTTTGTATACTTTTGGCCGAGAATATTTGTTCTGCTTAATTGAACAATATAGCCTACCTCAAGTGTGCCAAAGCTAGGCTATAATTTTGGAAGAGATCGGTTAAACCTGACGGGAAATATCGAACTCTCTCTCTCTCTCTCTCTCTCTCTCTCTCTCTCTCTCTCTCTCTCTCTCTCTCTCTCTCTCTCTCCTCTCTCTCTCTCTCTCTCTCTCTCTCTCTCTCTCTCTCTCTCTCTCTCTCTCTCTCTCTCTCTCTCTCTCTCTCTCTCTCTCTCTCTTCTCTCTCTCTCTCTCTCTCTCTCTCTCTCTCTCTCTCTCTCTCTCTCTCTCTCTCTCTCTCTCTCTCTCTCTCTCTCTCTCTCTTGAAGAAACAATATAGGCTTGAAACACCTCAGCTGCCGCCAAATTGAGCACTTTTAACTGTTAATGGAACATAATAATGAAACCACCATGTTTTAATTGATGATGGATCAATTAATACACGTTCAGGTGAATGTGTAACAAGAGTAACACATGCATCACCATGTTTCATTGTAGAGTTGATCATTTGGACTATCCTATGCCGTGTTACCCCTTAGCCCAAACTACGGGTTCACAAATCGAAAGCTCGGATAATGCAATGAGAAGTGTAATAACAACACATGTGTAGACTGGACGAGGATACAACCATAAAGGTTTTGGACTTTTCATATACAACTTTGGAATACCATCAACATTTGGCTTATAAACAACTATTATGTTGACGTCATAGCCCCATTGTCAAAGGGTCTGTCGATGTTTTACATGCAAGCAGAACTTAGAGGGTAGAAATAAAGGCGCCTTTTCCCACCAGCGCTCATCCTCCTCAAAGGAAAAGGGGGCTATTGTCAGTGATTGAATGTAAAGAGATTTCTCCACAAAAAAGGGCCAGCGAACGGAACTGACGCAATCGGGTAAACTATTGAGGTGGTGATCCATGGCAACAGGCGTAGGGCTATAGCAACAGCTCAGCCCGTCCTAGCTACTGCACACTTAACACACGCGCACGCGCACACAAACAGTAGCGACTCTGGTCTTTACACACACACACAAACTCCCTGCTCCTCACACACACACACGCGCGCGCACGCACACACACACACACACACACACACACACACACACACACACACACACACACACACACACCACACACACACACACACACACACACACACACACACACACGCGCGCGCACACACACACACACACACACACACACACACACACACACACACACACACACACACACACACGGCGGCGACTCGCTGGTCTTTACACATACACGCGCGCGCACACACGCGCACCGACTCTCTGCTCTTTACACATACACGTGCGCGTGCGTGCCACTTGAACAAGAGCAGTGCATCTCCCGAGCCGCGACGCACCGAGGAGGCGAACCTTCCCCTCCTGGACTGAGACAGGTGCCCACATGTCTTCACCACCTCAACCACTCGGGGATACCGACTCACCGCCGGGTTACTG
The DNA here is from genome assembly GCA_900291075.1 of Melanogrammus aeglefinus. Classification (NCBI taxonomy): domain Eukaryota; kingdom Metazoa; phylum Chordata; class Actinopteri; order Gadiformes; family Gadidae; genus Melanogrammus; species Melanogrammus aeglefinus. The sequence continues at coordinate 109,736 of OLKM01000005.1, forward strand.
CCGTGTTCTGACACCATAAAGACCTGTTTTACCGATATGATAGCCTCTAGTCCTTCTGTTTTTAGTGTATTCCGCGACGGCTAGCCCGCAGAGCGTGTTGATGGATACACACTACAGCAACGACCGGGCTCTGACGTCTTCCGTCGGGATAAATAGACTAGCATTCGACGTTAGCATCGTGTTATTATCCTGACCTGCGCAAAAATGACCCTGATATTTTAGCAGGCGAACGGGCCAACAAGGCTCGGGTCCGCGGGTGCGTTTCGTGCCAGGGTTTCGGGTGGCGAAGGACTCCGCCGCCACTGCCTGTCCTGCCCTCCGTCAGTGGGCAGACTGGTTCGTTCTCGCGGATAGAAACTCAATCTTTTGGCGGGGAGGGAAAATCTAAAGCATTATCGTGAAGATGGCGACCGGTTCGGGTTGGCAGCAGTACTACAGCCCTGCTGGCCAGCCGTCCACCGGAGCGGGCAAATACAGCTCCGGATCCCCGTCCGCCACGGCGTTCCAGCCGGGCATCGCCATGGAGTATACCCACGACCTGCACCTGAAGATGAGCAAGAAAATAGCGCAGCTGACCAAGGTAAGACGGGGATGTAATCGACGATGTGCATAAGGGGATTTTCGGGACCAGACATGAGCTAAGCCCCAGGCCGAGCGGTGTGTCCAGGGTTAATCCTGATGGGGAGGCTGCTGCTGCCATCCGTCCAATGCGTATTTCGCATTATTAAATCAAACCTGTAGTATATGTACAAAATTGGGTACGAAGCATTCGGTGAATTGTGTCATGAATCGCTTTCCTGCTTGTATTGTCACTTGCACCAAGGTAAAGGATGCATATTGAGGACGCTGAGATAAGGCTGCAAAATACATGAGAAGAATCCCCTTAACAGCATGACAACGTTGATTCAGTCAAACAGCAAACTGTTGAGGTCACTCATTTGAGACATCTTTGAGTCAAAGTCAAAGCGGCCTTGGGATCGGTTTGTGTCTAGAGTTTATTTAGGAAGGGTGCATAACCATCAGCATGACATCCTTTAATAAATAACCCTTCATGCTTAACACGGGTAATCCCTTGACATGCATCGTAATTAACAACTGATGTATTAGAAACGTCAAACGTCCAGTGATCAAGTCTCAAATCGAGCCTTACATCTTTCCACACCACCACCCGTTTGTAGAAATGTAGATACACTGATTAGTGAGTTAATGACTTATGATAACACAGAAATGAAACAGCATGAGGTCATCGGGCACATCACATTTGCAGACTTTGTAGTCTATAGGCCTCACAAGGCTTATTATGCAGTCATGACGGTGCTAATTGGCACCTTAAAGTTATAATTGTTGATATCATGTTAGAAAGTCGTTTTGTAATAATTCAAACTTATTAATGATATCTTTATGTATCATCAAGTTAATATGAGCAGGCTCACTGCCCAATTAAACAGGATCATTTGCATCCAGGATCAGTACATTCAGTATTTGGGAAATATGTCCAACTAATGATGAACAAAACAAGCCTTTTAGCGATGCAAATGATCAAAATACATTCTTTGTACACACGTCAGAGGGCGTGGGCTGGCCAGCCGTGGCTGCTTTTCCCCTGGTGAGGTGTCAAGAGTAGAAGTGACGTGGCATGGCGTCAGCAGACAGTTTCAGCAGCATCACAGCATTAATTGGTTACTCTCGTCACTAATGAATTTTGTTGTGGTGCTGTGTTGTTTGAATTTAGGTTTGTTTGCGTCACTTCTTAAATGTTAGGCGTCAACTTATCCTTCCAGTTATCTAGACTGCTGTTCCTCTCATGCACCTTGGGTCAGAGACAAACAGAATTTTGATTATTCTATTTGTCTTGTACATTTATTGGAATTGACAAAGCTTTGACTGTGACTCTGTGACATAAAACCTGCTCTATACTAATGCTATTTACGATTATTTTTCTATCGCCAAATACTTTTTTTTCGACAAATGTTTTTTTTTCCATTAACGCCCATTGTGTAGTCATCTAATTTGTTTTGCTATCTTAGTTGGTTTAAACTCTTTAAACTCTATCTTATTATTTACAGCTGTAGTGCTTTTACAAACTGCTGCATATTGCAGTATGACTGTCAAGGAGCTGAAGTAGGATTTTGCTGCTATGGCAACAAGCTCTATATAAATTATAATTCAGGCCAATGGCATGAAAGAAGTAGGGCGCTGTTTCTCAGAGAGCTGTTACTGTGAGCTCCTCCGTGGTAAGCCAGGCTGGCAAAAACCAAGTTTCTGGCTTTTTGCTGGGCCATAATGTTTTAGTCGTGAAGTGAGACAGAAATAGACCTGCATATTCCTGGAGACTGGAGGACGAAAATAACATAGATGGACACCAACTAATGAGGTTGGGAAGTGTTGGAAGTAGATATGTAATTATGTTTAAGTACTAGTCGATTTCTTAATTGTTTAATCAATGAATTAATGTTTAATCAATTTTGGTTACTTTCATTCTCTATGGGTAAAGTAGTTTGCATCCGAATCTCTGCAATAAACCTGCCAAGTTTTTACATAAAGTAACTTTTTCCACACACTTTATAAAGCCTAATAAGCCTACTTGTCCAACTCTGTCAAGCATGACTTGACTATGCATTATGTCACCCATGCTGTCTTTTCATTCCTCATCTGTTGCTGAATTAACACTGAAAACCTTGTCTGTGGTTTTCCGATACATGGTAGTACTGTATGTATAGATTTTTTATTATCAGAAAAGATTTAAGGAGGAAAAATGATGATCATGAAGCTGCATATTTACAAGTTAATATGAAACTTTTAGTGTGAATAAGAGTGACCTGAAAGTAGAATTATCTTCTTGCGTAATCTTTCCCGATCCCAGGACGTTCAGGCTGCAGTCTCTGATGGTTTTGGCAAAAAAGTCATATCCTCTTTTTTTCCAGGCCGGATCACGAACCACAACATCACATTATTTTTCGTATTCACAGTTCCATCAAATCAATTTCCTATTAATTATAGCGACACAAGCGAGAGAGACCATTTCATTACGCTAACTATTTTATTTTGTTGTCATAATTTTTTTCGGAATGGGTTAGTGTTAGAGTTGGTTAGGTTAGCAAATTATGTACTGTCCTAGTGTGGACCTGTATAAGCAAGGAAAAAGTCTTTATGAGACATAATTTAAAATTCATGAACCACCCCTACTGAAGGTTACCTTACAATTCCCTGCAAATACATAAGCCGGATCATCAGGGTTTTCAAACTCTTTCTCCTGCTTCTCACCCTCCGCATGTCAACCTGGTGAATCTGCTTGGAGCTTGGCTCTTTGAGTTTCAGTTGTCTTGTTAGCGTGAAATGAAAACCGATGTGCCGATCAACTGAGGACTCTATCTTCAGCCAAGCCTTACTTAGTGGAAGGAATGATGGATATGTACTTGAGCCAAAATACACAGAAGAGGAGATCTTACAGCTGAGAAGGCAGATGTACAACAGCGTGTTCAGAGTCCTTTGAACAACTCATGAACTTTCAGGGTCATTCATGACTACAGTATGAAGCTTGTATGGAGAATGGAAGTTTGACAATGTTTATAGACTGTCTTATTTATTCATTATTGCCGATGCAATTACATTTCACACATTTATTTTTGCCAATCGATTGGGCATGTGGTTCCGTAACCTGTTTTGAACATGTGAGAATCGGCTACAAGTTCTAAATGTTATTCATATTATTAAAATAACAACAACTGATCAAATTAACAACATTGAATAGAATGGTCTGATATCTAAACATACGTTAATAAACTCTTCTGCATCTCTGGTTTCTGTAGACACATCTGCTTGTTCATGGCTCCGGGGGTAGAGTGGGTTGACTGGCTAGATCAAGGTGTGGCGAGGTGTCCCTGAGCAAGACGCAACACCTAATCCTAACTGCTCCAGACCAGCTGGCTGTTGCCTGGCGTGATTGACACCGCCGTCATGTGTGAATGTGTGGATGAATGGTGTGGATGTAAGGCTATGATTGTAAAGGGCTTTTAGTGGCTACTACTAGTGAGAAAAACACTATATAAGTGCAACATTTATGTACACAAAAGGGCTTGGAATACAAGCGCTTTTGATTTTCTTGAGTCGGCCATTGGTATTTTCAGATTGATGAACTTCTCCTTCACCTTGTCATAGGTCGATACATCTACAAAGACAGATGGCAGTCTTGCCCTTTCTTTTCAGAATCTGTAAAGGGTTCGGGCATTGTAGCCTCTCTCTGTACTGGGTTATTCACAGACAGGCTCTGCACTTTGATTCAATGAGTATCTGAAACCATCATCGGATATGTATGTTGAGTAATATGGGATGCAGTGTCTTTTCATATTGCAATATGTTGTTACCGCGATGGCCTTGTTTCAGGTCAAACCTAAGTGGTTCTATCCTGCACAACTAAATAGATAAATCAATTCTTATTGAGTTGACACATTTCTTTGTATACCTTTGGCCTTTTCAATATGGATATCAACGTTTCAGCAGAGAAGTTTTTGCATGCGCAGAGAATATGCTAGGACATGGGCAGGTTGTGAGGGCGGGACAAGGCATATTAAATATTTTTTCTAGTGGAGGGATTTGAACCGTCTCTCTGTCTTGCTCAGGACCATACTTTATTCTGATTGTATATGTCCGAATAAAAATGTGAAGGTCGAATCAAAATGAGCCGGCCCGTGAAAACAGCCCTATGAACTCCACATGAAGTTAATTTAGGGACACAATATGAACGAAATAAAGTGCACACGCAAAATGATAAAAAACAAAAATAAGAAGTACTAAAAACCAAATATCAAATGGCAAGTTAATACAAATATGCTTCTAGTCTATTTTTGTAAACACAGACTGCCTTGGCTATACGTTAAATCAACCAGCAGAGGCCTGTCTGCAGCGGCTTTCAGGCGGGACCCTGGGGTGGTCAGCAGGCCTCTACCTGAGACCGAAGGGTCCTGCGGGTTTGGAAAAGGGAGATGAGGTACAGGCCTGGAGCAGTACCAGGCAGGGCTTTAGAGGTCAGGAGTGGGAGGTTTCAAAGGTTTCAAACATCACTCTGAGAGTGATGTTTTGGGAGTGCAGTGTGGATGATGTTGAGCTGCCTCACCTGGCCGAGATGGAATGGACTCTCTGGCTGGGTGAGGGCTGCACACCTGTTGCATAATCAGCCTGCACAGGTTAGAGCAGCGATCACCACCACACACAGTGATCTCCTGCATGGCAACATGGAGCACTAGGCTATTTATCATTGTCTACAAACTTCTAAAATAAGCCGGCTTCAACGTCACCACCCTGCGTCATTTGTTTGGAGGAGCCAAATAAAAGTCACCTAGGTGGAGTGTAGCAATTGGCTTTGCTACAGATTTGGTCTCCCTTTATAGTTTTGGTTGAAAGTCTTGCTGCAACGTTTTATCTCTAGAGTAATAGTCTGGAGGGTATTGCAGAGGTTGATTCTCGATAAAATAAGTCCTTTTTTCGAGGTCTGAAGGGGATGGGAAGTGTCTGATTTTTTTTTCTTTATGTTTGATGTGATGTGGATCGGAGGACGAGCGAGGTCCATGTCAGAGGGACTAGTAGGGGGCTGGGGTCTATTTTGTGACAGATTGCTGCACAAAGTAAGATGCTGTCTTCTATGACATATGCATTTTCCGATGTCTATGCTCAGCTAGCTAGCTAGCCATTCTATGTAGGCCGCCGTGATCATTGCATGCAACTCTATTTACATTTGTGTTTCTAAATTAAATGGAAATGTCTGATGGTCTGTATGAGGCAGTGCTTTTGCCTTACTCTTATCTCATTTGCACTTAAGTTATTAGTGTTTAAGGGATTTGACTTTACACAATGACTTTCAGCTTGCTGTGCTGAGGGAAAGGCCATTACGTAGACTACTCAAAGAAGCGACAAATTAGTGGGATTAAAACAGGAGGAATATTGGTGTTCTAGTCAAAACATTTTGGAAGAAAGTTGGACTTGGAAAGTCTTCCATATCAAATCTGGGGATGTCACTTACCTCTTGGTATATTCTGATTTAAATAAAGACAAAGGGTTCCTCACTCCATTTTTTTGGACACAACATGGTGGAGAATGCTTTGGGCTGATCTTTAATTCAGTTATTTTCTCCCAGGTTATTTACGCTCTGAACACCAAGAATGACGAACACGAGGCGGCCATCGCTACCCTGAAGGAGGCGCACGAGGAGGAGGTGCAGCAGATCCTCTCTGAGACCAGGGAGAAGATTCTACTGGTTGGTGTTTTTTTTTTAATGTTGTTCCAACACTGGACAAAATATGTATGAACCACCATCCTTAATCCATTGAAAGCTCAGTCAAATAACTGCCACTGATCACCGAAGTTCAAAACAATCTGCTGAATATGAAGCCAATATATTTATTATGTGTTAACGTATGTGTCCCATTCATTTAAGAGCTTGCCGAGAGAATCAAAATAACCCATTTATAAAGTCATAATGCTTTACAACTCTAAATGTATTGCTCTGTAATCAAATTAGCAATTAAACAGTAGTGTTGGCTATAATTACAGGTGACAGAAGAGGTGTTAGCCCTGTTTGTGGGGGATGTGAGAAAACACAAACTTTGTTCCATAATAATTTATAGTATTTGTTCTATAATAATCTCTACATGGTAATAACAAGAATGTGAATGTCGAACACATGACACGCCCGGAGGCACTTGTTGCAAACCCATCCAACTGTGTTGCAGTACAAGAGTAAAATCAGCGATGAGATGGATCTGAAAAGACGTATCCAGTCCCTGGAGGAATCCCTGGAACTCCACGAACGCATGAAGAGGCAGGCCTTGGCTGAATTTGAAAGCTACCGCCAGCAAGTGGAAGACATGCAGCTTTGCACTGAAGCACAGGTAGGTAGACTAAAGGTTGGATGGGTGGGCCAGTCAATAGTCCTTCTGAGAGATGATGGAATAATCCATTTTGTCTGTGTTCTTCCATATGAACCCTTTGCATCTTTGGCTTTACATTTGTTCCTGTTTAGCTCAACTGATAGAGCATGTATAAAATGTATGCACTCACTGGACGATCGATGATAAGATGGATGTGTACACCGAATGCCATATACTATAGATCTGTCAACAGTTATTAAACAGGCATAATACAGGGATTTAATATTCGCCACTTTTATTTTGTTACGCTAGCGGTGAATACACCTAAAGTATCCCATAGTGGTGTTAGTTTTATGCTTTATAATGATGTTCATGATACTGGACTCTAGGTACAAGTCTCTGTATAATATCTGCAGTAATGCAAGCGTGGAAGAGGGAGTTGTGAACAAGTAGCTGAGCCAGGAGGCAAAGCTCTTAAATCTTAAGTTTTCTTCCTCCCCTCGCGCCACGAGCTCTGGGCTAGTAACAGAAAACGATTACTGATACAGGGGACTCTCCAGGATAGCTGGAGGAACTCAGTGATCCAGGTGAGCCCAAGTACAGCACTACTCCTCCGCGTTGAGAGTATTCAGCTGAGGTGATTTGGGCCTAGGTCGGTCTTACTTTAAATCGCACAGGCAATCCCTGTAGTGCTGTGATGGGTCCTGAAGTCAAATTGGAAAACGGGGAAAAGTCTTTCAAGACGGATAGGAGGGAGCACAGCCATGCATGCACACTTTGGTGTGTGAGCATGTCGCTCTGTTCCTTTTTGTTGTCAAAGCACACACAGCGTGTCGTCTCCATGTCGAGGGAGGTGGAGGAGATGCGGCGGTCGTTTGAGGAGAAGCTGCAGACGTTCAGCCAGGCCCAGGCCCAGTTTGAACAGGAGAAGAGGAGCACTCTGGAGGAGCTCAAAGCCCAGCACCGGCAGGAGATCCAGGACCTACTGCGCAGCCACCAGAGCCAGAACGCAAACTACAGCAAGGACCAGGAGAAGCTGGGACATCTTCCACAAGGCTGAGGTAACATCAGTGTTGGATCCTGAGGACATTGTGCTATAAGCTGTCGTCTGTATTACTGGGCCTTCAAGGTAAAGCCCTGCTTTCAGTCCTCCTGCCTTATGGTCCTGGAGTGTCCTGTCTGTCTGTATGTTTCGGCCTCCCGTGCATGAAAGGATGCATTCCCATGCAAAGAAGCTTGGTCATATATCATAGTGTAGAAGTATCACTGATGATACAGTGAATTGTTTGCTTGAAAGACTTCAGGCCTTCATTATATGTATTCCTATAGCAATTTCAATTTATAACAAAGGACATTGGTCACCTTCTACTACGATGACCAAATGCAGTGCAACACTATGAAGCACATCGAATAAAGAGTTCCTCTGATTTTATCGTGAACCCATTGTCATTCAGTCCTCCAAGCTGCCAAAACCATTTATTATTCCATTCAGTGCCTGTCAGTGTGCTCTGCAGTTGCATCTCAGACGCACTTTGGATAAAAGTGGCTTTAAGTGTCTAAATGTGCTTTGAAATGTCTCATTGGTTCAGGTGGAATCTCTGTCAGAGCGCGTTGAGGAGCTCAAACAGGACAAGAAGAGATTGGTGGAGGAATATGAAGCAAAGCTCAACAAGGTAATCACTAAAGTTGACAGTAAAAAAACGGCAGCCAGCCGCAGTTGAAGGACTCTATGATTTTAAAGTCAAGTCAGTGGTTGCTACGAATACATTAAGAGACGATTAAAGACGTCTATCACCGTTGAGACCGCTTTAAACAGAATAAATTAGTTTAGTGTTTTCTTTGGTGTCATTCAGTGCTGTGGAAAAAAGAAGATCTATGATTAACGCTGAATGAATAATTCTAATAATCACATACACACATTGTTTTGGTTCTGCCCGAGGTGAATAACATCTCCACCCCCCCCGCCCCACAGGCACAGGCCTTCTACGAGCGCGAGGTGGAGGCCATGAAGCGAGCCCAGCAGCTGAGCGCCGACAACCTGCTGGCCTGGAAGCACACGGAGGCCGACCTGCGGCGGGAGTTCCAGACCCAGGAGGCGGCCCTCCAGAAGACCCTGGGGAAGCTGAGGGCGGAGCTGGCGCGGGTGACGGAGGAGGCCCGCGAGAACCGCGAACGGTCCTACAAGCTCCAGGGCTCGCTGGCGGCGGCGGAGAACAACAACAAGGTAAAAGGGAAGCCGAGATCTGAACCCAGCTTCAAAGCCTTCCTGTCCTGCGTTTGTTGCCCGGAGGCTTGGCGGTTTGCAAATAATGATGAGACTAATTTATTCATGAGTCGATCGATAATGGTCAATTCGTATTGGTTTCAGTGAGTTAGTGCAAAAGGTTTCCAAAGCCGTGCTACTTTGCCACATTATAGTTTGTTTCACTTGGGAGTGGCTCTGTTTCACATCCTTCACTCTCTCTCCCTCTCAATCTTGCTCTCTCTCTTGCTCTTGCTCATTGACTGCTTTTTTGACCGTTTTATGGGTTGTCCTCCTTAGTCTTGAATCTTACCTCCAACATTTACAGTAATGCTGCTACAGCATCTACAGCATCTTTATCTGTGTGTTTTGACATATGTACAACCATGGCCTATTCAGGAACTGACCAGGCAGTTGGACGAGGTGAAGCAGGACTCGGAGATCGTGGAGATCCGTCAGAAGGAAGCTGAATGTGAGCTGGAGGCGGCCAGAGACCGGGTGCAACAACAGGCCACTGAAATACTACTGAAAGCCAGTAAGAGAGTCCTACTCCTGCCAAATGGACTTGGAGTGCTGTGTCTGTCTGTCTGGGAGGCCTCCTGTCCATATGATCCTGGAGTGTCCTGTCTGTCTGTATGTTTTGACCTTCCATGCATGTGAGAATGCATTCCCATGCAAGGACCATGCTTGGTCATATATAATGGTGTTGAAGCATCCCGTTATTAGGAGACCACTGTTGATCTAAATTTGATTGAATCATCAAAAATCCATTACAGTGAATTGTTTCCTTGAAAGACTTCAGGCCTTCATTTTATTTGGACCAATAGCATTCAAGGTCGCTTATGACCAAACGGTAAGTATATTGGATTGGAACAGCATTGTGAAAAAATATACAGCCTACACGCTGTGTGCAGCAATGCGAGATCCGACCTAACACGTAAAGTACAGACGTTTACCAAAACAATCTATTGCTGCAATGCAAAGACACGCTCTGCTATCCACAAGCACATATACAGATGCGGAATACGGCAACGTTATGAATAACTTCAATTAAACCTACTGAAAAAGAAGCAAGAACGCCTCTCAACAAAGCGTTATTATGGTAAACCAATCATATTACCTTAAGCCAAAGTATAGGCTGAAGACATTTGTCTGCCATTCGGTATATAACCAATTATTTACGGGAGCAGCGATCTGAAACAGCAAGTGGCAGTCTCTGGAGGACGATTTACCCTCGCGAAAATCCAACGGATTACCGGACTTCTCACTGTCATGCCGACAACTAAGCTTACTATTGACTATCTGCTGACTCAAGATGCATCCTGCTTGACATGCAAAAGATAGACACTGGGTGCATGGCATCCATCACCCAGGTGCCTTTGTTGGTCAATATATTTGACCGGCGCATGAACACGATGGGTATCCACTATCCAGGTGCTAGTGCATTGATAATTCGCTGCCTCTAGTGGTCAGAAAGAATGCAATAGAACTGAGCATCACTTTGGTAGGCTTCAAAATATGACCATTGTAATAAGGCCTTAAAACAATATAACATTGTTAATCCCCAAACAGATATCAAATATTTGTCATGATGTAGATATTAGGAAATTATTAGTTCATTATTAGTAATGACTTTAGTTCAACATCTATAATTGATATTTTATTTATGTATATATAATACTTTAATAGCCTATTCTTACGAAGGAAACATGTTTTATAAAATATGACTTAATAATTGTAAAAAAGAGGCCTTAATAATATAATATAAATGAAATAATGTCAGGACTAATAATGCTAATCAGTACTAACATAATAACTAATCAGTTTCTAACATCTATAATATAAGTAATAACAATGTATAACCTTACCACTTGTGACTGGCTCTTTAATGAAAGTAATATTAAGGTGTTACAAAAACCCCTTCACACATTGGTTACCAAGGGAACAGCCTTGGTGTCATCAGACCAAAGGGACTGTGTGATAAAGTGCATAAATGATGTGAGCCGCAACATTAGCGCAACACTCTATTTTTACTGTCTCAATATTAAGGACTCACCAATTTTGGAAACCATTATCTTTTTAATGAATATGTTTTTGTAGAATACAGCTCATGTTTGAGAAACCATTATCATTTGGCTGTGTTAGATCCAGGGGGGATCACCACTCTTTAGGATGTCAGTTAAACAATGACAAACGATTCCGTTATTCGTTCTTTTTAAATGATTCTTTACATAGTCAATGTATCTTTATGTATTTAAACATCGTCGTCCCCCATATGGATGACGCCTACGTCCTGCACTCCATGGCTCTGTCTGTCTGGCCGTGTGTCTGCCAGGTCAGATCGGCAGCTTGCAGGCCACCCAGATGACCCAGGAGGCGGCCATCAGGGACCTGGAGAGCGAGCGCAGCCGGCTGAAGGACAAGGTGGTCCGCCTGGAGGAAGAGAGGGGCGCGCTGCAGGACAAGAGCCAGGCCCTGGAGGAGAGGCACAAGCAGCAGATCCACGCCCTGGAGAAGGTGTGTGTGTGTGTGTGTGTGTGTGTGTGTGTGTGTGTGTGTGTGTGTGTGTGTGTGTGTGTGTGTGTGTGTGTGTGTGTGTGTGTGTGTGTGTGTGGTGTGTGTGTGGTGTGTGTGTGTGTGTGTGTGTGTGTGTGTGTGTGTGTGTGAGGTGGTCGTCTTTGGTGGAATTCATAGATTTAGCAGTCTGCTCCATCCTCTTCCCTATTCGTATCTCTCTTCCTTCCTCGGTGTTGATCGGTTTCTTCGTTAATCAAATGGGGCAGAGACACACGCTGACAGACACTCTGGATCAAACGCGTTGGTGCATGGCAAATGGAAGCTCTTTTGGAAAAACCTATTTCCGAAAATAGTCACTGCATCTGTTAGTCTCTCCCGTTCCTCTCTGCGATCGCACTCTCTCAAACCTACACTCGCTCAAACCTACACTCATTCACTCACTCATTCACTCACTCATTCATTCAATCCCTCATTTAAACACGGGTCACCCACACATACTGCACTTTTCCCATGTGGTGTGTGATCTAAAAAGGGAGAGGCTCTGTGCTTCACTTTGAGCAGCACCCTCTCAGTTGATAGCAGCACTTAGCAACAAATGTGTAAAGGATTCCTCTTACTAGAACTGGGGTTTCTCCAGCTTTGGTTTTCTGTGTGTTATATTCAAATCAAAGAGCACGCTTTAGATGAAGAGATAGTTACGTATTTCATTCTATCGACCATTTATTTTTGTTTATTTCTGTATTTATTGATCAGGGAAATGTTCACCCATGTAATTGACCTCTTTGTTCTCCGTCTCGGGTTTTAATTGTTTTATTGTGCATTTTAAAGCGGAACAGAAACGAAATAGGAAGTAAAGGTCACTGCACGTTTGTTTGTCCACTCTTAACTTTTGTGCGAAGTCCCCACCATGTATCTAGTACACCGTGAAGTCATGATTTAAACAACTGAACTCTTTGGTGGTCGATCATTGATTTACACCCAGCCGGTGACCTCCCCAGAGTGGATCGCGCTGACAGTACCGTAGTTAGCTAATATAGGTTGCATCGTACATAAGCTGCCCTTCATAACCACTAAGGTTTGAAAACAACCTTGTATATAGGCCGTGCCCGTTTAAAGGCTGCAGTAACAAAGGCCCAATTTAAAGTACAGCATCTCCTATCCGAAGGCTCCTGCATGTTGTGGAAAAGATGCAACGACTCACCAAGACAGTCTTTTGATTTTAACTTTATTTCAAGTGTTTGGCATTGAAAGCTGCAACATAACAAATCAATTAGTCTGGGAAAGGCATTTGAAGTTCTGTGATGTCGATGTCGGAGGATTTTTGTGTGATAAGCAGGATAGTGTCTAAGGTTTACATGCACGGCTCTAGACTGAGTTACACACCAGACGAGCCACGGAGCACCACAGCCCATAGTAGAAAGGACAACAGACGTCTGAAGATTATCTGGCCTTGTTCTGTATTTAAATAATGGGTGGTGTTGATCAGTGATGGAAGTCATAGCGCTGCTGTACTGAGGCAACACTGTGAGTGATCTATTGGAAAACACGACCCACTTAAGTTCCACTGAAGACACGCTGTTTTGATCATTAAACTGAAAAGGCGGTTTGTACATTGTGCAGCGATACAATGAAATTGTCCCCCCTCTAGTTGCTCACCCTGATACTGTCAATGGTTCACTCACTATGGGCTGCCTGCGGTCACATCGTCAATACATCACACCACGGAATTTGCCTTTTACAACCCAACAGCTCCCTGTCTGTGTCATCCTCCAAAATGCTACTCCAAGAACTCCAGTTCAATATCTTTCTAAAATCACCTCCGCGTTTCAGAGTTGGCTCCCACAACAAGCGTTGGCTGGGGCGCCTGTTTCTGCTCCTCTCCTCAAAGCACAGTTACTGCATAGTTTTTAAAGGTGCTACACAAACATGAAGGAGCCCCCCGCCCCACCAATACGCTGTGTTCCTCCACGCTCGCCAAGCGCTGCAGCTGGGTAATGGCCTGTTCCTACGTGCGTCCCCAGAGCCTGTGCGAGGAGAAGGCGTCGTACGAGAAGGAGGTGAACAACGTGCGGGCGCGCTACGAGGAGGAGGCGGGCCACATGAAGGAGGGCCAGGCCCGCATGCTGGACGACCTGTCCAAGAAGCACCGGCTCGCCCTGGAGAGCACCCTGCACAGCGCCAAGAGGGACAAGGAGTGCCTGCTGGCGGTGGGTAGCGAGCAAACGCACACAAACACCTACACACACATAAACACGCGCACACACCTGCACGCACATCTACTCAAACACGGAAACGCACGCACACACAAGCACATGCACACACAGGCACACACGCACACCCATACGCATGCACAGTAACACACACACAAACGCAAAAATACACTCGCTGTTGTTCGCAAAACCCACTCATCACTTATTTTACCTGTGTTACTATATCACACCTATTTACAATTCCTATTGGTGTCGGTAGAGGCTGTTGTATCACATATTGTGTGTTATCACATATGGTATCCTTTCACTTGAAAATGTTACCTTCAGTTACTTTAACTAGAAGAATCAGTATGAAAGCAGGTATTACAAAAACAAAATAGAGAGGCCATCTTTAACAGATTGTACAAGATGACTATGCACAAAGGTGGAAACAAAAATTCCCACTCAAAACTGAAAAAGAACATTATGATACCTCAGGACCCAATTGGCAGCATGCAAGAAGATTTGGAAATGTCATCTCTGAACTTGATCTTACTTTTTTGCATATGTATATCTACAACTGTTATGAGTGTGCCAAGTGAGATTCAGCATTCGCTCGCGAGTTTAGCAAATTGTCCTAAATGTGTAAACATGAAGAAATCACCCCGTTCCTAATTGAGTGGCTCTCACTCAACTAACAAAATTATTGCTCATGAGAGTTATGAATGAGCATAATTGACGCCCCCAAAAATGCTATATGAGGAGGCGTTGCACTCAGAAGCATCTTTCATAAAGAAGGCACCAAAGGACAAGAATAAAAAAAGATTTGAGTATGAAATCCTCCTTTTTGTAAACCAACGAAAGCAAACCCATAATATTTAGCAGCGTCGGTATTGGATTAGTGATAGGTGAGAGCACCAGCTACGGTATAGGAGTCGGGAAAACAAAGAAATGCTCTCGAAGCGGCGCCCGCTGAAAGCAGCACAGTGGCCCAAATGAGAAAATGGGGCTTGATATAAATTAGACTCCGGAGCTCGGCTGGCAGGGGGAGGTAATCCATTTGTCCAACAAAAGTGGGATGGATGAAGCTGTACTTTCGGAAACGGATGAAAGAATCTAAGCAAATAGAGGTTTATTGACTTTTCCTACTTTGAGGTGTTGATGTTGTCGTGATTTGACACTGCCGCTTATTTTGACGGAGGCAAAGGCAATAAGGGTTGCGTCAAGGATTTCCTGGTTCACCTTAAACAGCTGGCCAGCCGTGTTTGTATTGTTGTACATCAACAAGTGGGGTCTGCATAAGGGTTGTCTTCTGGCCAGTGTCTGTTGTCCGAGCCCAGGCGGACACGCCTCCCTGTATGACTGTACGGTGGACTACAGGCGAACGCGTCTCACTGCATGACTGTACTCTATGACTGTACGATGGATTAGGGGTTGGCGCCCTGCGGGCCATGCGTCACGGTTGTCACACGCAGCCTTTTACAGAAGCCCATGCATCCCAAAATACATGTGAGGATATGTATTTTGGGATTCATTTGAGATATTTTGATACTGATAATAAACTATATGTCATTGTGTAAAATCTATGAGCCTGCTTGAGTTGATGCGCAAAACGGGTACATTTTTGTGCAAGAAATAACAACAACCAAATGTTGGACCCTGTGACCTTGTGCCAGTGACTTGCGACGCCGTACGACCGTTGCGTCAGCAAGGAAGAGAGCCAGGAGCTGTTGAGCCGAGTGACTTTGGAGTTCTTGTGGCTAAGGACAGCAGTTAAACCGTGGCGCAGTACGACCTGGCTGGCACAGGAACCCGCTCACTGACAGGGAGTACTATGCAGTGCAGAGGTTTGAGGACCTGCAAAATACACTTTTAACACAATCAGAAAAAGCTGAATTAAAGATCTGCAGCCTTCTGCTCCAACTGAACCACGGTAATGATTAGCCCCCAAAGAGCTGCGCGCTGCCGTTCATTCGCTTTGGGACGAGCGTTGGAACTCAGCCTAGTGTTGCCGTTGCTATGCTCCGAAACCCAATCACCAGGAGGCCCATTTTACCTCTCTTAACATTACGATATTTTCTCATTTCCCTCTCAGCGCCAATCAACCATGACTCCAGTCCCCAGAAAATGTATAGGCCATGAATTATTTATTTATTAAAATACATAAAAAGTACTTCTGCATAATGTTTATGCTGTGGGGACTCTATTGCTGTTTCTAGTCTAGTTTGCATGTACCTAATGAGAGAATAAAAATACAACGATTTTGGTTTAAATAGTTCGGTTTAATAATTCATTTAGCTACAGAACAAATTCCATGGATTACTATGGTGAAGACCATGGTAGACTACTAACAAAGAAAACATGATTCTGGGGTCACTGGCAGTTTAAGAACAAATGTATGGTTCTTGCTTGAGCCCCAATGTAGAAAAAGCAGCAACAACCATATCCATTGAATCACACTTAGCACATCTCATTTTAACAATCAGTTTCGAGTAGACATTGGCATCCTACAGAATTTAAGATCTTAATAGACCAAAAAAATTAAGTTGTATTCATTTTGGAGCCCACCAGTTAAAATGTCATATCAAAATGACAGAATGAGTACATGATCCGAATAAAAATTGAAATAAAAAACATTGTGACAAGATTGCATGCTTCAGTCAAAACACAAGCTGTCATCTATCTCTGTCTCTCTCTCTCCCACCCTCAATCAAACACACACACACACACACACACACACACACACACACACACACACACACACACACACACACACACACACACACACACACACACACACACACACACACACACACACACACACACACAGTTTTA
Organism: Melanogrammus aeglefinus; assembly: GCA_900291075.1. Lineage (NCBI taxonomy): Eukaryota > Metazoa > Chordata > Actinopteri > Gadiformes > Gadidae > Melanogrammus > Melanogrammus aeglefinus. The sequence continues at coordinate 126,382 of OLKM01000005.1, forward strand.
TTCCATGCCAAGACACACCACGCTATGTGTCCAATTAACAATCTGTTTCCTTATTAGTGCAGCGAAATGAGTAACAACATATGTTCATGTAATGTAACATATGTTTCAATGTTATTCATGCATAGATTCAGCTTAACACACACACTCACACCAACACTCACACACGGTAATCAGTCCACACACCTCCACAACCAAGGATGGCAAGATTTGAGAGAGCGGTAGATTAGACAATAAAGTTCTGGAGTAAAAGAATGGCCGTCTGATGTTAATGTTGATAATTATGTCTCATTAGTCAGAAAGGACAATTGTCCCAGTGAAGGCATGGTGTGCCATCCTCTATCATATTTAAACACAGGGACCCATCCACAAAAGCTTACACTTTGCTTTTATTGTAATCGTTGTGTTGAGCTGTCCATTCAATACAGCAAATCAATACAAACGTGCTTCCAGTGACATTACACAGCAGATCTTAAATGACCGTATTCGTCTGGATGATAAAACCGCGGTAACAGTCTCTCCTGACTCCTAACATCCTCATAAGCCAATACATTTGTTTCTTCGATTCTGTACCAAAGAGCATCTAGCGGGAGCCACAACTGTGAACCGTAGCAATACCATTCCTCTTTTGGAATCGATGCACATTGCACAAGTACGAGGTTTGTGAAGGTTTGCAGACAACATAACAGTCGATCGCCATAAAAGTACTTGACAATGTCTTATCACGAAGGCTGAAGTGCTACTGCCAGGGTTTATGGTAACTGGCCCGGGGCGGTGCCGCTAAATGTTCTTCTTCAGAGTAGCCAATATCATTTGACAAATGATATTGGAAACGGATGTTTTAGTGAAGCCAGGAGAGACAGTTACTGTGGTTTATTCACCCAGACGGGTGATTATTGGCCTTTAACAGCCTTGAAATAGGAATAGCCAAAAGCAATCCAGTTCCTCCAAAAAAAAAATCCTATTCCAACTAATCAAATCGCAAAACTGTAAGCTATTTTGTTCCCGCCATGTCTTTCATATGATCTTCTAGCCATCTTCTAAATTTAGTTGCATTATAGATTTTGGCGTTAATGCTCCAAACTGAACCAAACTGCTTTTATGGTTTACAGTATAGTATATTGTGTGTAGCATGGTCACACTTCTGTTATGTTCAGGGCAGAGGTATTTTGCATGTTGCATGTTCAAGCTGAATAGCTGATGAGATCTAAATGTTTAATGAGATTTCTTCCAAACAGAGACACGTACCTAAGCACAAGTGTTGCACCCGCATGCCATGTGGCAAGCCTTGTGATTATTGTTACCTAGCGCTAGTGTTGAAAGGGTTGTGTGAGTTGATGCATTATATATTTTAGCACTGCGTTATGCAAGAATATAACAATATTACTAAAGATTAGTAGATGATGAGAGAAAGCACACTAAGCCTTATCAAATATAAAGAGGTGGTTCAGAGGTTGATTTATATTCACGGAGGTTTAGGCAAGGAGAGAGGAGAAAGCAATGGCACTACATTTGTCTTTGGGCCAGGCACACCCAAGATATTTATATATAGATAGGAGTGATTTTTTTTTCTTGTGTAAAAAGGCTGGGTTACAGTACGTCTTTGAAGACGGGGAGCCATGACTCATGGAGAGATGGCCAAGACCAGAACATATGTCCCAATTTTGCTGGAGAGTGGCCGAATGGACTAGAGTGATCTCTCTGCCCAACCGATGGTATCTGTGCCTTTGCATCACCCACGCACAGAAAGGCCTCCTGCCTGTTCCACCGTAGCATCATCGTGCTCATGATTTAGTAACTTGATGCAGTGGACTGGGTGTTCTTCTCCACCTAGAACCCAGGACAAGGCTCAACTAATACCCTGAATCAAGGGTTGGCAACTAACATTTTGGTGCAACAGCCACTGTATTAGTTGTAACTAATGTTCTTTTGATTTATTTACATTGTAGATATATTTACCGATAACCCTCCCCCCAGAAATTGGTAGGTTCCACCCAGCGCAGCAGTAACACCCCAGCAAAGACTCAAGGACAGAGTTGAGCTTTACACTATGATTCTGACTCCACTGTGTGGAATAACAATGAAGTAATATCGCAAACATTTCATTAAACATGTCTAATTGAATGCACAGATTAATGTACCAACAAAGAATCACAAATAAACCTCAATGAATCTAAACTGTACAACGTGTTGTCTCTAGATGATAGATGGCTGGTTTTCATGATAGGTGGCTGGCTGGCTAGTGAAATCCATGTGCATCGAATAGTCATAGAAGTTTTAGTTTTCCATTATTTCTGTGTGAGCTGTCAATTTAAAAGGCTTTTACTGCAGAGCTTATTGGGTCAATTTGCACTGTTGGGAACAGGCTTGCCTCCGATGCTCCAACTACCGCTTCCTTTTCTGTGTCACGGTTAGCCAACTGAAAAAGAAATCAGAAAAAAATGTTAAGAAAATTGTAAACTAATCCCTTCCTGCCACAGTGCTGGGTGGGATTGATTTTATCCGACAAAGATAAGTTTACCGTAATGTAAGGTATGTTGTAAAATTGAAATTGTATATGTTAATATAATGTCAAAAGTTTGGTTTAGTTTAAATAATGACGAAATATAAGAAGAAACATTCCAGCACAAAGTCAATTGAACCACCACCCCTTTGACAATCATCTTTGTGTGCATGTGTGTTGGCGATATAATGCCCAGCAATCTGCCTTTCTGACACCTGCTCATGAACGCCTTGATGCCTTATTAATCACCCCCGTGTGTGTGCCGTGTGTCTCTGCAGGAGCTGGAGCAGCAGTTTGAGATGGAGCGCGCCTCACTGGAGGAGCAGAAAACCATTCTCCGGCAGCAGCTGGATGAGCTGCGGGCCGAGCTGACGGAGAAGCTCTCTGCTGCCAACAACGAGGTAGTGCTGCTGCCACTCTGGTGCTGTGCTTTGGCTGGTCTGAACCCCTTACGGTTCTTACATTTGTTTGCACGCTCAATTACAGTGGAAGACTGTATGTAAAAGCATGAGTTGAAAATTGTCCCTTTTTTACTTTAGTTCCATTCAAACCATTGTAGGTTTGTCACTGTTTTACTGTGTAAAGAGTGTATAAGTGTGAGTTACTTTGTCATAGTATCACAGGTCTATTGCAATTGTAGCATAAGATAGAGTGAAGGTGTTAAAACTGCTATAAACTGGTTATCACCCACATTAAAGACCCAATATATTCTGGCAAAGTGGGTACCCTAATTACTGAGATGGTTGTTAAATGAAGAATCTCCATTAAAAAAATGACGAGCTGGCAAAAATAACGACGCCTTCACCCACGGCAAAGAGGTCTGAGTTAACAAGAGGTCTCGGGCTTACACGTGAGCCAGGCCTGGTTAGTTAGCCTGAGCCACCTGCTACTGGGAGACGTGCACGCTTGCGTTGGCAATGAATGGGAGTGGAAACCAACATGTGTGTGTCCCTCCCTCTCTGTCTCCCTCCCCCCCCCTCAGGTGTGCTTGCTGCAGGAGCAGGTGTGCCACGGGGAGGAGGCTGCCAGCACTGCGGACGGACAGATCTCCACCCTGAAGGAGGCGCAGGACAAACTGCTTGAAGAGCTGGACGCCACCCGGGCTCGACTCAGAGAGACCAGCAACCTTCTGACTGCTCTGCAGGTGGAGACACTCGCTTCCTGGTAGACATGTTATGCAGATATGTGATATAGGCCTCGGTGGGCAAAGGTTGGTTATGTTTGTCATTCCAAGACGATGTGACTAGATTCCCTGTTTCACTGGGATTCTGTCCTCTTCCCTAAACCCTATTGAACCGAGATGAGAAACACACACACAGACTGTTACCCAGAAGTCATCGTTGCAGGTTGCAGAACCTCTCATCTGTCTAAAGTAGGGAGCTGAGCACCACGTTCATGTGTACTGACGGCCGACAAGATGCTCTGGACCTGCTTTAGTCAAAAGATGTGCACAACGCCAATCTGCCATCCTCTCTGGCTCTGAAAAGCAGTTAGCTCTTCACACGACCTCGGAGCGTCGTTGATGTAGTGCGACAGCGTGGGCCGTGGGACAGCAGCAGCGTAGGCCAGACGCACTCTGCACCAATCAGAGCGACTCAACGTCTGGAAATGGTCTTTTACATTTCTAGCATGAACCAGCCTCGGCATAAATTGACTGAAACTGAAAATATATATTTTTTATTTCTTTAAATGCATTCACATAATTACACTATATTTTAGGTACCCCTAATTAGGATTAATTTATTCCACGACACTATTACAAAATAAATAATTGGCTGTAAACACAATAAATATATTTTCTAAATATTGAATTACTTTAATAAAAGATATTTATTAAGTTTTACTTTGTTTCCCTCTTAGCATGTCTGAGGTGTTAAGTAAGCCATTATGTTGGGTTGTTCTAGGTCAGGAAGTTGTGTTCCTTTAAAGACATTTAGTATGTCAAGGATTGAATGGTTGTCCTAGGACCTGGAGTGAGGAGATAAGGAATGCACAGTGTTGGTTCTTGCCCTATACTGAATACGATAATGAATGCATTTTAGGGTTGCTAGAGAGAGATCTCAAGCTTCAGGTCTGCTTTTTGGTCCAAACTACCACTAAAGCACCTGTGCAGACAGAATATTTAATCTGTCAGCACAGGTGAGCTCCTCTAATAGAGTTTCTCACCGTATACAGATGACTCAGCAGGTTTTCTACCAAGTTCAGCGTCTTCATGGTTTGCTGCTAATGTAAATGAGCTCTAACTTCAGACACTTGGGCAAAATAAACCGCCTGGCAAAAGTGTGGATCCCTGTTGGCGTTAAAGTGTCAGTGAACCCACTGATTCAGCTGGAAATCAAACACTTTGAGATCTAAGAAAATGTGTTTAGGGTGGAGAGTTCTAGAAAGAAGGGGGGCTTGTTAACCCCATGGTTATGAACCATGGCAACTTTGTGATACTTTTTTAGTACCGTCGTTGTCATAATGAATGATGTCGTACATGAAATGCACCACACACTGTGGCGTTTATATTAAGAGCGTCTGAGAAGCCTAACCCTCACTCGGATGTGTATATTAAATAAGAATTTGCTCAGCAGTAGCTTCACTATCCACACACACTGGAGTCTTAATACTATAGTTTCCTGGGAAGCCTTATCCCTCTTCTCACAAGCAATCATCAAAATCAATGAATAACCACGAGCTCCGCTGACTAAAAGAAAACCACGGGGGTTCTGAGAGGAATGTTCACATAGTTGAACGCTCCCATTTTACTGTGTTGACGATCAAATGAACATCTTACAACATTAAAAACAAAAAGAAAATGAGTTTGGGTTAATTGTCTCTTTAAGGAAATGAACCAGTCAATATTTTCTAATTAGTTGACCCAGTGTTCATACAACACAGTAATAATGTATCACACTTAAATCAGTAGGAAAGATGAGAGGTGCTCTGTATTGGCAGCATTTATTCAGAATTGGCATGCACACACACCCTATTCGCTACATTCCTGTTCATTTCCTCTTCATTAATATGAAATAGTAGTTAGCTCAGCTATCACAATTTAAGGAAGTAGTCGCGCTGCATGTTACATATGCAGATCTTCTGGATGTTTTTGTTGTTGCACAGCAGTAAAATGCTTCGCTGCCCTCTCTTTTGAATAAAACAGGGTGTTCTCCTTCCCTCCCTCTCCCCTTCTGATTTTTTTTTTTCCGTTTCCTCAGGGGGAAATGGAAATGCAGAAGCGGCACCATGAGGCTAAACTCATCACTACACGGGAGGAGGAGAAGATGAAGATGGACAAGATGGCCCTGGAGCTGGAGCTCAAATGGACCGAGACGTTGAGGTGAGCTGGTGGCTCTCCCTCTCAGAGTCTGTGTCCACGTGTCTCTCTGTGTGTGTCCTTGCCATCAGGAATGTGTGACAATGGATGGGTGCCAGCAAGCAGTCACACAAGAGCCTTTCCCTCCGTGTGTGTGTGTGTGTGTGTGTGTGTGTGTGTGTGTGTGTGTGTGTGTGTGTGTGTGTGTGTGTGTGTGTGTGTGTGTGTGTGTGTGTGTGTGTGTGTGTGTGTGTGTGTGTGTGTGTGTACATGCACACATGTGCTCGCTGCCTCTCACGCACGCGTCCCCCTTCAGGCAGGAGTGTAAGAAGCTGCGGGAGGAGCTGCGGGAGGACCATGAGGAGGACAAGGCCGCGGCGTTGGCCCAGCTGGCCAGGAGCAAGGAGCAGGAGCTGGGCTGCGCCCGGGAGAGCTGGCAGAGGAAGGTGGAGGACCTCCTGGAACAGGTGATTCATTTTGTTGGGCCAGCCACGTCAGCCTTGCATTGCAACTGGGCAAACGTGTTATGGGCATAAGCATGGACACAAGTGGGTTCATGTTAAAGTCATGATGAGCACAAAATAACGTCATTTAAAAAGACTTCCTGTTATGATAGGTGCCCTTCATCTTTGGAGCTGAACAGTACTCTTTGAATATTTGGTGTTTATTTGGTGAGCAAAGTTTATATTTTTGGGTGAAAACTGAATGGAGAACACTGAGTGTGGTTCAGGAAGGCAAGCACTGCTCCAATCAGTGTATGCACGTGTAGTAGGGATCGCGAAAATCTAAAATATTCTTGACCGACCACCGAGCCTCATAAACCGGTTGAAACCGGTCAACTGATCAGATTAAAATGGGCTATTTGAAATGACAGCCATTTTGAGCCGCGCCAGCCGCCTGCTATTTCGTAACTCTGCCTATCTCTCTCCCGTTCTGCCTCCGACTCACACACACACACACCCTCCGAGTGAGCGGCAGTGGCTCTAACCGCGGCACGACCTGTGTTTGAATTGAAACACGTGGCATGCTTACTGCAGGTTAACCGTGTGTAGAGAGCGGGCTCAAACGCCCACAATGGTCTGAGGTGGCGCGGACCTCCTTGAGACCCTGCCCGGGTTTCACCAGGGGCCAATCGGAAGAGGGCAGCGTTAGGAGCTCATTTGAAACATTGCCGCGGCCTCATATAAGAAAATGACAGCTCCGAAGAGACGCCGCTTTTTTAGTTTGGAGGAGACGGAAAAATTGTGTGTGAGGGATAATTTTTTTCACTTCACACAAAAAGATCTTGGCATGAGATTTTTAACTATAGTCTTATAGCGTTTAGACTACGGTCCATAATAATTTAGAGATCATATTCTCCGCCGCTCGCATGCGGGAATAATTAAGACTTGAGGAGAAATTAAACAGTGGTCTACAGACCAACTTCTAATAAGTCACCTCATCCGATCATCTTTTTTGTGTGAAGTGAAACCAACACACACTCCACAGTCCACACTGACCCCACTTTTTTTTCTTCCTTTTTTTAAACCGACAAGTCGACACGAATGATCGGTTAACGTTGATACGGTCAACCATCGGTCAAACGGTCATCGGTTAACATCCCTAACGTGTAGAACTGTGGCTTATCAGTAGTCAAGACTGCACCCTTAACGAGGTCTGAACGGCTGCATGTGGTGGAAACGAGGTCACGGTAAGTCAGGAAGAGCAAGGAAAGAGGAGTACTGCTGATTGAGCTGTGGAGGCACTATGGATCTCCCCGAGACTGCCGCTATTGTTAAGACAGATGCACTGAGTGGAGAAGAAGGGACAAGGATGATCAGATTGGACACTGGTGTACCGACAAAGTGGTTCACCACTCTCTTTTCCACTTCTTATTCTTTAACTTGTTTATTTACCTTAAGTTTTATTTACCTTAAACCCTTTTATTTTCCTTTTTCTAACCCTGTTAGAAAAAGGCAATAAAGTAAGAAGATTTATCTAGCCCTATTAAAGCAAATTGCTTCATCTGAGGGATGGCCAACCCCTGAGTCAGATTTGCACCGCTGACCAGCTCGAGCAGAAGTCGGCTGACTCATGGACCAGAACCCCACTCCTCGGGATAGGTAGTAATGGACCACAGCATCGACGCTAAGAGGTATGCAGCCCAAGTGTGTCCGCCTCAATTGGATCATCTAATGGCCTTTTTGGAACCTCACCAAGTTGCACATTTATGCAGCAAAGGCAGGGCCGGTGGAAGCCAAGCCTTTCATGATTTCAGGAGCAAACATGCCAACTCATGACCCGGACAGAACAAAGTGTTGGCAACCACCTGGCCCAGAGATGTCAAGTCCTTGAGGGGTTCCACAACCTCAAATAACCGCTAATAAAGGACGTTGTGATTTAACCGTGGACTAAATAGCGATGCAATCGTCTAATTTAAACCAGGCTTAACTGATCATCTCTGAAGGAATTGACCTCTGGAGACAAGGATGTCGGCTCACTGATCCAACAGGAAGAACGTGCATGACTCAACTTGTAATCATGACCTGGCCAGGCCAGATTGTTGGAGAGTGACTATACTGCCGTCCCTGAAGCCAGATCTGGCGCCGCCTTCAAAGAAAAGGTCCAAAAAATGCTATCGATGGGACCCAGACACCACCAAAACAGGTGGTGATCGTCAAACCACATCATGCAATGGCTCTGGGAAATGTCATAACATTAACATATTCGATGCATAAAGAGTGTCTGGGTCCCACCAAGTGGTTTTGGAAGGTGAGGCGGTGAATCTGTAATCATAAAGAAACACAGGAGGAATACTGGTGATTGACCTGTGGATGAACTTGGATTTCCCAGCTATCGTAGGAGGGCTGACTGGAATAGATGAGAAGCCACATTACATTATTCCACCTACAGAAGGAGGCTTTGGCCATGGCCCCCGTTGTCTCAGTACTACATTTCCTTTGACTCCTCATTGGTCCCAACACTCTGCAACTTAAAATGCTAGCTTAATATATACATTTAAAGCTATTTAAATGTTTATATCACTATTAGTCACTATTAAAGCTCTCATCAGGCACGTCGAGGGGAGGCCTCAGACGTTTACTCTTCTCTGCGCTGCTCCATCACCGGTTCGTTCATAGACCGTTCATTCAGCCGCTGGTCCCTCTCCCCCCCCAGATCTCCCTGCTGAAGCAGAGCCTGGAGATGCAGCTGTCCCAGTCCCAGTCGTCCCTGCAGCAGCTGCAGCACCAGTTCAGCCAGGAGCGGGAGCACCTGCGCATGCAGCTGGACGAGCTGCAGACGGAGCACAAGCGGCGGCAGCAGCACCTCCAGGAGACCCACCACTGTGCCCTGCAGGACCTCGAGCACGTCCGCCAGCACGACCTCAAGGTAAGGGGGGGGGGGGGGGCTGCATCCCATTAGCATCGAAACCCGGCAAGAATGGGAATTTGTCATGCGTTATGTTAAAATGGTCGTTCCATTCATCCATACCATTCCCCGTGGCATCTTACTGATGCCCCCGCAGGTGATGCAAGCAGCCTGAACTGAAAGGTGTGACTGCCGTGTGATACACTAAGCATCGAGGCGTAGGCAGGATGTCAAGCTGTTGCCCGACTGGATGTTACTCCACTTGGATGATCGTGACATCATTGTTGGTGCCAGGCGGGGTGTCCCATGAGTATGGTACAACAGACAGTCCTCTGGCTGGAAACCCTCTTGTTAATTAGAATGAGGCTTGTCAGAGAATGAACTCAGCCGAGAGTCAGATAACAGGGTGGTGCAAATATTTATCCAGGTACTGAGTTTTGTGTCTTATAATAAATAACTGGTAGAGAGAAAGCTAAGTCACCTCCAGTTCACATAAAATCTTAATTAACACATAGTTGTATCAGGTCGGTTGAAACCTGTTCCTATTGCTTTACTTTGTGCCTTATTTGAAGCCTCAGCCTTGATAAGAGAACCATTCGTATATCTTCCTTCGTTTCCCAGCCAAGGTAACACAATGACAGCTTTATGCACGCTGATGAAAGTAAAAACAAGTGGTTCCTTTCTCAGTAGATCTCCAAACAGCATGTGCTCTGCCCTGAAGGTACATGCTGGACACCAGCGTGTCCTAGCCAAGGCTCTAGCACGGCGAGGGTGAGTCGGTACCCGGCTCTACCCATCAGGATTAGTCTGTTCAGCCAGGGTCTTTTCAAAATACCAGCTGGATCTAGCCTGGCACCGCCCACCTACCTACTTCCGCTCAATTTTCATTTCACTTCAGTAGTCAGTCTGGGTCTGGTCCATATTCATGGGTTCCTTGGAAGCCAGATTTTTGGCGGTCCAATCAGCAGAGGGAGTGGCTGAGAACGATGACGTTGAGGTCGCGCACCAGTTTCAGTTGTAGTCAGAGGAAGACCAGGAAGACAATGGAGAAGGACACGGGAGAAGCTATTCGGTCTGTTTTGGGATCGCTGCTGAATATCGATCAATTAAAGCCGGAGCTAGAACAAGCTTTGCTGAGTTTTGTTGGTGGCCATGATGTTGTGGCGCTTCTCCCCACCGCAACATAGTTTCCGGCCGGTCCCGTCGCATGGCATACGTCACGACCAAACGCTATGTGATTGGTTATGGCAGATCCAGAGTGGCACTGGGCAGATCCAATCATTTTAAAACTTCAACAGACACCCGCCTCCAAGTGAGTGAACGTTTGTCAATTGGGCAGTTCCAGACCTTCTGTGCAAATGAAATGAAGTACGATGGTCTGGTAGGTCCAGGCTAAGCTGGATCTGGGTCAGGTTTGAATTTTGGGTCGGATTTCCATATTAATGATTTAATAATGATGTATTACTTGAGTTAACTAGAGCTGACGGCTGATTAAAATTTCAGTTTCGGCTCATTTCTGACAATCAGGGCATCTCTTCCAAGCTTGTGTCAACCAGACCAATAGTGGCTATTCATACTATCAATACTCAATATTCTGTCATAAATATATGGCCTGTTAAGCCCATTGAGATTGTACCTATGATAAGGGCTATACAATTGAATTAATATTAGTACTCAGTATGAGGAAATTAGTTATATAAATAAGTGAACCTTTAAATAAGTGAATTAGTGCTAGATATTATACACCAAAAATGATATTATGAACAAAAATGATTGAGAGAAACTTAATCCATAGAAGGTAGGATACTATGGGATAATTTTATGGTTAAAAGGACTGGAAATTGTGTTATGTGTGAATTATTTGTGTATATTTATTTATAAGTTTAAAAGTATGGCATTCGCTTGTACAGTTGATGGACCATCCAAACAGACAATGAGAGCTCTAGATTTGCTGAGCGGTAAACAATCAGGATTGTAGATTGATGCGCTCAGTCTTGGCATTAATGTTTATTGTGGTGTGTGTGTGTGTGTGTGTGTGTGTGTGTGTGTGTGTGTGTGTGTGTGTGTGTGTGTGTGTGTGTGTGTGTGTGTGTGTGTGTGTGTGTGTGTGTGTGTGTGTGTGTGTGTGTGTGTGTGTGTGGGTGGATGATGGCTGGTTTAAGCAGCCTCACCTGGCTGAGTCTGATTGGACTGTGGGGCTGGGTAGGGCTGCACACCGGTTGCACATAAAGTAATCAATGTGCACAGGTTAAAGCAGCCATCCCCACACACACTCAGAGATATCCTGCATGGCAACATGGAGCACCAGGCCACATATCATTATCTACAAAACTTTTCAACACCCTCACTTTTGGCCAGTAAAATTCACCTAGGTGACAATCCTGCTTGTGTATGGAAAAATTACGTTTGAAGCTTATCTGCAAAATGAGAACTACTTGGGAACAATGTACTCGCAGATATTGTGGTTTTGACTGACTGGTTTTACCTCGACAAGCGTCGGAGTAAAAACTGAGAACATTGCCCCGCTAGCAGTTAGCCTCAAAACTAATTGCTTCAGAGCGTCCACAGAATCAACCATCCGTGGCTTTAAGCTGCTGTAATTAACACAGATTTCCCTTGCCGAGTTCTGTAATTCACAGTAAAAGGTAATGTTTTAAATGATGGCAGAGCATTGTATGGGTAGCAACACCGAAATAAAAGTCTGCCTGATGGATCTAACTCCCAACTAATGATAGTGGTTTAAGCTAAGCCCTGGGTTAAGCTACGCTAAGATGGAGCATTGGAATTGATTTGATGCTAGTATCAGTATTCAGTGTATGAGGGTGGACAATTGATGGGAGATCTAGATATCTTTATTGAAAAACTAAGATATGATTTCAATTAATGCAATACATGATGTAAAATGCATGTGATTTTATCCATGAATGTGATTAGATTGAGGTGAATGATTGTAATTCAGTTTATTGAGTTATTTTGGCTGTTTTCTGCAAGGCCTGTTTCATGGGCTCGATTTCAAGTGTTCTTTGGAGCTTGGGTTTTGTTCTGGCCCTGCTATGCTCTGTTGGAGCGGTGTGGAGCACAGACAGGCGAACCTCCCCGGGGGTTCCTCTTGTGTAAGGACCTGAAGGAGAAAGGGAGGGAAGCTGAATCGTGTCTTCTGGATTTCGTTAGGACTGATCCTTGTTTCGAAACACAATTGACTACTGGGCGGATCCGGTCTACGGACTGAGACTAATTCCACAGCTCCTGGGAGTGTGTGTGGCCGGTTTAAGCAGCCTCCACTGGCACGAGTCAGACTGATTGGACTGTGGGGCAGAGTGAGGCTGCACACCTGTTGCAATTTGAGTAATCAACGTGCAAAGGCTACATCAGCCATCTCCACACACACACTCTCCTACAGATATCTCCTACATGGCAACATGGAGCACCAAGGTCATGTATTATGATCAGCAAAACATACACTAAACCGGCTTCAACATCACCGGCCTGCCTTCTGTGTTGGGAGGAGCCCAGTGAGGCCTCCATGTGGCGTGTAGCATGCCCATTGCTACACTAATCCACTGCTCGGAGTGTTTGGTCATGTTTGTAAGGAAGTGTATTGATGTGATCATTGTGATATTGATTTTTGGAATATTGATACATGAGTATTCGATTGATGTATTATACAATCTTGCGGTTGAAACCATTTATAAGTTGGTTATAATAAGTAATAGAAAATAGAGAAAGAAACTTAAAGCTAATTCTTGTATTTTTTCTAATAATACACCTGAAGGAATAGAGGAAGAAACCCAGTCCATTACCGTTTAATTATAAGATATGCCTCTGTGGTTTGTTTACCTGTGCCTCCCACCCCCGCTCCCGAGCGAGTCTTTCATCATCTGATAACCCGTCCCCACACATATTCACTACATATTGTTGTCACCAGGGTGGCTAATCTTGTTTCCGGGGATCCATCTTGCCTGTCGACAGTGAAATGAAACAATGAAATGAAACAATGAAATGCAAATCCTGTAAATGGCAGAGAAACGTAGTGAGAAAGGGAGCAGAGTGGGAGGGGAGGTGTTTTTAGTTTCAATGCATCCGTTCTCTTCCATTATTTTCTGCTCTCTTTACAAAGCTTATATCGTAGCTACAGCAAGGAGTTCTTCCTGGATGCATTCGTACATGGATGACGTTTCCTCTCATCGGCCGGCCCGTCAGCAATGTGGTTTTTAGAATGAATAATGATTCTAATAAATAGGCCTTTTTAAACCAGGCCAAAAAAATAGATTATCTCTAACCTTGGCTACCACTAATAATGGGTCAGGGATTAAATAAACATGACTGAATTACAGTCGGTGTTCTGTCATCCAAAAGAGCGCCTGTGTGTTTTCCAGAACCAGGCTTGTAAATAGCGCTATTGTCGCTGCCTTGCACAATGTAACGTGTGTACAGTGTGAAACTTCCACACTGAAGTTCTGCCGTAACCGAGTCAGCCTCGGTCCAATGAGCCGTGATGTTGTCGCCTCGCGACTAGTCCACCTCTTCTAAACGTTCGCTTGTAAACCAATAAGTGACGTTGAGGACTCAACGTCTTTATTTCACAGATTCCATCCGATTCAAGCTCTGAAGCAGACACACATAGGTAGACTGTGTGTGTGAGAGTAAAACCCTATACCCACAAAGAGGCTGTTGCACACATACAGGGATGACACGAGAAGATTGAAACTAGTGGCCTGCTGCCCACCGAAACACAATTTTCATGTTTCCTCCCCGAATAACTTGGGGGGGCAGAAGGTCATCTGTGAGAGCCAAACAGAGGCTGATATGTACGCTACCTGTGAATGGTGGATTGCAATAAATTGTATTCAATCTCTCCAGATGAGTCCAGTCCTTTGTCTTCTCTTGGTCTTACCTTCCCCTCCTGTTGTTCCCCTGTCTCTCTCCGGGCAGGACGTGGAGGAGCGTCTCCGCCACCAGCACCACGTGGACCTGCAGTCCCTGAGGGAGGCCCACCGCCACAGCCTGGAGACCCTGAAGCAGCAGTCGGAGCAGGAGCTGCAGACGCTACGCTTCGAGCTGGAGGACGAGGGCAAGGCCATGCTGGGTAACGGGCCCCACCAAAGACACAGCTGCACTAGAGCGTGATCAGTGCTGTTACTAAAGATGCAGGCAACGATTATTGGGGCGGGGCGGCGGGGGGGGGGGTAAGCCTAGGGCAGACCACTGCGACCCCTGTCAGGGTAGTAGTCAAGGGAGCTTCTCGGTTTAGCACTGGTGATGCTCTGGTGCCTCAGAGCTTCATGACCTTACCTCAACTGCTCGGGTGTACGGCTGCAGAATTCCTGAATCTTAGATTTTTGGATCAAACTCCGGATATTTAATTGCTTCGACCCAGCGGTTGCAATGGACTGGATTGGCGAGGCGTGCAATTTGTGATTAGTTGACTGCCTCCATACAAACGGGAGTCGAACGCTTGATCTCGACTCACAAGGGAATGTTTAGGCTGCGTTCCAATAAGATATAAAACACCCCCTCCTGCAATTACGCTTATTTAAATTTTGCTCCGCACTCTGAATTTTCACACTGCCTTAAGCGCAGCCACTCTCTTCATAGAAATGTAGCTGTGCTAATCAGTTTGCGAGCATGCGCAGTAGCTTGCATACACAGAATCAAATCAATTATTTTGTTTCTGTGCACTTTTGGGAGAAAATGACCTTGTGTTTTACAAATCAAAACTACAGCTATGGGAGTTGCTAAACATATATATAACAAATGTCCACAGCTTGCCAACTGCCTCATTTGGAAACATGCTTACACAGTGACTTACACAGGTTGTAAGCTGAACAAAAAATCATGACACCAACATAGACAATGTCAATAAATAACCGGGGGTCTTGGCAAACCGGCCAAATCCTTTAAACAGAGGATATGGAAATAACACGAGGTGATCCTGAACCGGGCGTGAGCCCCCGTGCAGACAATGAGACGGCTTTGAGTTTGGAGGGTTTGATTAAGACAGCAGACAGAATCAGGTCAGAAACAGGCATGGGGGGAGTCAGGCAGGCAAGTCACTGATGATCAATGCTTGGCACCAACGAGTACAGACGGGCTGTGTTCCTCTTGGTTCACTTGTTCCCCTTCCCCAACCCTCTCTGGGGGGAACCAGGCACGCAGAACCTGCCACGTCACACAGCAGCGCCTTCAAGGCACCCCAGGAGGAGTCTGTTAGGGGGGATATAGTTTTACCTGCCCCGTGGACGGGGCGTGGCAGGCGGAGCTAACCCAGCCCTGTCAGGCACCGTCAACCCCCCAGGGGTTGATTAATATGTCACATTTTGACATATTAATATGTCACATTTTGACATATTAACATGTCACATTTTGACACGTTAATGAGTTGGAAGAGCCAAATAATCAGAGAAATTATTCACAGCTGCAGATTTGTTTAAGTGGCATTTAGAAGATCTGCTGCTTGCATGTTTTTCTTTACCCAGCATAGTCTGTAGTGGTTGGTGTAGGAGCAACCCTGCACAATGACAGCTTTGTCCCTAGGGTGTTCACAGATTGGTCTGAATGGAAGATTGGAGTCATAAAACAAGTCAATGGGAGGTTATCTATCCAGATAAATGTCTGCTTTTAACGATTCTCTTGAACCATTTGTAATCTCCATTTCTTAACGTTATTTTATTTTTTAACTCCTGTCAGCCTCTTTACGTTCGGAGTTGAACCACATCCACGCGTCTGCCGTGGAGCACATGAGGCAAACCCACCAGCAGGAGACCACTGCGGCCAAGCTGGAGCTGGAGTCTGCCCTGGAGAACAGCCGCATACAGGTGAGCCTGGCCTTCACCTGGCCAACTGCGTCGCCTTTGAGAGCGGAGCCCCCTACTGTGAGTCACCCTGTAGCCCCTCACTGTGAGTCACCCTGTAGCTCCTCACTGTGAGTCACCCTGTAGCTCCTCACTGTGAGTCACCCTGTAGCCCCTCACTGTGAGTCACCCTGTAGCCCCCCACTGTGAGTCACCCTGTAGCTCCTCACTGTGAGTCACCCTGTAGCCCCCCTCACTGTGAGTCACCCTTTAGCTCCTCACTGTGAGTCACACTGTAGCCCCCCACTGTGAGTCACCCTGTAGCTCCTCACTGTGAGTCACCCTGTAGCCCCCCACCTTGAGTCACCCTGTAGCCCCCCACTGTGAGTCACCCTTTAGCTCTCACTGTGAGGTCACCCTGTAGCCCCCACTGTGAGTCACCCTGTAGCCCCCTCACTGTGAGTCACACTGTAGCCCCCACTGTGAGTCACCCTGTAGCCCCCCACTGTGAGTCACCCTGTAGCCCCCCACTGTGAGTCACCCTGTAGCCACCCCTGACTCTTGATTCAGGGGTTAGGGTGATCTTCCAGGCTCTCTTGTGGGCCAGAGGAGCATAGCGAACAAGACTAGAAATCAAGGCTGGAAAGTTACCTTCTTGGTCATTGGTCATTTTAGGCAAGTATAAAAATGTAGCATTGAAATTATATTTAGCTGATATCTGCCTGATAAAACCATGTTCTATAGAACCATATCGAACACTAATGACACCTTCAAAGCTAACACAGTCCCCTCCAGATGGAACATTTTCCTAAATCTTTTACAGGGTGTCTGCGCATCCTTAAAAAGTCTTAAATTCATGTTTCTAAATTGAAGGCCTTAAAAAGTCTTAAATTCGTTACAAATGTCATATGCTGGTCTTAAATTTGTCGGGGCAGGACTTTATATATTTTTTTATTTTCCTCTAGTGACTTTTCAGGAAGGAAAAGTCAAAGTTGCTAGCTGCATATATAAACGATTATCTGCGTGCTTGCTAGCTAGTCTGTGACAATGGGTAGGGGCTAATTCAAGGACAGTTACTGGAAGACGTCAGTTTCAGAAGTTTGCTCGCGTCTGTTGCCAACCCCCACCATCACGTGTTTTAAGTCTTACATTTCATTCAAGGTGGTATTAAAAAGGTCTTAAAAAGTCTTAAATTTGACTTGCTGAAATCTGCAGATACCCTGTTTTATTCCCTGTGCCGCGTTTTTCCAAACCTTCAGGGAATTCAAATGAAAAACGCTTATTAGTTTGTGTCGATATTTGTTCAAATAAAATATGTTTCTGTGGAAATGGCTGTTCAACATGCCCTGTACTTCGCGCCCAGCCTACAGTTTCAGCATGTTTGCTCTGTACTAGAAGCTTGGCGGACAACTCTTCCCATCTGAGTGGGCTGTCACTTCTGAAGCCAGACATCACAGCATATTGCAGCCGCAGGCTAGCTGCTAACGTGGGCACCATGGCTGTAGTGCCAGGGAGATTACCTGGAACATAATCAGCTCTGAATTAAATGCATGGTGAGGTATTTGTAGGGCTGTTTTTTGCGGGAAGATACAAACTACTACTATGCCATGCAATATCACATTGTATGGCTAAATAAGGAAGAGAAAAAGGTTATGCAGTTCTTTAAACGTTAAAATGTTTTAACAAAGGTCCTCAGTATAATTATATTATACTATCTTTGCTTGATTCATTCTGAACTAATTTCTTATCGAGTATTTGTTTTTGTTTTATTTATATGTGCTGTCAATATGTTTCATGAGGTTAGGGAGCCATCCGTGGTCTCAAACAAATGTTATAGGTTCATATATGAACCTAAATTTAGACCCAAATTTGCAGCCAGAAATCCTGAACCACCAGCAATCTTCAAAAACACAATGCCTTTAGTTTTTTCATCGTTTAGAAAGGCTAGAATTCTGTATTATTAATATTTAGAAATTGTGCAATTGTCTCCATCCAGATGTATTCAATCTGCCATATTGCTTTGTGCGATGGATGGGATTTTGAAAACCATGTCTAAAAACCAAAAAAGTGTGGTAGAAACGGTCTCCAGCGGTCAGTTAACGCCTCTTCCCTTCGCCGAACGTAGGAGCGTGAGATGTTCGCCCGCATCACGGAGCTCCAGGACGAGGTGGCCCGGAGGAAGAGCCACATCGCCCAGCTGGACCACCAGATCCACACCCTCAACGAGAACATCAGCACCCTCACCAAGGAGCTGGAGCTCAAGGGCAAGGAGGTGCTGCGCATCCGCAGTGAGGCCAACCAGCAGATCAGGTGAGTGGAAGGGGAATGGGGACCCAACAGGAGGTCTGAACCACGTTTTGGAAAGCTGTCCGACTTTTGGTTAAAGGTGACGTATTATACCACCAGGTGGGAACGTGGTTAGCCGTTACAAGCCGTTTTAAAAATCTGCCTCTTCTGACATCACAAGGGGGCGTGTCCACCTAGATGTGTGCTGGATAGATCAGTCTACCAGCCTACCCAGTGGACTGTAGCAAACGTTGCTCATCTATCCGTCATACATCGATGTGGAAACGTCCACTTGTGATGTCAGAAGAGGCAGATTTTCAGAACGGCTTGTAACGGCTAATCACACACTCACACCTGGTGTTATAATATGTCACCTTAAGTGTTTGAATAGCCGCATTGATCCGTAATATAATCCATATACTTAAATCTTATCGGTGAGAGGCGTCTTTGATACCACGGCTAATGCCTCCTCAGACATGACCGGACATGAGCTAATTCCCAGCTCCTCCACTCACGTCAGCGTTCCATGATCTTAGATTAATCTGTCCACCGATAACCTATAAGCAGTTAACAAGATAGAAAATTAAAGCCCTCACCTCTAAAAGTACAAACCAAGAAAAATCATAACTTTCTCCACTGCTGGTCCACTAGAATACAAATGCATGTGAAATGTGTGTATGCAGTTCAATAAATAAGATTGATTGAAGAAAAATAAGGTCAGCAAATATCTGGGGGAAAACAAGATTGAGCTAACCAAGCTTTTTTGGGTATGCAGTATTTAAATTAATTAATTAATTCCACACACGCTTGACTACTGGAATGACTTAATCTAAATCTCTTTGTGAGTGTGTGTTTGTGGATGACGGCTGGTTCAAGCAGCCTCACCTGGCGTCAGACTCATCTGGCGTCAGTCTGATTGGACTCTGGGGCTGGGTGAGGCTGCACACCTGTTGCACATTGAGTAATCAAAGCGCAAAGGTTAAACCAGGCATCCCCGAACACACTCCAAGACCCATACCACCATACTTCAAGTTAATACAAAAAGTATGTGATTTGGAACTGAGGCCCACACTCACCTAGACTACAGAGTAGTGCTGCTGAGAGGACTCGGATGGTACTACAAAGCTTCCCCCTGCCAGGTCATTCTAAGTCTGTCTCTGGTCACTGGAGTTAGAAGCTCAAACTGTATTCCATGTGAATCTCATTTTAACTGGTCTCAGGGATTAGGGATTAATTCTGTTTCCAGGATGACAACAATTGGTCCAAGCACTTTTTTTTTTATATATATACTGACATGCAATCCATGAGAAATATAAATCCACCCCTGTATTTTTTTTACGATTCGCAAGTGGCTGTATATGTGGAATGGATGGGATCATGCCCTCCTTGTTGTGCTACTATCAAAAGGTAACACAACCTGGGGTCCAGAACAAAGGCTTTGCTAGGCCTCTCCTCCTGGATTATCTCCTTTAAACAACAGCATTGTTGTACACCTGATTCAGATTGGTCATTCTAAGGGTCTCAAATATTAATATAATTTAAAAAAATTCTATAATAATACAGTTTCAAATAAATGTTATCTATTAATTAAAAAAACGATTTAGTACTGAAGCGGAATATGGACTTGTATGTTTATTGTAGTTAATAATTTAGCAATCAAATACCATCTGTCAACTGGTTGACAATAACATCTTTATGTCCCTCAAGAAACACCTCCCTATGCAAATATAACTACACAGTTCTTAAGAGCCACAAACCCTGATGTGTTACTATGAAAGTGCACTTCCCCAATCTAGTAGATTAATATTGAGCATGGCCAGGCCTTTGCCGTCTGTAATGGCCTGATAATAAGCTCCCTGAGGTCCATTATGAATAACTCAGGACACTGTTTGCGTAACATGGTGTAAGGGACTGCCTCATTAGCAGCTAACGCAGAATACAGGATTGAATGAACACAAAATGTTCCTGGCCATTAGCATTGAACATTCGTGGACATGTGTATGCGTGTGATGTGTTGTTTTCCACCCACAAACGACACACACGCACACACACACATAACACACACACACACACACGGCAGCACAGAGTGAAATTATTTTTCTGTTACATAACGTCACTCTGAATCCTGGTAGCAGGGCTAAATATAGAGCCATAGATAAAAAGGATCAGGGAAGGGAGATGTACATCCCTTAGGGAGAACGATCCAGAAGACTTTCTCATTCTCTCTCTCTCTCTCTCTCTCTCTCTCTCTCTCTCTCTCTCTCTCTCTCTCTCTCTCTCTCTCTCTCTCTCTCTCTCTCTCTCTCTCTCTCTCTCTCTCTCTCTCTCTCCGCTGTCCTTCCATACCTCTCAATTCCCCTTCGTCCTTTGCAGATTACGTCAGTAGTCTACTTATTATTTTCCAGCATGGGTTGGCCGTGTGTGTGTGTGTGTGCATGTGTGTGCGTGCGCACACCGGGGTGTGTGTGTGTGTGTGTGTGTGACCGCGCGTGCGTGTCTGTGCGGTTTTGTCGGCGCGCGGGGAGATGGTAATCAAAAGCAATGACTTTGAATCAAAGCGTAGGAGCATAAAGCACTTCACAGGGACGTCAAACATGATTGGGCCGGTCAGGGTAAAAGCATCCCACCTTGGACACGGTCGGCCATTTCATGTGTCTCTATGGAGTCCACAGTCATTCATCGGTTAGCCCCAGGACGCTACCTACAAAGCACTACATCTCTATCTACAAAATGCTCACTGCACTTTCTTTTCTTTTCTATTACCGTTTGGTCACCAGTAATAATTTAATCAGTGTTTTAATTGAGGATCCATTTAAGGATAGGAAGAGCAATGATAAAGAGACATTCACTGCAATAAAGAGGACATTATTTTAGTGTGGTGCCTGGATTGCTTGCTGGCCTTGCGATCTGTTTTCTTCATTGTCTCTGCTGCGGTCTGTGTTCCCCCCCCCCCCCCCGCGTGTCTCCTCCAGGGTCCACGAGCAGGAGGTGACCAAGAAGCACGAGAGAGACCTGATCGAGATGCACGCCATCCACAACCGGGAGACCCAGAACATGCTCTCAGACTTCAACAAGGCCCAGGAGCTCCTGAAGGACAAGATCACCGCTCTTCAGATACTGTAGGTGCACAGCGCATGCTGCACGCATGCATCAAACGCCTGCCTGCGTGCTATTTTCTTGTGTCTTTAGATGCTGTGTTAAAACATTGTATATAGAAGCACCGCTCGCATGTATTATAAAGATGTATTTTATACAATTTACACTTTCATAGATTCAAGCACAGTAAATAATCTATGGATAGTCTTTTTACCCCTTACATGAGTCATTGTATTGAACGTTATTGTTGAACATGAAATAGTTTGGCATGTTGGGTTTTCACAGGAGATCATCAAATACAGAAATATACAGTTGTATGACCTATACAATGGGTTTCTTTATTTTGAGGTCTGCTCCCACCCAGTACCATGTCTGTAGTACAGTCGTACTATAGTTATATAGTAGTATTATAAGCATTCTTTATGGCATCTCTAGAAGCAAGTCCTGTTATAGCATGTCTCAGTTTTTCACATCAGAAGGTGCCATTGTATGGCATATATTTCCCAGCACATCACATTGCTAATGTGGGGGCCTTCTAAGAAGTTTGTATTGAATACGTTGTGTCCTCTGAATACTTATTTGTGGAAGTAGGGAATCAACACTAAATCATAGTGCAAAGATTAAGCTTCTACTTCAGTCAAGTAAATAGGACGATAAAGACAAGTATGAGATAAAGAGAGATGAGACAGAGGAGACGCTGCCGTGCTAAATAAGCTGTTAAGAATCCTAAGCCACAGGGTGGAAGAAGAGCAGCGAACAAAGATTACTGATCAAAACAGGGAAGCAGCATTGGCAAGGCCTCAGCTGTAGGACGGGGCAGAAGATCAGAGCAAACTGAATATTCAGAGAACACAGGATCGATAATAAAGGGATGTTTTGAAGAAAGAAATGCAGGTTCACCAAGTACGAGCTATATACCATCAGAAAGTTACGCTCTTGATGAAGAGAAACTGAGAAAAGGAAAGACATGAAAAGGTCTAAAGGTCTAAATCATAGATCGGATTGTAGAGAAAACATAAAATCATGTTACGTTTGATCTCGACTGCAACTTCCTACCACTGCAAACTGACACTTTGGTGCCAAGTTATCATATCTGGAATAAGACTCAAGAAGTCCTTTGCAGGTAAACTTTTCTGTACTCGTCGGGTTTCGGTTTGGTCACTGAACATTCCAGTAGTTCTTCAGCCTATGGAGAAGGGAAATAAGATCCAATAAATCAAGACTGCCATGCCGTTCTGACTCATCGCACAATGTCTGCATTGTTGTCGATGACTTAATCTTTGAGGTGCAAAAAGTGCTCTAAAATAATTGATGAGGTCTGCATTTATTCGTTATCGCCGCAATCACCAATTTATTTCCCTACAACCGTGCCAGACATCTTTTCCCCATGAAGTATGCAACCTGTTTAACGCTGTGTGCACACACATAATTGCTGGCAAGAAGTATTTCCTGAGCACATCTGGGAAGACCAGCCCTGATTGGTAAATAATGAGCAGGGAGCAGTCGGAATCTAAATGGCTTCAAACAGAGGCAGGCCCCGTCTACCACACAGTCCACAGAGCATCTGCACAGCTCTCAGTGTGCACCTCACGCACTAATAGCTGACGGACGGATACATCCTGCCTAACAAACCGCACACTCAAATGAGGGCTCTTAAATCCTACCTGCAACATCTTCAATCCCCAAAGAACGTGCGATGGGTTCGAGCTTTTGTCCTCCCTATCTCACCCTGTCTTGTGTCTGTCCTCCTCGCCCGGCCCCTGCAGGCTGGAGGGGACGGAGGACAAGTTCAGGAACAGGGAGAGCCGTCCCGAGGACCTCCAGGTCATAGCGGAGCTGAAGGACATGGTGACCGAGAGAGAGGCTCTGGTCAAGAAGCTGGTGGTAGGTGCACGTAAAAGAGAGACCATATGGATGAGCGCATACAGTGTTGGACTAAACTCTTGACTAGTAATGGTTTAGTTGAGATTTTTTTGTGTCAATATCAAAGCTAGGCAACTTCAATTCATGACTTCAATAAATAACAACAATACTAATCAATACCAGTTTTCTATATGTTTCCATGTATTTGATGCTGTATCTCTTCTCTTGTACTTTTGAGTCTGATACTGACCACATGGTTCCCCGTCAGGATGACAAGAAGTTCTACCAGTTGGAATTGGTCAATAGAGAGACCAACTTCAACAAGGTGTTCAATGCCAATCCCAATGTAGGCGTGATCAACCCCCTGATCAAGGTAAGCTCTGGTAGCTAGCGCCGCTAGACTAGGAGATGACGCTGTGGCAGACCCCCGGCACACAGGAGGGGCTGTATGGGGGGGGGGGGCCTCCGAGAAAAACCAAGAAGGGGGGG
The DNA here is from genome assembly GCA_900291075.1 of Melanogrammus aeglefinus. Lineage (NCBI taxonomy): Eukaryota > Metazoa > Chordata > Actinopteri > Gadiformes > Gadidae > Melanogrammus > Melanogrammus aeglefinus. Next base: position 150,053 of record OLKM01000005.1, read on the forward strand.
GTCAATCTAAATAACAAAATAAAGAAAGATTTATTTTTTATTATGATTAAATATCCATCGCATTGGAACCAGGTTATTCTGAAACAAAGCAGGTGGGTTTTTTTTAGATGTGAAATCAGTCACTGCTCTTTAAGAAGAAGAAAATAGCACACACAGATGGATACTCTTGGAATTGTACTATTCTTGCCATCAGGTCAGTGCACTATTTATAATAAGTGGGGATTTTCATGTACGGTAATTTTTATCAGCTGTGTGTGTGTGTGTGTGTGTGTGTGTGTGTGTGTGTGTGTGTGCGTGTGCGTGTGCGTGCGTGTGTGTGTGTGTGTGTGTGTGTGTGCATGCTCCTGTGTATATAATTCCACCTACCTTTGCTGTTTTCAGAACCTTTCTGCCAGCTCTCTTTTGCTTTCCAAGCCATTTTGTAAACGCCTGAGATGATGTTTCATCTCGTTGACCACCCATCTAGACTTTCATTCTTAAACTCCCAGTGCGACTTTGCACTGGCTTCACGAAAGCCAGACTGAGCTATGCCGGCCTCATCTCAAGCAACATCTCCATTTACACCAGCCGGACAAACAGTGTGATGGAGTCTGCACCTCTCCTCTATCCCTGTTAGTGTCTAAGAAGTCTCCCTAGACCCCTTTCCTCCTTTTTATGTTTTCTCCTTCTTTTCCCATTTGAACCTCCCCCTTTTTGTTTTTTCAAAACCCTCAACCTCCCCCCCACCTACCCACCCACCCACCCGTCCTTTCTGTTTTCTGTGTAGCAAAAGAGAAAAAATGAGAAGGCAGCAGCGAGCCGATTCAGCAGCTCTTCTAACCTCAGGGCTCCAGAGGCAGGGGGCATGGGCTCGGGCCTGGGGAGCGGGCCGCTGTCCCAGGCCCTTCCCCAGCCCGCCCGGCTAGAACCCCTTCCCAACTCTCCCCTCCATCACCTTGAGCTCAACTCAAGCAAACCTCTCCCCCCGCCGACCCCTCCTACTGAGCCCAAGAAATTCATGAGGTGAGACCGACCTTCTCTGCAGGGACCCCCCCTCATCCCACCCTCCCTCCCTCCCTCCCTCCCTCCCGTCCTTCCTCTCGCTCACTTTATATCTCTCTCTTTCTCTCTCTATTTATCTCTCTTGTTCTCGCTCTCGCTGTCTCTCTCTCTCTCTCGCTCCCTCCTCTCTCTCTCTCCCTCTCTCTCTCTCTCCCTCTCCCTCTCTGCCTGTAATCCACCCACAGGCCTAATGGGTTTGAGTTGTTTAACCCTTCAAACTGAGTGCTTGTGAGTCATGGAGTACTCGGCCTCCTGCAAGACACGCAGAACCAAAGGGTTAAAGCCATACGAATGAACAGTACATCTAGATAGAACAATTATTTAAAGTACCCCTTCACTGTTACTTAAACTCGGAAGAATGGCTTTGGAATGCAAAAGAAGCATGTCTTTGTGTGTTTATTCTTTCACCCATCACATGTCCTGCTCTGAACGGAGCTCACGTTTGGCATGCTGAGAAAGGTCCTTTGTATTCATTTGTCAGTCCCTTGTTTTTATCTTCTAATTTTTAATTGTTGGACTGTGGGGGATAAGTAATTCTGCATCGTCAACATCTCTCTGCATGTTGCCAGAAGAACTTACCTTTCAACCTCTATTATTTTGAGGATTTATTTTGCTTAATGTTTTTTAGGTATTATATTTCTTACTATTTTCTGTTGCGATGTGCATTCCTGTTGTATGTGGTTATTATGAACGGTTAGTCATTGTTGAACATGCATGTAGGAGCTGTCACAGTGCATGTGTATGGCTGAACGTATGTGCCTATTTTCGTGAACAGGGAATGTGTGTGTCCATTATTTTTAAGTGGGAACCGCATGCTTCACGGCTCTTTATGTAAATAAATGGCAGTTTCACATGTGCCTTCTCTGGTCTAAATTTTGTAAATGAACTGGACCTGCATGCCATGCACACACACTTACACACAGCTAATGCTCATATAGGTTTTATTTGTACGTCATCAGAAAAAAGGTGCATCTATATTACGTTCTTCACATACCTATATACCTGTAGCTTGACTTGGGCAGGGTTACTCGGTTTAATAAATACCCTTCTGATATATGCTATTCTGTTAGACATTAAACAAACCTCTCCAATGGGGTACAATTTATCAAGGCCACACAACCTAAAGATTTGCAAATGTCAACTTGCTTGCAGACCCATAATTTTGTTTTTGCTGAGGAAAGGTCATTTCATTTGTTGACTACATTCAGAACATAGATTACCAATAATATTGTTATATCGGGTATCTCATTCCCCCGACTGGCCAATTAAATATGTCTTTATCCAGATTCCAGACCGATAGCAGCAGTATGACTTGGTAAAGTGCGAGCATGGCCAAAAACAGGGACAAACACACATTTGCACATCAGCAATAGCGTCTGTATTTGCTCCATCAGAAATACCAGTTAAATTAAATGCAAATTAATTAAAGGTTGTGTGACAATGAATTGCTGTATTGAAAATGAACGTTAAAGCTTGACAAAACTGAAAAAAGTTAATTATTTTATCTAATATATCCAAATGTATGTGTCATCAAAATGTGTGGAGGAATTTTGAATTTGAGTTTCTAGACGAATCACCATGTTTTTGTATATTGTTTGCGATGAAGGCAATAGCTCTGAGCAGGTAAAGAGCAGAGGGAAGGTATTCGGCTGGGGATTGTAGGGAATTTAATTGGGTTACAGAGCAATGAGAAAAAAAGTGTTAGGCAAGTAATAAAAAGTAATGTTCGACAAAACTTTGTACCATCAAATGCTGAGATAGGATGACGTGTAATCATCCAATCCAATTCAATATTTGGAGCTTCAAGCTCTGTTACAATTGATGTTAGACTTGAAAACGGCATAGGTTATTTATTCATAAGAAATCCTAATATTATCTGTTAATGTTTCTCTAAAATACCAAAATATTTAACACCATTGAGGTTTAGCCAGATACATTTTGATCTGAAATGTTTAGAACTACTAAGGCAGAAACTTCCTTGTAGAGCAATGATTTTTAATCCAGCAAATATGTTCTGTTATCAGTGGGTTACCAATATGCAGCAATTTTCACTCACACGTTTAAACACCACCTGTTTTCAAATATTTTTTTTTTAACATTCTAACTTCATTCCCTGTACATGTTTTATAACTTAGATAGCCTTACCTTTACTCCCAATTACTCCCAAGCATAGTGAGATACGCACAGTGGCCAGTTCAAGCAATTAACTAAGTGGACTAAGAGTTTCACTGACATGAATGTATTTTTCCCTGAGCACACTTGCCAGTAGGACTATGCTAAAAATTTACTTTGGAAGGTTCTTGTTGATATACATGACATTTCTTTGCTACATTACTTGTATAACTTGGCTAGAGAAGACTTGATGTTAAACAATTGGTTTCAACTTGATTCCCTAATCTTGCCTGTTTATACTTTGTGTTGTCATTTTGCTTGTGGTTTCTCTTCTCTCAGCCCTCCTGAAAGTACAGACTCCCCAATCGGCTCCCCAGACCCTCAGAGACAGGAGTGGTATGCTCAGTACTTCTCCTTCTGATGGACACAACATGAACATTCAGCATGTCAAACCAAACGGCAAAAATAAAAAAAACGAAAATAAATAGGAAAAAAGTGGATAAATATCAGTATTTATTGTCATTTTGTATTTGTTAGTTATTTTTGGGGTAAAGGGTGCGGCGGGGAGAGGGGTCGATTCACTTTAAATTCAGCCAATTGTAACAGATAGTTCAAGCATTTCAAGATTTGAAATCGTATATATCTGTCCAATAGACTGTAAAAATTGATGTCATACTTTTTCCATCTATTTTTTCAATGATTACCCATGACCCTTCATGTCCCCCTGAAGTCCCACTGGATCGAAGTCTACCTGGCCCATTAAGTGTGTAATCACTCGGTCATTCTTTATTTGTTTTATTTATGTGTATTATGCATTGAGGTCCTCTAAATTGTTATGTGAAACAACAGGATTATGTTTATTTGCCAACTGCTTGAACTTAGAAACAAATGTCAATTTCTATGCTGCTAAATATGAATACATTATACATATATATATATATAGATATAGATACATATATAGATATATATCTATATATATGACTCAAAATGATGGTACGTTTCATGCTTGATTAGCCATCCCTTTGTTTTGATGCTTAGTGGACACAAGCTATGGTTTTAGGATGGCGCCATCAAGACACGTTTGTTACAGACACATCAAGATTTTGGTAGAACATTGAAAAACTGTTTGTATCGTCATCTGTCTCAACACAGATATGATGTCTCAATGATTTTAAAAACAAAAATAGGATATTTTATATTTATATTATAATGTGTATGCTTAACTAATAAATTATTGTGAAATGAAGCAGTGTTGTCTGTTTTGTACAATGCTTTGGTTCTGCCAGTTGGGGGAAGGTTGGTAGAGGGTAGATGTGAGGTAATATGATGCATTTTATTAGATTTGTCTGGGCCCAGCTTTATCATCTTATCCATTATGGCGTATGTCTCATATCCAGCCTAGAGCAAAAACATTTATACACATTGACATAGGGATAACTATTTGCATTATGCAACGATATCAACCTATAATTACGTTATGTATGAGGTGTACACATTCTGTGACCAATTATTACTATAGATATTAAATGGTTTGTGATAATAAGGCTATCAAGAAGAGAGGGGAAGCGTAAACATAATTCATATAATTACTGGGGATTTATCTTCAGTTCCTGATCAGACACTAGGTGGCAGTAACGCACGTTACCATTTAGAGCTACAACAATAAACGACGAAGAAGAAACTTCAGCTTTTACCCGCGGACGGAGTTTGACGTTGTGTTGTCATCGAGTAGCGATGGTTGTTTAACCAGAATGAATTGTTCACAATATGACCTGCTAGCTCTGTCCTGCTCGCCAATACTAATTGAATGATACGTTACTCAACATAAGGTAACAAAAACTTAAACCTAGGGTTAAAGTTTATGGTCGTTTGTTATCTCGAGAGGCTGCACGTTATATTACACAATAAGGCATGTAACATACCGTTAACGTTAACATCAAACCAACCAGGTGGTGATTAGTAAACAATTAACGTTAACGTTAGTTAATGTCATATTACCCTTTAACGCCCTGATGTGTCGAGCTGCTTTATTTTACGTTAAATATAAAGCAAACCCATAACAACACAACACTCTTATAGACTGACAGCTACCAGTCCACTTGGTTTCTTGTGTTCATCTGTTATAATGTGATTATACATTGCCCCGTTACGTTGATGTCATATCGGTGATATAATGGAAGTACAGAGTTAAACATGTTTGTGAAACTCTCGTGCAATCCAGTCATGTGTGCTGAATGTACACCATATTTATGATTTTTGCAAGTACCAAAGTATCTTCTCTAAAGTACAGTATTGCTAGGTTTCAGTGGGCTTCCTGTAGTGCCTCTCTCTGTCTCTCTCTCTCTCTCTCTCTCTCTCTGTCTCTGTCTCTCTCTCTCTCTCTCTCTCTCTCTCTCTCTCTCTCTCTCTCTCTCTCTCTCTCTCTCTCTCTCTTCTCTCTCTCTCTCTCTCTCTCTCTCTCTCTCTCTCTCTCTCTCTCTCTCTCTCTCTCTCTCTCTCTCTCTCTCTAAATCTTCAAAACAGAGTTAGTTGTTGTACAGAAGCAAAGTGGATTTGGAGCAGCTGAGCTGCTGCAGCTCTTGTGTTGACGCGTCTGGGCTGATCACAACCAACAGAATTCATATACAGCATAACCAATTGCATTTGTTATAGGCCACATGGCCAAACCATAAGTGCATAAATATCAAAATCTTTAAATGACTGAGCCATTGTTTACTTCCAGTGTAACACTGCTTTGAAGTTTATCAAATCAGCTCTCATCTTGACACGGCTGCTTTCCTTTACTTCTAACTGCCACTGCTCATCTCCACAGGGCAAGTGTGTCGAGCAGTACAAAAACAATGACTGTTTTCTATTTCAGAATGTACAAATGGCCCACACATCTTCAAGCATGTCGATTAATCCAAATCAGAAGGATTTGATTGGCCAGATGTTTGAGGCTTATGTAACGGAGCATCACTCTGATGACATACTGAATATTGTCACAGATGCCTGTGAAGACACCCATCACCCGATTGTTATCAATGCAATGACACTGTTTGAGGCCAACATGGAGGTAAGTGAAAATGCTTTTTGCTTTTAATCACCGATTTATTGTTTATAATAGCTGCAGTTAACGTACAAATGTTTTACCATATGCTCAAAATGTGTCACCTACTGTTGTATTTACATTTATGCAAACTTGGATAGGTTTAGTCCGATTAAGTACAAAATCTTATCAATAGCAGACAGAACATGTTATTGTATGATGTATGATGTCTATGACTGTTGTAGTTTATGTGTTTAGTATTACAGACACAACAGGACTTGGAGTTGCCAATAAATTGTAGACATAATCATCAATCATAACATTTATTTCATTTCTTATTTTAAATCCAACATATTATACATATCAATGTGTCAACATGTAGGGTCATGTTAATTACATTAGTATTATGATTCTGTGGACGACAGGTTGGGGATTATTTCAACGCCTACCCCACTGAGGTCCTTGCTGTGTTTGACGAAGCACTACAGCGGACAGCAGTGGCGGTCACACAAAAGGCTTTGAATGCAGGAGGTGGAGGAAAAAGTCCACTGAAATACCACTTTCATGCCCGCATCACAGGTTAGACAGTCCTCAGTTCACCCAATAATGTTGCGTAGATCCTAAATAATGTAACGTTTTTCTAATTTTGCCTTTTCATTAGTTCTACTTAATTGTTTATTGTTCCTACTTCACTTTGTTTGCTGTGTGCAATAACTTAGTTATTCATTTTCAAACAATTATTTGACGCCTCTGGGATTTTTTGTCCTGTGATTCTTCTCTGCTCCATTTGATTGGGAAACCAAATAAAATGCCCTTGGGTTTTCCTACAAAGCATTTCATGACAGAAATAGATTGAAAACTATAAACATTGAAATAGCTTTTCCTAGTCGGCGAGCCATGAAGGAAGCCAAAAAGTATTTTTGTGCCACCTTAAGCGACTAAGGCTACCACAAAATACTTGCAATTATGGCAGCAAATCGGAGGCTGCATATTTATCTTTTATGAAAACATTCACAGTGCATGCTCAAGGTCGTTTTGAACTCCATCCCAAAGTATTTTTCTCGAGACAAGGCTGATGAGGGGCTATCTAAAAAATAAAATTTAAAAAGTAACTTGTTGAATTGTGCAAATAGTCCCTTGAGCAGGATGGGTTCTATATCCCAATGTGTTCCACTACATGTTCTGTTCCTTAAACAAGTATAGGTCTCCCGGTGTGTCCAGAGCTGACCAGAGACACCATCCCACGGTCAAGAGATGCAGGACACTTTCTGTCTGTCACTGGAACTGTAATACGCACCAGCATAACCAAGGTAACGTCCTAGTTGATACTGTTCATTCGTTTTTGTGTGTCGGCTTAGCTCAGGAGGTAGAGCAGTTGTAACCGAAAGGTTGCTAGTTCGATCCCCAGCTCCTCCTAGCTGAGTGTTGATGTGTCCCTGAGCCAGACACTTAACCCTAACTGCTCCTGACGAGCTGGCTGTCGCCTTGCATGGTTGACTCTGCCGTCGGTGTGTCAGTGTGTGTGTTAACTGATGTAAGTTGCTTTGGATAAAACCGTCTGCTAAATGCCCTAAAAGTAAATGTTTTTAATTGATAAATATATGAACCTGTGCTGCTGCTGTGACCTTCACAGCAGCAGCACTTATGGCAGACGCTGGAATAGGAATTCATGTTTAATAAGAGTTTTAGGTAAGAAGTTAAGTTACGTTTTGGTGCCAATCCTATAAATATTTTCACACAACCTTTAAACCAAAATTATCAGTTAGAATTTAGTCTCGACTATATGGTCAGCATCAGCACATATTTCTGGTATTCTTCATAAGCTATTCCTCAATGAACCACTTTAGCTAAATTCTATGCAAATTAGTGTCTTGTGCCTGGCTAGTTTGCCAGTTGCTCAGGCCTAGGCCAGTAAACATTCATTCAGCTGGAAATGTCAGCAGAAAGACAAACACACCTATGCCTTAAAGTACATTCATGTCTGTTTTATTGACCTAATGCCATCTCATCATGTAGGTGCTGGAGTACGAGAGGGACTATATGTGCACCAAGTGTCGTCAGGTCTTCACCGTGAACGCTGACTTCGACCAGTTCTACACTTTCGTTCCACCCACGGCCTGTCCCAATTTGGAGGGCTGTAAGTCCTTCAAGTTCGCTTGTCTTTCCAAAGGGTCCGAGCCGTCTGCCTGCAAGGACTTCCAGGAGATCAAAATTCAAGAACAGGTAACCTTGGCTTGTCAGTAACTGATATCTGGCATATGTGACACATAACCATGCCTGTCTTCTAGGTACACTATCAGACAGAAGGTGGACTGCAACATGTTTACTGTCAAGCCTCTTACCAAACTTTACGATACAATGTGACTAGCCTGCCCTGGAATACCCTTGACTCATGAAACTTGATGTATTCGAGTTTCTTATTTTAGCAATCTTATTACACATGTTCTTATACTTGTTATTATTCTAGATTAACTATAGGGTTACTATCTTAAAAATGAAGCATTGCATTTAGGCTGACCTGGACTTCTTTCACTATTTAAATTGCTTTACACACTGATCTGAACATTCTCTTTAATGCTCCTCCCACCTTTCGCCCCAGGTTCAGAGACTCTCCGTGGGCAGTATTCCACGTTCAATGGTGGTTGTATTGGAAGATGACTTGGTGGACCTCTGCAAATCTGGTAACATTTTTTATAAAAATTATCCTCAATATTTGGTTTGTATTAAATATAAGTTTTCATGAAAACAAAAACTAAGTAAATACATGGACGGAATGATTACATAATTTCTCAGATCACATAACGACACTAGGCTTGGGAGACCATCCATAAATCAAAGTTTGCGTTTCAAAATGATTATCAGTCTGGCCCTCGCTGAACAGCAATTGATCGCTACACATGGGTCCATGCCCTCTTCGATCTCGCTGAAATCACTTGGGCGCCACCATGCTTTTGAAAGTCTTCACTTCCTGTTCGTCATGCCCTAACGCCCCCCCTCTCAAAAAGCTGACTGTTCTTAAGACAACAAACAAAAGCCTGGAAGAGGCTTTCAACAGGCTTGAGGGCAGACAGATCTGCAGAGAGAACTCTCTGTGAACTTCCCAGATCAGGATGGTCTCACCAAGCTATGGACTCTCCATCCATGGACTCTTGGATGGAGAGCTATAAGGATGGAATCCCAATCCTCAGTAACTGTGTTGACTGTAAATATGTAGTTAACAAGCATGACAACACATAGACATCTCTCATTGCACAGGAGATGATGTGACGGTGTATGGGGTAGTGTGCCAGCGCTGGAAGCCGTTTTACAATGACTCCATCTGTGAAGTGGAACTGGTTCTCAAGGCCAACAACATAGAGGTCAACAACCAGCAGACTACTGCAACTCTAATGATGGAGGACATCCAGAAGGAATTCAAGGCCTTCTGGGAAAGCCACACAGATGATCCCATAGCTGGTATGATATACTGTATCGGAATGGAATTGATATTGGACCATTTTTATGTTTAACGGAATGGACAGTTTTTTGTAGACCCAAGGTAAATTGTTAAAATTGTCTATGTAAATCAGCCATGATATTTGTTAATCCTACCTGCTCTCGCAGATATGTGTGTTCTGAAAAGGGGCAGTTGGTGAGTGCATTATCATCCATTCTATGCCTGATGAGTGTTTGGCTGCTCCTATAGCTGTATCTTTGTTTTGTCCAAAACAAGGAAGTGCATACAATTTGCCCTGGCTTGGCCGTTTACCCCAATAGTGCCCATAAACTAACAAATCCACAGTTACATTGGACATGCTCTGTGGGGAAAAGGTAAAGTTTATGTTTGGTTTGCCGTAAGCTTGTACAGTATGTACATTCATTATAGGATGCATTTTAATCCGTTAAAATGGCGACTTATTGAAATGCGATTTATTGAAATGCTGCTCTGCACCAAATAATCTCTGAATAATCTTTGTGCAGATCCTATAACGCAGCCAACATCTCGGCTAAGATTTACCACTGCGTGCCTCAGTCCAAGAGCATGTGAAGTGGCATGTAAACACAGTATGATAATAACATGTATAACATGTAAACACAGTATGATAACATGTGGATTTCTTAGTTTGTGGGCACCAATAGAGAAAAAGACCAAGCCTGGGCAGTTCGTTTTCGCTGCCTTGTGTTTGACCAAACAAATATACATCTGTGGGAGAGGCTAAACCTTTGTAATAATAGTCTGTCAATAGCCAAATGCCCTGTTTCGGAATGAGTCTGCATTGTGAGGTGTGTGTTGGACAAAGATCAAGGCAGGTTTACATCTCAACATTGAAAATGTCAACAATTAACCCAGGGATTCAGTATGCATGACTTAAGTTTAGTTTGGAAGCTACAATGCGTGTTCTGTGTATAAACATGTATTAACATTTAACGCACATATTAATCCCTTTGACTGTAACCGTTTTGGTTGCATGAAATGTGAACTGTCCCAAGGCCAGTACTATTTTCATCACCACTAACATGGCGTTTAGTCTTTTGGATGTCACTGTATTTTATTTTAGATGAAGGTTTAGACTAGTTTTATTCCTAAAAGATTTCAATGATTTAATAATGCAAACAATTGCCATGTCCCCCAATCATAATGCCTATTCATGTGTTTTGAAACGTTTCTTTACTATCTTTTATGCCCAGGTAGAAACCAGATATTGCTCAGCCTGTGTCCGCAGGTCTTTGGCATGTACGTGGTCAAACTGGCAGTGGCTCTGATCCTGGCAGGGGGGGTTCAGAGAATAGATCCTAATGGAACCAAGGTCCGAGGTAAGCCTTTATTTCTTTGGCTTTTGGCACAGCAGAATATACTGTAAAAAGGAAACAATACAGAATGTTTCATTTTCTATTACAATATGAACATACATCGTAATGAAACTTTCTCAATTAATAAGTACATATGGTCTAGATCAGGGGTCACCAACACAGTGCCCGCGGGCACCAGGGCGCCCGCTAGGACCATATGAGGCGCCCGCAGGCCTGTCCTAAAAATAGCACAACTCATTCTTGAACAACTCTTGCCGACCTTTTTTAAGTCATTGTTAATAATAATTGTGAGAAATCATAAACATGATCAGTGTCTTCACATAGATGAGTATCATTAATCATTAATAATAAGATATAACTAAAGGCAAACTGAGCAAATATGCTATTTCAGAAGAGTGTATCAAACTGGGTGCCCTTCGTATGACTCAGTATCCATGAAGTAGCTCTCAGGTTCAAAAAGGTTGGTGACCCCTGGTCTAGATGTATAATTCACGATTATGACTTACAGTTGGAGATTGAGACATGTTTTAATGTGTCGAGGCTAGCATGCTAGCTTGTGTTGCCAAATCAACTAATTTTGCCATTGCATCTCAGCCAGCCATTTTGTCTGAGAGAAGGGTGGATCAGTGTGTTGTCTGAATAACGTACAATTCTTTTGCTATTTGTCCTACCCAGGTGAGTCTCATATGCTGCTGGTCGGGGACCCTGGCACTGGGAAGTCTCAGTTCCTGAAGTACGCAGCTAAGATCACACCCCGCTCGGTTCTCACCGCTGGAATAGGATCCACCAACGCAGGCATGTAGCAACAAACTTTTCCCCGTATCTGTATGCATTTCTGATGATTTTACGTACTTGTTTGTATTCATTCACACAAAAAGCACAAAGAAAACAATTTAAACAGCCTGTAAGTGATATATTTTAATAATGATGCATTTATATCATGCTTTTCAAGGTAAGGTGCAAGGGCTTAACATATTGAGCTTGTTTTAAGGGGGTATCGCACCTCATCCTCTGCCAGTGTGTAGCACCCACCAGATTGAAGCACAGCTGGCCATGTGTGGGACAACCCATTGGGCCCGTGCATAAATTACACCAATACGAATTATAGACCCAATTGGCCATTTGGTCTATATTCCTGTGTCCTCATCTACGGTCATAAACTCTGGGGAGTAGTGACGTCGTACAGAATAAGGTTGCGGATAAAAGTGGTCCAAATGAGATTTCCCAGCAGGGAATCCGGGATCACTCACAGGGATAGGATGAGGATCTCTCTTTGATCCGGAGAGAGCTCAGTGTCCCGGGAACGCCCAACTGGGAGGAGGCCCCCGAGCTGACCCAGGACAAGCTGGAGGGATTACATCGCCCAGCTGGCCTGGGAACGCCCGGGAAAACCACAGGATGAGCTGAAGATATTCACCAGGGAAAGGGATAGGCTGCCCTACTACCTTCATGAACCTTACTTGGAGAATCGGGACAGATGATGATGGATAGAATAAATAATAGATCTTTGTGCAAATATTGGGCGCATTATCATTGAACATGTCGCAAGCCATAGGTTAATAATTTTGTAAGTGTTGATAAGATGAACACTCTTTTCCCCTTGTATTGGGTTATGATGTGTGTGTTGTGAATATGCTTTTTTATATATATATATATATATATTATATATATATATATATATATATATATATATATAATATATATAATATATATATATATATAGTGTTTCCCCGGCCCCAGCACTGTATGGTTTTTTTCAGGTACAAAGAATAAAGATAAATAATGCATTGGTAATACTGTCACAACAATAGTCGTGCCATAAAGCTTTTTAAATGGAATTGAAACGGCATGTAGGTATCCCTGTTGAGTGAGAATACAGCTGTGTTGTATTATAATAATGTGTGTTTTTCATGATCTCAACTCTTGGCCATTGTCTCTGACCAACACCCAGGATTGTCAACACTGACTTTGACATTTTCTTCTTTTATTTTCTGTCTGTTTATATTTCAGCGTTGAACTGTTTTTCTCCCCCCCCCATTTCGCCCCAGGCCTGACCGTAGCGGCAGTGAAGGACGGAGGGGAGTGGCATCTGGAGGCGGGCGCCCTGGTCCTGTCAGACGGCGGCCTGTGCTGCATCGACGAGTTCAACAGCATCAAGGAGCACGACCGCACCAGCATACACGAGGCCATGGAGCAGCAGACCATCAGCGTGGCCAAGGCTGGGTAGGGCACGCGCACCTGGGAAAAGGGAGCTTGACAATGCTAACGCTGTGATGAGACCCACCCAATCCCTCTGTCCCTCTGTCGGGTCTCATCAGCATGGTGTGCAAGCTGAACACGCGCAGCACCATCCTGGCGGCCACCAACCCCAAGGGCCAGTACAACCCCAAGGAGCCGCTGTCGGTCAACGTGGCCCTTGCCAGTCCTCTGCTCAGCCGCTTTGACCTGGTGCTGGTGCTGCTGGACACCAAGAACCCCGAGTGGGACCGCACCATCTCCTCCTTCGTGTTGGAGGAGAAAGGTGGACAGCATTTGATTTGACTTAAAAGGCTTATATAGGAATTTGTATTTGTATATACTATTTTCCAGAAGGACGTCAGAGGAGTCCGGAGACGTCCCTGCAGAAGGAAATTATGATTTAGTTGACTTTAGATTACGTAGATTCACTTTGTTTATCTAATAACTGCCTGAATGATTCTCTTGGATTTAAAATGGCCATAACATTATCTTGATACATTTCTAACGTCTGAACACTAAATAGTAAAATGACAAGATAAGGTCATAGATTTAGATTTGAATCGATGCGTTATCACCAGATAAACTCGTATGTTGATGCCTTTTTCCTTTTGTTGATCAATCCCGTTCCTCAGGAGTGCCCACAGAGTCCTCCACCCTGTGGCCCATGGAAAAGATGAAGGCTTATTTCTGTGTAATAAAACACCTTCAACCGCAAGTCTCTGAGGAGGCCAACGCCATCCTGGCCCGCTACTACCAGCTCCAGAGGCAGAGCAACAGCCGCAACGCAGCCCGCACCACCATACGCATGCTGGAGAGCCTCAGTAGGCTAGCAGAGGGTACGTATGAGCCCCCAGGAACTGGCTGTGTTTAACCAGGGTCAGTTCTGGAGCGGTACAACGGCCACGGATGCTGTCCTCACCAATCAGATATATTTCTCTATGCAAATATTGTAGGATAAGCAAGAAAACGTATTATTAATGTTCATGTGTACCCCACCAGCCCACGCCAAGCTGATGTTCAGAGAGCAGGTCACCATAGAGGATGCTGTTCGTCGCCGTCTCTGTCATGGAGTGCTCAATGCAAGTAAGTGAAGACTGGACACCAAACAACCACCAGGGGGTCATACTGTGATCGGATATTTAATAACATTTAATTTTGCCTTCACGTTGAGCTTTTTGATGTGAAAATAGGTATCCATACACACACAGACTTTGGGTATGCTTCACTTGACTATTCGTCCTGATGCAGAGGTGTCTTTTGTAGCAGAGGCCAGGCGCCAGCAGATGGCGCTGTTAGGCTAATATCACATTGAACGCGGTTAAACGTCCCTGTCACCCAAATCCAAATGGGGAAATGAACATAAATTCAAAGTTGATGTTGGAAGTCATCCTTAAAGATAAAGAAGATATGCTACTTACTATGATACAATTCTGTAAAAAAACATGTGCTATATTTGCTCCTCAGAGCTTTCCCCAGGATTGACAAAGCTCTCAAACCTCTGTTAAGGGAGGCGCTCTGTTAGGGGATGCAAATGTCTTGCATACGTCGTTCCCTGAAGACCCCTGTCAGCAGTATCAAGTTCAGTGTCAGATGGTGCTGGAAGGACTGGGGCTGCCTGAGCTGCTCCAACAGGAGATGGACAGATTCAGCCGGTCAGTGTTCATTTGTATTTACAAAAGGTTTCCATGTTTACAAAGGCTTTCTGGTGGTTGATAAGAGAAAGATAACGACCGTGCCATGAATGGCATTAAGGAATTAATGACTTCTTGAGAGTTTAAGAGTTTAAATCAATACTGTTGGATATCCTTCTCTCTCATGCACGTGTAAGTGAAGATGATGGTATGCTGCTGCTTATACAACACCTTTGCAGCTGTTCAATTTTGAGCCACACTGCTCTGCCTTTTTGTTAAACGCTTGGTTCCCATTGATGTGAATTATAAACTAGCCGGTCCTAGTTGTTAAAATGTGTTCGGTGTGAGGGTATGTAACAGTTTCCAGAAAATGTAAAAATAATCTCTTGTTAAGTTGCACAAATGTCTTATCTAGATGGGACTCAAATGATCTGGGATACCAATTGACCCAGCCTGTTTTTTGTTCTCTAGGTTGATGAGTGCTACTGCAAAACCAGGTTCCTTTGCTCCAGAGGGACAAAATGAGAACATCAACACAACGCACTTTCCATCAGGAAAGAAACATAATGAAAAAAACACTGACCAAGGTTTCAACAATATCACAGATAATGGTCTGGACTGGTTCCGGTCCCTGAATGCTGACCAATCGCCACCTTCACCAAAAAACATGAAGTCACCAATCATGACCTCAACACAACAGCAGCAGCAGCAGCGCAACAAAAACAGACAAGCTGCTAGCTGGACTTTTAATGTGGCAGCACAAAGCCAACTGGAGAACAGCAATCATCATGAGCAGTCGCCCTGCGGACCTAGCTCCTCGTCAACAAGAAACGATGCGTCTCTGTCGAATAGGTCCCGCTACGCAACAACACAAGCCACCTCAAAAGAGCGCACAGGCAAGGAGAGAGAGGGACCTGGCTTCAACTCTAGAACTCTCACTGAAAGAAGAGGCCAGACGGGGGGAGAGATGGGGGCGGAGGAATCAGTGGTTCAAAGAGTCTCCAAGAAAGTGCGAAATAAACGCCTGGGGAGCAGTGGGAAGGTCATTGAAGAGAGGAGAAGGACCGCGGTGGAAAACAACACCAGGAAATGTGATGTGACAGATTCAGAGAAGATGCTCCCCTCTAACGCTCTATTAGATTCAGAAACAGGCAGCACCGTTGGGTCTGTTGGAAAAAAGACAAAAAATGTAATGCGGGATACTGGTGTTTCTGGCAATACAGAGATTCAAGACCGCATCGGGCCAATAAATAAGAAGGCGGCTGGATCCAAACAAAAAGATAAACCTGGAGTGGAGGTTGGGACCGAACACAAAAGGGGAAACGATGGAGATCTGCGCTCCAAGTTCTCTGGCTTCACGTTCAATCCCAAAGCGAAGATGAGGCCATTGAGCAATAATCTTCAAACTGAGGTTAGCTCCAGCTTGAACACAGTGAACCGAATGCAACGTGACCCAGATCCTCCTAAATTTCACACTAATGCCCAGCAAGTTCAACACAGAAAAGACCAAGTAGATGGAGCTGGCTCGCCTGCACCCCTGACAGAGGAGACACGGGGAATTCCACTAGAGGGAGGGGAGCGTACTGCAAGGAAAGATACGGCTGGAAGTGAGAGTGAGACACGACATCAAAGAATAGCAGCTGGTACTGAGACTAATTTAGATCATTCAAATGACACTTTATCTCTTACATCAGCAAATCATCATGTTCCTAATCCAGTTTCTGCACAAAAATCCGAGAGGCTTTCATCCACTGTGGCATCCACTACATTGTCGAAGCTCACAAGTTTCTCTTTCTGCTCTAGAGAGCCAACGCCTGCAACATTAGGCCCCATTGATATGCAGAAGACAGCTACCTCTATTCAAGCAACTGATAAACAGTCAAAGTTATATACCCTGATTAAAGAAAGCGCAGTGAGGACAGCTGGGGTAACTATTAATACAGAACTGCAAAACAAAAAGGTTAACCTGGCTGAGAATCCTATTAATGTCAAAAGTGGTGTCAGGCTTATGGCTGACGTGGTTGCAGAGACCACTGCACCTACTGGCCCCTCTAAGAAGAGGAAATGTTTTGAGTTGGGCCCATCCCCCAGTCAAGCTGGCCCCAGTACCAGGTGCAATGTCTCTAGCCTGTCGCTATTTAGTTCTGTGGACTTAAATGATCATGATCTAGATTTTGACTGGGACCAAGAAAGTGGGAAGTCGTAATTAACCTCAAAGAAAGCTTTTGAGCTTTATGGAGTTAAATCTCAGGTTATTATGATAGCACAATTGTCCCTATTTATGAACAACGGGACAAGTTATAGGCCTACTCCCGGGAAAGATTTTCACAAGCTTTATTTGAAGTTGCTTAACGGCTAAACAGGGCCGTGAGTTGTTTGTATGCCCCATTGTTAAAGTATGAGCCTTCCATTGGAAATCAGGACAGTTGCAAAAGCAGGGTTGTGATTTTTCACACTGACTGCTCCATGAATGGAGTATTTGCTTGGATGCATGGTTATCCCTGTATATGCATTTTCTTTGTATTTTCATAAAGCTGTAATAAGTGCCTAAAACGCTAATGCTTATCCCAGTCAAGAGGGATCATGTTTTTTATACCGGTAACCCAAGCTGTTAATGTTCCTTAACTGCAAATAAAAGCGGATCTCTATAAATAATACAGTGTTATTGATTATAAGCTTTGGTGTCTGTTGGAAGCACAGCACAAATAGCAAGGTGCACAGCCAGCCATCCCCCCGGACAATGACATCATGCAAGTGAGTCGTGTTGATTTCCTGTCTCAAACCAGAGCTGTTTTGTCTGTCTTGGGGACCCCGAGTTAAATACAAAAAGACAAAGTAGGGCATTTACTTTGATTTGTACTTGCCAACTCCTTGGCTTTTGAATCCTTATCAAATTGTACAACTAGAGTAGAAGGAAGGAAAGGCCAGCCAACCAAAACACAATTCCCTTGCATGCAGCTTTTTTCATGCAAATGAAATGTTTTCAAATGAACATACTCACCTACAGCATTCAATGTGATGTTTGACAGCAACAGATTGTGCTTGTTTCCTTTGAAACTAAATACCTTTCAATCTTCAACCAGTAGCTCACTTCCTCAGACATGCAATATGCAAAAAACACTTTACAGACTCAAAATTAGTTAAGAATTGCATGTTTGTGCGCTGGTTCTGTGTGCAGTATATGTGAATGTATTCTCTATGCATATATATATTATATATTCTTGTATGCAGGTTAAAAAACTGCAATGACGTGCTGTTTTTTGTAACAAGATTGTTAAGCAACACCCATGTTTGGTGTGCAATAATTGAGCGGGTTGCGGCCGATAGAGTTCCTGTCATCAGTTAGCAGTTCAACCTGACAGACACTTCCTACTTCGACTTCTGCATTGCTATTCCGTTGCGCATATGAAGAAAAACAAGAGTAAGTTTACATTTATTTGCTCTATATTTACAATGTGCCATCAGATTGTGCTTTTTTACATTCCATATTTACATTGGAACCGTTCTACCATGTAGATATAATATATACCATGTAGATATATGTCTCTATTTCGGTCAGCCTTGGCCTTCTAACATTGAGAGAGGCATTCAGTTCAGTTGTCTACTCAAATACCCGGAAGAAGCTCCTCATCCATTTCACTATTGATTGAGCTGATTTAGTAAATGTCCATGTTAAACCATGTTAACATTGATCGAAAGCATGGTGGGAAATGAGAAAGGAAGAGGTTCTGATGACAGTAGAACATTTTATTAAAGTTCTCTTGAAGAAGGCAGAAGTGCTCATCTGTTTATGCGTGCAAGTGCACATCTATATTTTTTTTGAAAAGATTTCTTAGAACATGAAACCAAAAAAGACAATTATCCAGATATTCAAATATTGTCCAAAGGTTCCAGTATCTTCAGGAGCGCTGATGCTTTCTGCTCTAATGATTAGTTCTCTTTATTAAACATATTGGTGCGTATCTTCCAGTTCACTGCAATCATAATGTCCCTGTAATAAAACATTAGTGGAAAGCAATAGCCTACAAGTACCTATCTCAAAAAATGCATGCATCATACAAATACAAGAACCTACGAGTATACATAAAATGGGGTAGTAGGATTAAGAATATCCCATTCACATAATTCCAGAGGGCAAAGATTAAGAAGATGAGGCATGAGTGGGACTTCATTGATGGCACCTCAATGGTGTAAACCTTTCAGTACACTTGTTTTGATGTTAAAAGGCCAAAAATAAATGACTAATATTCATAACTTTGTAAAACATAATTTTGATTCGATATGCAACAGTCTTTTAAAAAGTATTTTTTAACACTGGTAAATCAAGTATATCCAAGAGTGGAAAGCGTCAGTGAGGCAGGAGCATTGAAGCCGATGTCTGTTTGTTTTACGTGGGCATGACAGCTGTTTTTTTATGATTATTATACATAATGTGGTGTGTTTGTACGTGAACGGATGGTTTCCTGGCATAGACGCAGGAAGTGGGGGGGGGACCCTGTGCTCTGAGCTGATAAAACAAAACTGATTCAACATACCAAAATCTTTTCTGTGCTCATCCACACCCTATTATGGTTGGCAAAACCTAGGTTCACGCAGACCAGTGGAAATCTGTCAATCTGTTGAAACTATAAACAACTTTAAATTAACTAATGATGAACAGAATTTATTTTCTTTCAATTCTGAGCCAGAACTTTTCTCTAAGGATATTCAAAATGCTAATAATAATGTAATAATGACTCATTTTGTGGTCAGTTTATAATATGATTGTCATTGTCAATGGTGGCTAGGAAAAGGAGGTTTGGATAAATGGAGACATACTCATACTCGTGGCTCCAGACTAGAGCTCAACAAAGAGGCTAAGAGCTCTAATGTTATCCACCATTTCCTGGCACCATTACAAGAATTAGCTGTTGCTCGTATCTTGAGTTATGTATCTTTTGTTATTTATTTGATTTTTGCCCATAACACTGGTTAAGCATTGAGGTACATTTGTGTTATTACCAAAGGTACAACCACAAATTGAAACATTAAAAGCATCGATATTATCTTTAGATTTTTATTATACAGCCTATGTAAACTTTTCCCAACTCTTAAGTTTCAAGATTTAGACGTAGGCCTTTTCATGTGTCATACAATTGCAGGTTAACGTTAAAATACAACAGCGAAATCCTGGCGCATGCAATGCGATGCTCTGTGACTCAGAACACCTTCAGCCTCTTCATCACGCAGTGTCCTCTATCTTGCAACACCAATGTGTGCAGTGTGCCAGTAAAGTATCCGGGCAGCTTGTATAGTACAGACAGACCATGGACTCACCAGCGGTGAACTCTCTCGGTGTAGGGGCCGGGCCTCGTGCGGGAGCCTCCGCTATGCAGAGAAGGGGCGGGGCCTGGACTCATTTTAACGACTTCAGCTCCTCGCGAGCAATGCGGTGTCAACGTTCTCGCTATTCTGCCTCTTTTCGCCTCGGTTATTCTGGGCTCTTTAGCGGCTCAACGCTATCGCATATATGTCGCTAGGAACTTGTGTGGTAATATATTGAACGAGGGAATCGTATTTCGGGATTTAAAAAAAACTGCGTGTTTTTTATGATGAAATCACGTCGACCCCTTGAGGTATTTTGCCCATCTTTGTCAGACCGCGTCTTCTTGGCGTCGTTTCCTTCTCGTTAGCCGCTCGTTCGGACCGCCGTCTACAGCTACAGGGAGAGCTAGCTGCTGCTGCTGCTGCTGCTGCTGCTGCTAAAATGTGGGGTAGGAGCGACTTTGAAGATGGATATGAATCTTATAAAACAGGTGAGCTTCCTCCGTGCCGTAAGTAAACCAAAGAGGACGTTGCTACAAGTATAACGCGGGACATAACGGGGATAATTAGCGGTGACCAGAAGGGGCTTAATGCTAAGCTAGCGCTGTCCATCATACTGCTTTATTGGGAGGCGCAAATGGATAACGTTACCAAGCCTCACTGGAAACGGTCACTGACAGTGTTCATTTATCAGAGGGTATGACGAATATGTGTTCATCCTTCGCACCAAATGACGAGGACACACGAAGGCCCTGTTGCCAGAGTCATGAGTATAAATCAAATGCTTTTGTTTCCATCGACGCGTGAACAGTGTCCTGTTGAAGGCGATGCGGACCAGGCGTATGTCCAAATCTGTGCCACTGTTGAATTGTCAACACAACATTCTTATAATAAATGTATCGTCCTACTAGAAACATCATTTGTTAAGCAATTAAAATTATTGGGCACCATGCAGGGCTTTCCTTTCAGCAGTCGTGCTTGTGTCAACTGCATTCCAGCTCCATTGGGATGTGTGGGGCCCTTTCTGATATCTGATGAAGAGAAATGACATAACCATCATCATTGATGTATCTACAAGGGCAAACATACGCATACGCACACGCACAACCTCAGATAGAGGCCGGACATTATACCATTAGTAATACGGGGAATGAACAATTTCCTGAACGGTTGAATGATTCTGCTGTGTAATCCTTCTTTATAGCGAAATACAGCTGAATTCCGGTTGGTTTTTATTACTTGAACAAGAGCCATTGTAACTGCAAATTGCAGAAAAGGTGTGCTTAATCTGAATCCACTAACCAATCCCATACTTCTCAGTAGACTGGGACCATTATTTTGAAGTCATTACAATATAAATGTAATAAGTTTCTTATAATTTAGCAGACAATCTTAATTCATCTAAGTTTCAGCTGTGATAGCAGATTCAGCAATGCCCTCTTTCAGTCTTGTATTGACTATTATACCTTAATATAGTGGTGGTGAAAGTTAGGGTGCTCCACGGCTGGTTTTACAATGAACATACAAATTCAGAGTACTGAATAAAGTGTCTGTGATACAGACACTTCAGAGCAAATGTGTCATGTTCTTATCCTCTTATCCTCCTCAGCCATCCCCCATTACTTATATAGGACAGGCTAAACAACTCCTGTCTGACTGGATTAAACTTTTAAAATAGAGCAGGTTTTCAACAAGGGCACCCTAGTAATTAGCCACCTTGTCATGAGCCAAGAGCTAGAATTCATTTTGTATTATTTAATCTCTTACAGAATGTTTAGTCAACCTTTAGCAGTGGTTGCCATGATGATCAACATACTGGTGTATGTCTCATACAATGTATGGTTGGTCATAGGTATGTGCGATATTTTCGTTCCAGCACAATTTGATTGTATATCGCCTTATCATAGCCCACATATTGGATACATAGGCGATGAAAAGTTACAGAAACAAGCCTTTAGTTCGAAAAGATCTGAAGGTCTGAAATCGAGACCGTATGGACATGTAGAGCTCGTTCTGTGCAGCGGTTGACTGCAGTCCGAGAGAGGGTAAAGCTTCTCGGCTATGAAGACCCCACCCTTGTGGAATTCAGTATTTGCACTGATTTGTTTTAATAACCTGGTCAAAACAACATTGATAATGGTAAACATGTTTTGTGACGTATATGGTTGAGCCTCAGTCGTCTTCAGAGACAAACTATTAAATCCACTTTTTATGTCTCGTCGAGGTCCATGGTTTGAGCTCCCAAACATGAACACTTTTTCACTGCTTAGATCATTTTATACAGTCAATGGCTTGGACCCAGCGGCACATATCACATGGGACCAGGGTGTTGGCAACTGATGATGCGACCCAGAACTGTATTTAAGTCTTTGGTTCACACTTCACAGCGGGTAATTCCAAAGATCCGATATGACAAGTAGTTCAAACCCATTTAGTTTGGTCCCCTAAAATCCTGCTATGGCATCAGAATGCAACTGTTGCCATGAGTGTGCTATCGCCAGCTGAGGTTTTCATACATACATTAGTTTTGTTTTATTCACTAAATCCATAATTTGTGTCTCATCTTTGGTTGATGGCACTTGATGGGGATTTTAGGTGTGCAGGATTTGTGTCAATGAAACAAGATTGCATAGGAATCATAGAGATCATTATTATTTGATGACTTTTCATGCTACACATAGTCATGGTTTTGTAATTGTGAAGCATTGCACAATTTTTTCAGTAAGCTTAATTCCGAATCCCAACATTTTATTGTTTAAACCTAGGGTAGGCAATTTGGTAAATTTTATTTTGAAATTATCCAAAAATCGGACCGGTAGGACATCCAATAGTTTCCATCCAGACAAATTAAATGATTGGACAGGCTTATTGCAGGCCTGTGACATACGCACATACTGAATTGTTTTATGGTTTATAAGAGAAGTTTGAGGCTGTTATTGAAGCTCAAAAAAAAAAAAATATATGTTTGTGTGTAAGAAATTGGGCTGCATAGGTCATCTAATAAAACATATTTTCTTTCAACATCTTTCTCCTTGTAGGCACTAGTTGCACCAGCAATCCAGGATGGGTGTCTCGCTGCGAGTCAGGGTGGCACGGCAACCCCTCTGCTCCCAGCAACGGTAACCAAGCACGCGACGCCACAGCACAGCATCCGACAGCGGAGACACGGGCATCGGCACCTCGTGCTCAGACAGTGTGGAAGGTAGGGCAAAAGCCTGAGCTCTGTTTTACTTCCTTTGTATGGACAGGAAATGTTTATTCAACTGGCCAATGATGGGCATTCAAAAGTAAACTGAACACACGTGGGAAAAGCAAAATATTAATTTGTTCAATGCAAAAAGAACGTCAAAAAAGTCGAAATCCGTTTGTTGTTTTTGGAAATAGAGGAAACACACCGTTTTCATTCTTCAATCCAACATGAAAAGTGATTTAAACTCATGTACAGTCACAGACCGACATCCGGCCATGTCTCTAAACACGGTACAGACCTGAAAAACTTCAGGCTGAGTTATGAAGTGAAACAAATTGAAATTCAGGACGATTATCAGGCAAATCTACATAGCTTTCTCATGCAAACATTTTTGATCAGTTTCCTAGGCGATATGCCATCACTGCCCACATCTCTGAGCAGTTAGGACATGGGCCAAATGCCGGAGCCAGATTTCACCACTGGGATCAGTGTAGGGTTTGGTAATTGTGGAAATAAATTCTTGAGTTTATCTTACAGGATTTCATTTTGATATAATCTTTCACATTGACGGTTAAATGTTGCCGTTTGCATCGCTTACTTATTCACTAATAAACTGGCCGCCTTCCTAATTGTTTTAAAAGGTTGATATATTGGACTTGGCTTTTGCAAATTAAAATAGTACATAGCCATTTGGATGCTGTAAAAAGTGAATACTGTGTTCCATACCTGTTCCACTAACAATGACTAAACTGGGTGAGCAAACCACCATTGCTTCTGGTTACAAATCATGATCTGCATTTTATTGGACATTGAATGAGTTGTAATGGTTTTTCTACTACATTTGTACATTTTGAGGTCAACATTAGACACATGACCATCGTTTTCTAATTGCGCCGCTGCCACAGGGGGGAGGAAAGAGACAGTACAATTAAAAGAGGAAAATAAATGCAATACAAAAGAGGTGTAAGTAGGACACATCTTGGTCTTTTTTTCTCCTATGAATTCAGTGGTGGGGGTGCAGGTGCGACCATATTTGCATATGTGAAAATGTCAGGGATGCATGAAACATCTGTTTCCAATATAATTTGACCTAGACACTTCGTTGTGCCGATTCTGCCTAAGAGAATAGTCTGGACACACCTGCCACGGATGTGAACCACAACAATAAATCTCTCAATATTGGTCTTAGTGATGAGACATTTTGTAAAGTACTTGTATGGCGATTCATGATTATTTGGTCCACAAACTCCGTACTGACAGACGCACATTGATATTAAACGTCAATGGTTCTATATTGCTATGCATTTTAGGAAGTCCCCAATGTCAGTGTCACTACTTGGTTCATCTATTGGACAGGAGGGCCGAGAGACAGTGCCCCGGGTCGTGTCTGGATGCTGAATTGGGTCATCCAGCAGGGTAAAGAGTCCTGGCATCATTTCATGCACAGTATATGGACATGAATATAGGTCAACCATGATGTATAAAGCTGGATGCAGATCACTGATGATGTAAAGGGGGCTGATTGGCTTGCTCTGCAAGGATGTTCTTTTAGGCTCTGAACAGGTCAGAGACCGCTGTCCCTTTACAGTTAGGATGTTCTGCTAGATTTGGACCAAATGTTTCATCTCATAGTTATCAAGTCAAGTTAACAAGTCGTATATCCCTTAATCACAGTTAGTCTTAACGGGCTTTACAGGCCATATCTTTATAACATATTGTAAGTGACTCCTCTTAATCTTGACAGGTTATGTTATTAAGGGTGAGACACTATTAAAATGTCATGCCACGATATTCCTGGCCTAAATTATACCCATTTATTAAATCGATTACATCTTAACAAAGCCGTTAATATTGTAAATAGAGTAAATATATTGTTTTAATTCTTGTTTAATGTTTTAGATTATATCTTGTTTCTTTAAGTCTTTTATTTACCAACCTGGCAAAGTCGCTATCCTTTTCATGTGAGAAGATTTTTATACTTATGCATAGTTCACGTAGCATATATCACCTTTGCTCAGCCAGCAATCGATATGCATTGTCAGTTTAGTGCCAAAATGATCCAGCTAAATGAATAAGCAGTGAGTAATTTTAAATCTGTAGATGTGTGATGTCTGCTGATTTTGTTATCGCTTGTCATTCCTTTGTATACCCTTGAACCCTTAAGCATATAATAACATTTAATGCCACTCAGCTAATATCCTTGTCCATCTGGCCATTTGCGGTCTATTAAATCAGTTGGGGTAATTTGGGGATACCACCACAGCGGGGCCTTTTATGAGCTAATCCTTAAAAATAATAATCATCTTTATACTGCCAGAGAAACGTGTCTCAGAATCTTTTAAATAATGTATTATATCATGACTGAGCGCCCGTCCAGAGTCTTAACCATTGTGTAATATCTTCTACTTGGGTAGTAGGTTTGTCTTCTCTAAATCATGCCGTTTGGTAATGGGATTTGGACAGAGAGCAGCAGCTGCTCCGTGGAGCTTGAGGGCCTGATGGTCTCATCTCATTAGGGCAATAACAAGGAGGGGGATGACGTTATATTGGCAATAGGATTCACAAGAGGTTTGGGGGTTATTTGGATTAGGAGAAGTGCGTGTTCTAACCTTTTACCACCCATTTGTAGTAAACCATGTATATCTAAATGACAAATGCAATTCTTATAAAATCTCTAAAGCATTGAATGTACTAGATGTATAACACTGTTAATTAATAATCTATTTTATGAGTTGGTGTCTTTCTAGTTTTAACCTTCCAAAATGTCAACTACCTTCAAAAATCTGACTAACTGACTTGCTCGGACTAACTTGGTCAACTGCAACGTAGCAACTGATCTACCAATCATCTGCGCTTTCAGGCAGACATTTCTTAATTGATTTACCGTTAAATCACCCTACCTTCTTTTCCCTCACCATGAGTGAGGACTAGAACTACCATTGCATTTTGTAGAGGTGTTCCCGGGGGAATGTACCATTTTGGTGGGGGTGTTTTATCTGTGAATTCTTAAAATATGCAGAATTACATTGTGGTCTCTGAACATTTTTATGTTGTTAATATAAATATTTAAGTTTTTGCTATGACAAATGTACTTATTGTAAATCGCTTTGGATTAAATCTTCTGCTAAATGCCCTCAATTTACATGTAAATGTATGATGTCCATTTAACATTTTATTTAACAGTTCGCCTACTGACAGATTAACATCAAATTAAACACTCACGAATGGCCATTGTACTAAAATGTGCTACTGCTTTGTGTAGTTGAATGAGTGGCGGCACCATACACTTGTCCCTTTGTGTACCACACTTGTGTAGAGCTGTAATATAAAAGGAGCTAAGTACAAACCGAGTACACGCATCTGTGAGGAATGAATCATTGGATCTTCATCTGCGTCAAAATGTAACTGCTTGTTTATTATTTGGGTGCTGTTCACATGGGACACGTTCCTTTCCACTGCGTAGCATGAGTGTCCCCAACCACCTTGGTTGACCTATAATTTATGTGCTACGGCAAAAGTGACAAGAATCATGACAACAGCTCGAGTGTCTATAATGCCAGCTCAGCGGGCGTGCTGTGTGGAGCCGTATCAAAGCCCAGTTTGCAGCTGGTCCTTGTCCCTGGTGATGCAATATCCTCTCTTGTTATAACCCCTGACCAGAATTTTACGATTCAGCTAGTACACTTGTATCCCAGGTCTCTTGGGCCAATTGTAAAAACAATGTAGCTTTGCATTGTTTTTCTTTATTATACTTTTGTGTTGTATCCTTTGCCTCAATTGGTAGATATTTAGTATTTTACCTTTTTTATTTAATTATTTTGGCTATTTCTGGTCAGCTGCACTATCCTACATTTCTCAAAGTAATTGACAGGGACAATCCTTACTCTACTCCTTTACTTCTACTAATCCACACTTTTAATACACCTTTTGACAATTCTTGGACATGGTCTCTGTTATACGTTTATTCAACGTTTATTCCGGACTGCGTCCGTTCCGCCATAGTGGCCGTGTGTGATCAAAGAATCGGTAGTGACTTATTTGGGAGCTTTCATCTTCTGTCCCGCAAAAAGTTTGAGGCACAATTGGTTTGAATCCTTAAGTAGGGGTCATGCATTAACAGCACACATAGGTCCTCTGATTTACCCACACCGTTGTGCATACACCCGTGGATGGGATCACAAGTACAATTACTCCATAATGCCTTGTGTGGGTAAAACATGTGGGAACGTTTGCTGACTGGTGTGAGTGTGTTAACTTGTGCTTTGGCAATCTAGCCTCATTTGAATGGGAAGTTAAAGTTTAACGTTGTCTAATATGTAGTAATGTTTGTAGTGATTCAGAGCAAAAATGAATATTGCTTTCGCAAGAAAAAAATATCACAGAAATGGTATTTCTTGCAACACAACAAAACGTCACAACTATCGCAATACAGGTTGTTAATTGGTTGGCAGGTTGTTCAGAGATTGCACATGAATGGATGAATGGTTATTATATTTTAAAGTCGGTTTTGGTATGCCTCCACTTATTCTGGAAAAGAAACAGAATCAGACATCTTAAAATCACAAAGTTTATAATATATAATATAAACAAGACAAGCTTATTGGTGAATAAATAAAATACAATGAGTGAATAAATACTTCACAACATTAAGTTATTGCATAGGGATGGGCATTTTAATAGATTTCCTTGATCGATCATCGATTAAAATTAACGATCAATTATCGATTTAGTCGTTATTTTCTACAGGCTATATAAAAAATTCCCATTGGTAGAAAATACAAAATACAACATATCTTTCTCAATGAAATCCTATTCCATATTTATAGATATTTATAGGCTAACAACCATGCAAGACAGTTAACGTGTAGACCTACAACTGTCTTTATTTTTAAAATAAATAAATATAGGCTATAGTCCAATGCGGCGTTCGTGAAAGCCGAACAATGCACTCTTAAAAACCATTAAAAAAAGACAAAATCTGTGTTAAACAGCCAAGCAACGGCTTGGCTATTCCGCCCTCACCCTATGCAACACAACCTCCTTTTGAACGATAAAAATATATTGTGATCGACAAATGATTATTATATATAATGATCGATCATCGATTAATCAAGCACATCCCTATTATGTTTGTATGCGGTTGTCCAAACCACTATGCTTGGTACCTTCAGACGGCACTATTAAAGCGCACTTTCTTGGTTTACTGGAGAAGGCATGGCTGCTCACGGAGTCTAGAACTCTTTAGAATAATTTGCATACTCCTGAATGTTTTTTCGTACTTGAGTACGGTACCCGTGTCAAACGGACTTGGGCACGGTACAGATGGCCTAGTGTGAGTGCGCCCTCAGTGCATCCTTCATTCCTTACAAACAATCTATTTTACAATCAAATTAAAGTAATAATTGTTCTAATTGTTTTCAAATACCTTACTCAGACAGATTGTACACATGGCACTAGAATACGTAATTTTTGTGACGAATAATAATTTGTGATTTTGTAATGCTTTATCTTTAACCTTGTTTGTTTAACCTTTTTGACTGCTGTGCAACCCTATAACTCTTGGGCCTTTTTCAAAATTGGAGGATGATGGATTTCACTCATCATAACTGCTTTAACTGTTCCTTATCTAAAAATAGTGTTTTAATAACAAGTTTATGACACTTATATTTTGTGTTGTTTATACTATTGTGATCAACTTCATTAGTTTGTAATGTACATTATTTTGTCTTCCAGACCATTCCAGCTCCAGCACCACTCCGTTGTCCTTCCACCCACTAGTCCACCATCGCTCTGCCCCAGGAGGGAGTTCCACTGGGGCCCTTCCCACGGCACACGTCCTCCCCTCACCCTCCCCATCCTCCTCGGGTTCAGCCAAGCTCAGCGTGGCGACCTCACCCGGCGGCGCCAGTCCCTGGAGCAGCCTCTGTCAGCTGTCGACGCCAGCCACCTCCTCTCGGTCGGACCTGCCGGGGTCGCTGGACATGAAGGACCCCCAGCCCATCAGGAGGTGGTCGTCTCTCACCCGGCTCTCGGCGGGGACCGAGAGAAGCGCCGGCAAGGGCTTGAGCAGCCGCTGCAAACCGGATCCCCACGGGTCTCTGGACAGAAAACTCCTACACGGGTACCGGCACGACTCTATCGGTCAAGCGAACATGGACGCGTATCTCTCTACGTCGTCTCACTTCAACCCTCTGCTGCGCTCGCCCGGTGCCGCCGACCCACACTTGTGGTACGAACGTGCCGTTAGGCCCAGCGGCGTCGGACAAGGAACGGACTCGTCTCGCTCGTCCGCCCTGTCGTCTCCCCTCAAGCCCCGAAGCCTCGACCTGAACTACAGTGCCTTACCTGAGAGCAGGCTGGGGCCAGGCGGGCCAGGCCACGGCTTCACCAATCAGAGAGGCCTGTCCTTCGCCCAGCCGGCGGTGGGCGGCTCTCCCATTCAGCCAGCCATCAGAACTCAGATGTGGCTGAGTGAGCAGATGGAGTACAGGCCCGGCTCAGAGTTGGGCAAGGTTGGACCAGAGGTGGAAGGCGGAGCAGAGAGCAGTTTGCTATTGGCATGGCAGCAAGAGCACCAGCACAGAGAGAGACTACGGCAGGAGGGCGAATTGAACCAGGTAAGACATGCAATGATGAGCAGCACACCTGGGAGTAAGATCGAAGTAGAGGGGGAAAGGTGAGGTGAACTGGAGTGATGGGTAAAAGCTGAAAGGGTAACTACTTAAATTGACAGTTTGTTTTGGTTTTTTTAAGAAAAGGAAAATAGCTTGCTATAGTTGTGAAAATAAACCATTGTAGTCATGAATCATAACAATAAGTTTTATCTTGGCTGTTCATCAGACAAAGATATCCTTGGACATTACTTGGGTTTGGGTAACGTTTGTCATTTGACTTTTATATATGACAATATGATAGTGATTAATCCCAAACACTGTTGTAGGATTAGTCATTCATGAAAATATGGGGCCGATCCTATTTACTGATTGAGTAAAGGATAAATAATTTATTCAAACAATTTAAGGACCTTTTTAAAAAAAAAATATAAACTTGGTGTTGGATATCCCACATCATTTTTAATTTATGTTTAGAATATTCTATCTTAATCTTAAAATGTTGCCCCTTTAGAGAAGAGAATGCAGTGGCTGGTTTTCTTTCGGACTTTGTGTGGCTACTTGCGGTATTTGCTATCCCCTCCTTTCTGCCAATCTCAATTTATCAAACGTAGTTGTCGTCTGAAGTCACATTAAACCGGTAATCTCGAGTAAGTACACTACTTAACACTGCACTTCTTGCAAGATTTTTAATTGGATACAATAAATGAGTTTTAGTGCCCAATAGAGCCAAAAAGGAGCAGCTCATAGGAAATAGGATACATTTGGTCATTGCGTTTTAAATATTGCACTCGCTGTCTCCCCTTGACCCTTTGGCGCTGTAACTGGATTGATGGATGGATGAATGAGCAAACGGATGAATTCAGTCATGCCATCTTCTCCTTGGGCCTGTTGGCGGTCCACCTTTCTGGAGAATGTCCGGCTACATTCCTCTTCTACGAGGACAGGGGAGGGAAGCACATTGTGACTTTAGACCAGAGGCGTGCGCAAATGCATACAAACTCAATGATGGAACAATGCATTAGCATGTTATTCATTCATGTTTATTGTGTATAAGCACCACGTAGCATGTGGCTCTTGTGCCAAGTGCCTTTCATGCAGCATCAAAACCAGTGACAACAAGTGACCCTCTAGTGCCCTCTAGTGCATGTTTCACAACACGTCTATTGTGATGGTAGTTCTACAAGGAGCTATGTTATCAATCTCAGGGCTAACACGTTCATCAGTCCTCTTACACAAGGAGCACGATGATGTACATGAGCAGCAGGCAGATGAGGATGAGGCAGAAGTTCACGAAAAGCTCCTGCAGGTTCCGCCTGGCCTGCGGGGGGACCTCCATGGCCTGGGAGGCCCTGCGCATGGCGTTGCGTGTCAGGTGCTGTACCTTCTCCATGGATGGGGACCACTGTTGAGGTGGGGACTGGCACTAGGCTGAGATCGATAAGGAGAGGGACCCCCAAGCACTTTTCCCCGGCAAACTTGTGGACAGAAAATGTTTTCTGAAAATAGTCCAGCGCCGCTTTGAGGCAAGTGGTCCCAGGATGTGGAGGAGACGTGTCCAGCGTTTGTCTCCTGTGGTCAGTCAACTGGCGCTAATCTATAATAATAAGTGCCTAGATCCTCGGCTGGCTTGTCAGGGTGAGGTTGCACACGGTCAGAAGAGGCAGACTTTGAATAATGAGATTCCAGTAGCCTGGGAGAATAGGAAGAGGTATATGAAAGAGTAATAAAAAGGGACAATGAGAGTGTGCAGTATCCTTGCATATTATTTTCCTATTGTTACATTGGTATTTTTTTTCCATTCTATAGCTCAGTGCTGTGTGAGGTTATGTACAGAAAGCTTTTTTGTCTTGCCAAAAAACCCATTCAGTAAACATTTCCATAGAACAGAATAAATAATCATGTAAATTATGAAACATGATATTTTGTCCTATGTCAACTGGAGGTATTTTCCATTAACACACTATGAAATAAATTAATAATATATTTATTTATACAGTGCGAGCATGTGATGAGATTTGTGCCAGGGAACGTGTGTGTGTGTGTGTGTGTGTGTGTGTGTGTGTGTGTGTGTGTGTGTGTGTGTGTGTGTGTGTGTGTGTGTGTGTGTGTGTGTGTGTGTGTGTGTGTGTGTGTGTGTGTGTGTGTGTGTGTGTGTGTGTGTGTGTGTTTTTGTGTGCGTTGGCTACTGCTTTGAGCCTTTCCATGACGGTGCGCATCAGTTGCTATTGTGATGCTATACAAGGTCATTAGGAATATTTTGAGTGCAGCTGTGCAATTGTTTTCTTAAGCTTCATTTGGTTTGATGTCTCCATGTAAAAAGAGGTTGATGTTATTTATAACAGCCCATCGTTTTTGATGTAGCCTTTTTAACAGTTGTGTTGGTTGTGGCAAAAAAGGACGAAGTATTGTATTATTACAAGAGTAAATTCAACACGTAAAAAAATGTCCCCTGATTTTTTTCTTCAAAACCATTATATATCTATAATTTTACTTAATTTAGTAATCCCACTTCCATGCTTAGCTTGTGCTTCCCGCAACCAAGATTTGTCGTTGATTCATAACATGCGCAGACCTGACGTAAGTCTGACTGTTCCCACGTGTAGAAAGAGGAAAACTTCAATTCTTACCTTTTTCCAAAATGTAGATATTTGAAGCGGATATTCAAAGGACACCTGGCTATACGGGTGTCAGTCCCTCTCTGTCACCGTCTGTGTCTGTGTGGAGCACAGGAGTGCCCTGCTATTTTGTGCGATCACTGGTCTGGTGGAATGGAACGATACGTGTTGATGGGAGGTGACTTGGAGGGGGTGGAGAGCTGAGGCCGATCCAGAGGACAAAAAGGGCAAATATTAAGCTGCACGTTGTCAAACCCCGATCCTCGGCCCAAACTGGAGTTATTCTCAGATAAAGCTTCTGCTTCTGTCTTGGTCGAGCTGGCTGCATTCACACCTTCAGGTTGACGTGTATGTACAGCACATTACAGGGGTACTAAAGCCTTCACGACCACAAGTGTACAGGAGCCCACGCAAGACAGTCTGTTCCATTGAAAATATGTTGAACCAGCAATATATACTGTATATACGTGAAAAATATGTTTAGAAATCCTACAAATGTAATGCTGAAGATCGCTAGGTGTGTCGCAAACAACGAAAATTACTTGGATGTTTTGATTTTGCCAGGTACATTAATTGTCTGGCTGTCAAAAATGCACTACGCCCGTTCCCTGCTTGACCAATCAGGGTTAAGTTGACGACTGTGTGTCTTTATGTTCCCAAGCAGCGAAAGGGGTGTGTTCAGGTCTCTAGTGTGGATCTTTGTGGATCTTCTCATACATGCTCAACATAGAACATTTTTTTCTACACGCATTGCATTGTTACAGCAAATCTGCATTTTCTCCCGGATTCTTCACTTAAAGCATTGAAAATGTGTTATTTTTCTATTCACAAGGCATGTTTATATTTGAACATATTCGATTTAATGCATACATAAAAATTATCACAGATTTTGGCATTGCCGTACCATGTTAACTATAAACTAATCCTTGATCTAAATGTATCTACTAATCTCCAACCTCTAAGGCTATGTTATGTACACATTAGTCTCTCAAATCAGACTTTAGATTAATGGCTGATGGCCGACGAGCTCAAATCTGGGTGATCGGGGTGTTTGCTTTCTTTCACTTCATATTTGTTTTGACCGATCTTGCTGCTCGAAGAGGGGATCTGTAAGCGTGTCACTGGCTCCATAAAGTCTTCAAATTCACACCATGTATGGCCATTGTAGAAAAATGTGCTGTGAGAATATAAAAACAGATATCCTCCCAGCATATTTCACCCACCAATACATGACAGATGGTTAGGGTATTTATATGCCCTAAAACAACACTCAAATATTAGCTCTTATATCTTAACCACAGCACTTTGAACTGGCACCATGTGGCACGCATCGTTTCATAGTAATCTCATGCTTACCCAGAATTCATGCACAGACACGTATGCAACTCATACACTGTAGATTATAAGTCAGGCTAACTTTCCAGACCCTGGTCTTCTACCAGGAATCCACATATCTTTGTTCTAAAAATAACTGTAGTATTGTCCTAAGTGGTATTTCACTGGGTGGGTGCAGTATAGGGTTGACCTTCTGATAGGAGCTCAAAGCCGTTTGATACAGGGAGGGGGTGAAAAGTTGTGAGTTGAGAACTTAAAACCTCCTGTCCTTAAGCAATTATATTAATTGTTAATGGAATTGTTAATTACAAACCAGAAGAATCTGTTTCCCTCATCGAAAACAGCTTCCTGTCAATGAAACCTGATCTAGGGTAGATGTAGGATTGTCTTTCTGAGGAAGCTAAACTTGTACCGCAACCTAGTTTTAGATGGTCACCCACTGTTGTCCCTTGAGATGGCTCCACCATTTGACTGTTTTCATCATCTATATACCCTTGCCAATAAGCCTGGAGAGCACCCTGATCCTCCTCCATCCTGTTTCGCTACTTGGATCAGTCAGGACCTCTAGCCTCCCTCATTGTTTTCATGTGGGGCGGATCAGGGGGAGAGTACTGGCCCTGACGAACAAATTCCCTCAGCCAATCAGCGTAGCAACCCAGTCTGCAGCATGGCTTCTTTTTTTTTTGGGAGTACATGTTCTTGTTCTTGTTCTTGCTCATGAGTAGGGTTGAGCACCGAAACTCTGTTCCATTAGGGCACCGGTTCCAACGTAAACGCCCCCTGCCCCGCCCCCATGGTGTTGCGGCGTCAACTTGCGTTAGTGCTGGGCGGTATAACGGTTCACACCGAATAAGGTGTGTATTTTCGTTATGAATTTTTTATATATGGCCATACTGGTGTATTTGATTACACAACGTTCGGAACGCTGCGACACTGTTTCAGACGGGAAACTTTTGAATGTTGCGCTTCTAAACACGCATGCTACGACTACAACTCCCTTGGTCAATGAATGCCAAACAATACATTGTAACATTTGTTATCGTCATTGTGTCAATTTTAAGATGTAAATTGAGGGAGGCTTAGCCTGGAAATCCAGACCCACATCTAGAAAGCTGTAGGGTCTGGCAACGAGTAATGAAAATGGCCCAACTCGAGGGGTGGCACCAAGCATGCATTTGAAAAGATCACTGGATAACATACATTGGATAACACTATGACCAATCAAAAGGATACAAGGGTTGACGTATCCAGACCAGTGGAGCTAACCAATAGATAAGACTGTATCCGGTCGGTAAAACAGCAACGCTTTTGGCCCGCTTATATTGATACATCAATGTGATTGATTAATGTTCTGGGCCAGGGGAGGCACAGAATATACACGAGTATATTGCTCGTTCCCAGAGTGACTCGCTGAGCAAATTCAAATTGTGCTCTCGCGAGAACTCTGGATTTCCAGGGTATTATCGGCTCCAAATATCGGCTCAAGAAAATCGGTACCGGCATATCGGTTATCGGCTAGGGCTGATGAAAAGAAATCGGTATCGGCCCTAAAAAATCTGTATCAGTCGATCCCTAGTTACCGCTCATTGCTTCGGGAGATGCCATCAGTGTTTTCCAGTGGCTGCCTCTATTTTAACGTCATAAACTATAACAAAGTCCCTGATTGGACCGAGATTGCATTGCCCTTTCTGGAAGTTGGTATTGGTGGCGGGCAGTCCAGACTGATCTGTGTAGCCAAACAGTATGTGAGGTCACATGATCACACCATCATGGGTAAAAAATGATGACATAATGCATCACATAACATAATTTCTGGTCCAGATTGATTCTGGTTGAGCCCAATTGCCTTCCAACTAGAGGAGTTAACCTGCATTTTACTAATAAGTGTCACACAAATGTTATGATGTTATACATCTGTTTAAATGAGGGCTTATGTTCATTTATAGCTTGTCTTTAACCAGTGTATTTGTGTGTGATGTGTGTATTTCAGATGCTGTCGGGGACATCGCTACCTGTCAACACTCTGGTGAAGATTAAAGAGGGACTGCTAAGACAAAGGGAACTGGAGATTGATCGGTACGGCAACAGTTGTACGCACAGACACTCTGATGCACACCTGCCATACCTTTCAAGAGTGCCCTTGTCAAGTTCTAATCTATTGGCATACTGCAGTGCATAGCTACAAGCTGTGTGTCCCCAAACGGGGTGACACAGTAACAAGTGGCAAGGGCCTAGAGCATGAGTGTTGGTGTGAGTGTGGGTGTGTGCATGTCAAACACAGATCAACACTAAGGAACAAACGGGGGGCCTGGATGAACTCAGGAGCTGTGTTTTCTAAACATTCGTAGATATGGAACATGAATGAACCGATCTACCAGTAGCACAGATACATTAGAGGTGTGGAACATGTGTAGCTGAAACATGATCTCATGTCATGCCATCTCAAGTGGTGTTGTCACCATATCGCACACCAAATGTAACCATGCTACAGAAGTACATTTCATCCAAATTATCCAGATGATAATATTGAATTGTGCATTTGATCAATTTTGTACAGTTGATCCCAAATCATAATTCTTTTGACATTAACAATCGAATGAAGCTCTGAACAGGAACGTTTTGGGGCACTTAACTGTCTTGGATAGGATGCCAGCCAAAGCTACAATAATGGACTGATTCTCAGTCAATTAATGCTCCCGGAGGGGAATGTAACGATTCTCTCATGGCATGTTCATCTTGACCTTTTCTTTACTTCCAGACAAAAGCAACAGATCTTTCAACTCCATGCTAGAATCAGAGAAAATGAGCTCAGAGCACAGCAGTTTCTTCACAACCAGAGGGATCCGTCGGATCAGCCCTACATCCTCAAACCTAAGGTAGTGACTTGAATAATAGTGTATTACACTGTACTAAGATTTTCTGTATCATTAAACTTTCAGCATTTCTACCATTTGCGCTTTAATCCCTGATTATAACAAGATGTTTTTTGTGATGTTTTTCCAATAGGATCCTCTGCATGATTCAGTATCAGTGAGCTTGAGTGGACCCCCGTCTGAAAGCCAGTGCTGCAACAGAGGGGAGCTGGGCAGGAAGCTGGCTGATGCCGAACTCGAGGTCCTCCACCTCAACGAGTTCCTCAAGCAGAACACACAGAAATACACGGAGGACATCAAGAAACTGGAGGAGAAGGTATGACAGCAAAGTGGTTTACTGGGTAGTGCATCGTTGCTGTAGGAAGAGAGTGCATCAGGTTGAAAATGCATCTGCTCAAGTTTTCACTTTAGCACTTTGATAGCTGAGCATTAAATGTACTTCACTCTCACCCCCTTTTGGTTCTCTGTGGCATACTGTACTCCTTTAAAGTCATAACCTATTTCATCCTACCCCTATTCTGTGCACATCAGTCTGCTCCCTTGGTTTATGCATGCTTTGATGTAAGCTGCCTTCCCTTGAACTGCCACCGATCAATATTTTAACCATGACACCCAGTTCGTAACATGCATAATGCTTCAATTGCAAGGGCTTTCATCAGTTTGCCCTCGGCTCAATCACCATTTTTTAACCTCATTCTGCGATGGATAGTGGCTTATCTGACATTTATTCACATTTATTCATTCAAATCTTATACAAAATGAGGATGGCGACGGTCTGAATATCTATAAATAGGAATCCTAAACTCTGGATCACCTGGATCAATGCAAATACGATTTGACGTGGCGTCCTTTCTCTTTAGATGAAGACGAGGGATCGCTACATCAGCAGTCTGAAGAAGAAATGCCAAAGGGAGACGGAGCAGAACAAGGAGAAGCAGCAACGCATAGAGACCCTGGAGAAGTACCTGGCCGACCTGCCGTCCCTGGACCAGGTGCAGTCCCAGACGCTGCAGGTAACCCCCGCTGCATTCAGGTCTCCAGCGTTGATGGCAAAGCCCTCGAAAATGTTTGGCCTAGATTTCTGGTTCAAGTTATACGGGATTCACGTTAACTATTACCTCTGCATCATACCTATCTTAACTTACCTTGCATAACATGCCATAACTCAATATGTATAGAACACGTATTTCCTGTTTCAAGTGATGTTAAATATCACATGCACGTGTGTATAAGTTGTACATGTTTTATATGTGTACATATGCATATTCTATGTTTCATGTTTATTGATAAATTCACTTGGTGGTTCTATTTTGAAGGTATATATTACTCTTGAGGAGACTGTGGTGACCAACAGTTTCCTTTGGGGTTAACTCTGAATCTGAAACCCTAACTCAGCGTCTCTCTGTGTCTCAGCTTGAAGAGGCGCAGAGAAAGGCTCAGGTTCTGGAAGAGACAGTGTCTCAGCTGGAGGAGAGTCTGGTGAAGGACGGGGCTCTGTTGAAACACAAGGACAGTGTGATTCAAGCCCAGTCCCTCAAGGAGAAGGAGCTGATGGCCGCTGTACACAGGTAGGGTTCTGTCACTCACTAGTTTTCCATCTTTAGATGTGCCCAGTAGTAGCAGAGGATGCCCTTTGCCTATTGGCCCTTTGTTTTCTTAAGACGTTCACGTCAACCAAATTGAGTGGTTCTCTCTAAACTCATTCATTATCGTAAATACAATAAGAGAAAAGTGTAAATTGGGGTAGATTACATATTTGGGTTAAACTTAGAGCATTGGGAAAAAATGCTTAATGTCAACCCATATTATAATATGATATTCACATTGCCTGTTCTGCTCATCAGCGGTTTATTTTCCCTTAATGTTGGTTTGATTCGATTGGAGTCCAACCTTCTACACGTCTCGCTGAGCATGGTTGTATAACTGTTATACTGTGTATAACTATGTACGTGTGTATTGTCTCTTGACTCAGCTTGCAGCAGAAGGTGGAGCACTGTTTGAAGGACGGCGTGCGACTCCCTATGTTGGACCTGAAGCACTTGGAGGTGGAGAACACACAGCTGCTCAAGCAGCAGGAGCAGAGCAGCAAGGTACCAGCCTGTACAGACATGCACACGACACACAGGAACACACCACTATGAACCCAGTTAACCAGGCTTCTAATATGCTGTTCTGTCCCTCTAGCTGATTGACCAGCAAAAGAAGCAGATAGAGGGACTATCTGTACAACTGACGGTAAGAATCAAGTGAATTCCCTCATTCCCATGCATCATTAATTAGCCTGGCTAACGCCAGACCTCATCTCAATCCACATTGAGATGAGGTCTGGGAACCACACATTAATTTTCTCGTATTTGAGACGTGGTTTACGATTGCCCGGAGCCGTTTATTGAGCGCTACGAATGTCTATCATATGAGTCTGTACGTAGCTCATAGCCAATCATATCAATTATACCAGATGACGTATTTAGAGGGACAGAAATTCGAAGAGGAAGAAGACGATGGGTGTGTCGCATAGACGTCGTCATCGTCTTGCCGTCCCTCCCCGTTCTGTGATTGGTTCCCTATCTCAGGCGAAAATCGGATCCATGGAATCCAGGCTGCCTAGCAGCGCGAAGTGAAATCACGCACAAGGCGGCATGGGTATACCCAGGCTAATCAATAACAGGGTTGTAGCGATACACCGTGATACGAGAGCGAATGATTCTCTCTCGCTTGGCTTGTTCAACGGCATGCGTCCCCCTCCCTGCTCTGTGGCCGACTGCGCTAACATCATTGATTCCTTCATGACGCCCAAATGAGACGGGTCTCAGAACCTCTCTCCATCGTGTATCTCCCCCAGAACCAAAGGCACTCAGAAGACGGGTTGCCGGGGCGTCCGGCGGCGCCGGTCCACATGCAGGAAGTCAACCTGCTGCTGAAGGAGATGTCCCTCTGCCTGCTGGACCTCAAGGCCCTCTGCAGCGTCCTGACCCAGAGGGCCCGGGGCCAGGAGCCCAACCTAGCCCTACTGCTTGGGATCAAATGTGAGTGAGCAGTGCAACGCACACACACACACACACACACGCACGCACGCACGCACGCACGCGCGCGCGCACGCACGCGCCATTGACATGAACATCTTATCAAGGCTTATTCCACCTTCTGTCAGCATTTGTTCTTCCGGTATAGATGCAGAATATGCATTGATAGATGTGTGCTGTGGGAGGTGTTTGTGACCCAGGCGCTAACACCTCCTCATCCTCTCCCCTCCCTCCAGCCATGGGCTTCTCCGGGGAGGAGAACGAGGGCAGTGACGTGACGGAGGAGGACAACGTGCTGAGGGCCAAGGTGCAGGAGGTGAGCCGGCTGAGGAGCAACATCGACGAGCTGAGGAGGGCCGTCTCGGACCGCTACGCTCAGGACATGGGAGAGAACTGTATCACACAGTGAGCCCCCCCAGGGGGCCCGGCCCCTTCTCCACACCGTTCTTTCCCTCCTTTTCCAACGCGCCAGCAGAGGGAGCATCGCTTTCCTGAACCGATTTCGGTTTTTCAAAATATTTTTAGAATAATTCTTATTATTCTTATTCTAAAAACTTGGGCTTGACTTAATATCTAGCATCTCCCTACCTGTCTCAAACCATGGTTCCAAAAGTTTGGATGAACACCAAAATGAGGAAATCAAGCATTTATGGGAGGGAAGTTTGAAGCAGGTACATGAACACGGAACAGTTCGTAGGTGTTGTACTGCTTCCGTGAAAGAGTGGTTTATTGTCTTCATGCCCTTCTGATCATTGGACCAAGCTTTAAATAGAGTTCACATGAAGCAGGCTTTGTTTTCCCCTGCAGGCAGGGAGTATTGCGTTGTCACTGTTTCTCTTTTCTGGGCTTCCATTTTGTTTTAAATAGCCAGTGAACCCAGTGTTTCAGATGAAATACGAACATGATGTGATTTAAAATAAATGCGCTTTGGGCTAAGGCACTCAGACATCATGAAAAGAAGGCTGCCTGCGTCCGCCGCAGTGTGGCTCATTCACAGTGTTGGGGAGAATGGCAGAAACAAAGCCAGCTTCGGGTTCACTGGCTCTTTAAGGCGGGCTCTGGTTACCACGGATGTCTGGTGACTCATTGAAGAGGTTGTCATTGTGTGGAGGTCCTTCTTCGTCACTCAGAATATATGTATTTGCAACACATCCCACATGTCGCAGTCAAGCAGAAATCCAAGTGCCTCCTTTTGATTGAAGGTGATCCTTCAGTGTTGACTGCAGAGACGATGGCCAGATTGTCATTCTTTTCCCTGGCATCTGGTACAGAGGCTGGCCCCTGTTTTTGTTAAACAGAATTAATATGTATATAGTAGGTATATATCAATTTAAATACAATACAATATAGATCATATTGTCAACATTTAAAGACCAAACATGTTGGTTACACGTTTCCCAACCAAATGTCAAATGTAATTGAGACGCTCAAAGAATAGCATAGCCAAGCTTATTTTACGCGCCCCATGGAAGGGGTGCTGAAATGAGAAACTCCCACCATATTCATTGAAGGGTAACTAGAACTCACCCAGCAAAGCACAAACCACCACCGGAAAGTAAAATGTCATGCATGAATCATATCCATTTCAAGGGACCGATATTAACAGATCATATGTCACTCAGAGGTTAACACACAACTCTCAGATCTGAGGGTTATGAAAGAGATTTTTAAAATGAGCTAGCCATATAGTCTTCATTGTAGGGCGGGAGGTTACTCGATGCATTGAGAAGTGTTGTAATCACACACCTGTGGTTGATCTACGATAATGCAATGAGTGCAAAATCTGAGGCATGATGGATTCCCCCAACCAATCAGGGAGGCCTTTTAAAGTGCGTCTAGGGTGATTGGGTCACAGGCCCCCTAGTCGACGGACATCTCGGCCACTCTGGTCTTCTTCAGGTTGTGTATCTGTCAGTTGCCGTATCATGCGAATGGTGCCTCCCATTTAAGGAGAAAAAGTATGCTATGCAAAAAACCTGTGTTGTGTGATTGGACCTTTGTTTGGTTCTCAGATCGATGAAACAAAACAAGATAAAGGTTGGACAGGCCTTAAAACCAGACAACAATTTTGTTGCTTTTATTGGTGCGGGAACAAAGCCTGAAGACGCATAGGTGGTCGAAATGTGGCAGCAAGCTCCAGAAATCCTCTGGTGGAAATACTTTTATTACAAAATAAGAAATTTCTAGATGAAGCCAGTATAGTCTTAAATCTCAACATTTCTTCGTGTGAAATTTCATGAAAGGACAGCATGTGGGCGTAATAATAAATAATGGGTGTCGCAGGTCGACCTCTTTAATAACCTTCACAATCTTACTGAACTCGTAAAACAAACCTTTCGTCAATTTCTGTCAGCAGAACTTAAAGGGAATTCGGTTTTTTTGTGTGTTTGTCTGGGTTATATTTAAATGTTCCAAATTAACAATCTACAGTATAGTGGTGGGTATGTGAAATAGTAAAGATAAAATTGTGGGATAATTAATTTAGGATGGTAGGCTAATTACAAACACAGACTAATTAAACCACACACTCCAATGAAACCACACTTCGTCACAGCCCCCTCCCGGCGGCTTTGCTAAATAAATGTAATAGATGATTCATTCCCTAGAAACATATTCAATCATTTTATATTGAGTATTATGTCTAAAATTTGCATTCCACACCACATGACCACCAGGTCATATTCTTCTTAATTTATGCCACAGTACAGTCTTCATTTATTCTGCAATATGCCTCCATGCGTGAAAACATTCTTGAATATAACTTGACATATTTCAAACCTCTTCCTCAGCAATATTAACTCGTGAAATATACCATGGACCTGTTCCTTACTATATTTCCATGACCTTGGTCGTTGCTTATTAATGACCTAGTTCAGGTAAAATTCAGGTGTCTACATTTATGTTCTAACAGCAGGTCTCTTTTTTGTACAGTTTAACCTTTTATCTCTTTCTGTGCTCTGGTGTGCGCTGAAGCCATGGCACACAGACAACCCATCACAGGCTTTTATGTGGAGCAAGAGGGCTATGGACTGGTTCAAGCTAAATAATTACTTCCTTCTTTTGACAAACCAAATAAGCAGACCTTGCTGTAAGAAACGTTACGTAACAACGAAAAGTAGTCCAGACATGGAGAGTAAGCGTTTATTCATAATTGGGCTCCCAAACGTGGAGGATGAGTGCATAATCCATCAATGTTATCTGGACCACCAATCTCCTGTCATGTACTTTACAGTTGGGAGATTATGATGTTAAAAATAGCGCATCAATGCCTATTTTCCCTGAATGCCCAAGGGGAACAGACAGTACGTTACAGAAGTGTTTTTTGTTTACTTGAGGAGCCCTTTTGGACATGTATACAGAAAATAGTGGCAGACCATTTTGAGCTTTACTATATATTAATTTATGTTGCCTATTGTTGGTGAATACCATTCCAAATATGTTTTTTCCAAAGTGTTGACTTGATTTAAAGGAAAACCAAAACCCCACTGTGGTGGTAGACAATGTTTTCTAAGAGCTATAGTGTTGTTCAGGGTTTCTGCTCTCTTGTACAAGCCCCTCCCACGCTACAATTTAGATGTGGGGTCGGGCGGTGTACCCCCAAAATGGCCAATTACGGATAACTCGATCAAAAGCAGGCATTTAACCCATCCAATCCTAGAAACTGTAACCTATCTGAAATAAGTAGTATTAGGGTATGGTTTTCCTTTAAGTTGATAATGGCAAGTCATAAGGATGTGTAATTGAAACACACATTATGGTTCCGCGTTAGAATCGACGTTGATTGATTTATAGAGATTTTTTAGGTACATGACTTTATCTATGCAATTTAAAATATTAACCAGCGCAGGTGCCTGTGCCTTGGCTCTCATGGCTCTATGCAGTAGCTGACATGAAAGAGTATTCATAATTCCAATTGACAGTTTGAAAACAATCATGCTGATGTGTATGTTATAATTCCTCAGTCTTAAGCTTCAGTATACCAACTTTAACATTTCACAAAATGTTTTTACTGTTACAAAAAGTTAATATTGTAAAGATTATTCTTGTTGTTCTTTTAAGATGTTGAGGTTGTATCACCATGTCTCAGTGTAGACATGGTTATGTGGTTAATCGAGAGGAATCAATATGATTGCTCAAACATATGCCCAAAAGATGCTTAACAAAAAAGGGAAGATCAGCAAAGCTTTGTGGTGAAGCTGAAGAATGTTCTTGGTGGTTATTGCACTGCAGATTAACAATGTAACTTGTGTGGGTTTAAGTCAATGATAAGTAAATTGATTAATTGGATGCCTAAAGCAAACTATTCTGCAAATGACTGTATGAAGCTTGTAGGGACACGCAATTAGAATATAATCATCTACCTTTCAGATCAGATCCATTGTAAGGATAAAGATTAATGTGGTTTTTTTCTTATCATTTCCAAGGATATTGTACCACTTGTTGTCTATTGGTTTCCCTCTGTTTTTTGTCATCATTTTGTTGGTAAATGCTATTCCAATCTGGGAAGCAATGCTACCAAAAGCTCAAAATCAAAAGACAAAGTATTGGGCTGGCTATCTCAATGCACTGCTGTCTGTTTATGTGGACTATACATAACAAAGCCAGTAAATGGCTTCTGGAATTTTATCTATAGAAATATCTTGGTCATATTGTATTGTTTTAAGCTTGTTTATGAATGCCAAAGTTCTATTTATATACAATGATATTCCTAAACAGTATTAACAGGTTTTGTTTAGTTTATGTTTTTTCAAAATGTAAACAGTTTGTTTTTGGTTATTTGTTAAAAATAAATATTTTTTCTACAGTTCGAGTAGTTTATGCGTTTGTTCAAAGACACAGGAAAAAAGCGTCATTCATGTATTGAAAGATATTCACATAATGTATATTATAACACAGGCATAATTAATGATGAGACTTTCTAAAAGCAAATTGAAGAAAAACGCATTCAATGTTGTAAAACCCTAAAATGATATGTCTTAACCATCACTCTCGTCCACATTAGTACTGTGAGAAGAACCTAACATCCACATCTTA
This sequence comes from Melanogrammus aeglefinus, assembly GCA_900291075.1. Classification (NCBI taxonomy): domain Eukaryota; kingdom Metazoa; phylum Chordata; class Actinopteri; order Gadiformes; family Gadidae; genus Melanogrammus; species Melanogrammus aeglefinus. The sequence continues at coordinate 194,882 of OLKM01000005.1, forward strand.
TCTCAAGATGTCCACATAGATCTGTGCTGATAGATGAGCAACGTTTACTTCAGTCCAATGGGTAGGCTGGTAGACTGATCTATCCAGCACAGATCTAGGTGGACACGCCCACTTGTGATTTCATATGGGGCAGATTTTCGAAACGTCTTGTAAGGCTAATCACACCTGGTGGTATAATATGAGTGCACATAACTTTTTTGTGAGCTACTCAGGTGAATACCAGGGGATAGTGTTTGGTACTCACCTCTGTGGCGCGCGGTCCTAAGTGCAGTCTTCCTCACTATCGTCCTCAGTCTCCCCCCCACTGTCCTCTGCTTCAGCTTCCTGCGTGGTGGATGACGAAGATTCGCCTTCCTGTCTCTGATTGAGCCTCCGAGCAGCTGTCTTTATCCAGAGGTCAACAGCTGGCTTTGGGTCAAATGTCTCTGTGGTCTTTTTTGACAGGTGAATGTGCATCAAGGCTGAGAGACGAGCAGGTGACAGACGAGATCTGCACTTGGTTTTTATGATGTTGAGAATTCTTTACTATAATTGCAATATCAAATTCCAGGTCACCTATATCATCAAATGAATCGTAAGTGTTCAATAGTTATAGACCAATTAATTGAAAAGTATTTTCCTCTTTAAGAAGATACACAGACCTCTATTGCATGTTTTTGTTAAGACCCTTCTGCCTGTAGATGGCGACATTTCATTATGTTTGATATGGCTATAGACGGGTCCCACCCACTTTAGATCCAACGTCCAATCACAGAGGTACATGTAATCGGCTTGAGTTCATAGGTTAAGGGTAGCAAGGTAAGGAAAAAAAATGGTAACCGGCACTATGGGGTTGTGATGAGTAAACGACAGCCATGATTACAGCTCATTGAAATGGCTCGCATCAAAGATCGGATTTAATCACCATACCGCAGACCTAAGTCGTCTGTGGCTCCGTCGCCGTGCGTGACCGAAACCCACGGAGAACCGCGAGGAAGGCGCGTCGGCTCAATGGCGCTGGTCTACGAACTAGTTTGGCGTATGTTGCACGTCCTCCTCCACATCCACAGGACGCTGGTCACCTCGCTTCGCGTTTTACTCAGGAACTGGAACGGACAGAAGTGGAGGCGGGCGGTGGCCGCGCTCCTCATGCCTGCCAGCCTCGCGGGGTTCCCCGACAGCCAGAAGAAGCTGGTCCTGGAGATCAGCAAGCGAGCTCGCGGTCGCTGCTCGCGCCCGAGCGGGTGTCTCGTGGAGAAGCTCCCGGTTCACGTTGGTCTGTTGATCGTGGAGGAGCAGCCGAGCTATACCGATATCGCCAATCTGGTGGTCTGGTGTATGGCGGTCGGTATCTCGTACGTCAGCGTATATGATAATCATGGTAAATGTTTTAAAAAACGCTATTATCCATTGTGTTTTGGCCTTAAGGTAATGCTAGCTGAGGATAGTACATAACTGCCGGATAAAGTTTTTCTATATAGACATTTCCCATATTGTGAGCGTGTCGTGACAGTGTCCATCTATCCATCTATCTCCATCGACGCAAGTCTATCATGACCTGGACTTGTTTTTACGCTTGTCAGTGGGACACAGTGTCTATACGGTTACAGTGACTTCAACATATCCTCCACATCGCCCTGCAGAGCGATATTCTGATTTCTGACTGCTAATGCGTAAATCTAACGCCAGAAGAGCCAGAACCAGATCAGGAATGGTGCTCTTGAACGCAGCCCCATGTGTGAGTCAGTAACGTCACGGTGGTCGGTCACCTGTTTAGTGATCAAGTGGAAAACTGAGGTAGATGCCAATCTAGAGGTTTTTACATAATTCCCGGGTTCAGCAGTGCTTCTGAAGATATGCCTTCATATAATCTCGGTCTACATGTTTGCCTACTTTGTTTAGCAATGGTGAAGCAGACATTTCAATTAACAATATTGGATTGTCTCCATGTTTGCCCAACGTTTGCCTTCAAACATGGCCATTATCTGCTCTTCTAAGCTGCTTTGAACGAAGACCAAATGATGACGCCTTTATTCGACTGGTGCATTGATGTCAGTGGCAAGCCCGTCTGTCTGGTTTTGGCTTTATTCTAGTCAAATGATGGGCAAAACAGTGGAGCTAACTGCTGTTTTAAGGATTTAAACATTCGTTTTACGCCTGATAAACAAAACAACCACTGGTTGTGGGTAAAATGTACATCTTACTCGGTTTTTTTCTTTACGACCCAGTGATGTGCTATGTTTTCAACAATAATGTTTCTGCAATTCATTGATATTTTCCTTGTTCACCTTCAGGTGTATTTCGGAAGAACGACACTCTGCTCCTTGAGAAGATCGTGAGGCAGCAAGACCGCCTAGGTCTGGAGGACTCCAAATACAATGTTGAATTCCTTAGCAATGGGAATACCGTGCACCAGGACCAGAGTAAGGATTCACCTTTACTATAGTCATATAGGAGATGCTTTTATCAGAATAAACCTGCAGCTCTTTTTTTCTTTTCTTTTTTTGTCATTAAAGGTTAGTTAGGCATTAACAAGTCAAGCATCTTGCTGAACTATATATGCTAGGAGTACAACTGCCTGACCACTCCTGTCACAGATTAATCATCCTGGCAAGCAGGCCGGGGCCAGGGGAATGAAGTGGAAAGAAAAATTCAGCATAGCTGCGTATGCTCCCATTGTGTTTATTAAGCAAACAAAAATAGCAAACAAATGCATCAAATGATACATTAAAATGGAAACCATATGCTGCAATTCAAAAAGGTACTCTATTTTTTTATTATAAAAAGCTGTTAATGCTACATTTACTGAACATTGTTCATAATACATTTGTTTTCAATGATCTTGACCTATATTTGTTATATTATTGTACATTTGTACACGTAAAATAAAAATCCACTCAGCACAAGTGATATGATATCCACAGGTTAAAGACCAGAAAGCAGGTCTTCAAAGTTATGCCATGGAGCGGCATTGATTTTCTTATCTAAACTGGCTTGTTTGTTTAGCTGGATAAAAATATTTAATTCTCCAAGAATTGTTGTCAGTTTTTCTCATTTTGCAACAATTCAAAGGACGGCCGTTCTCTGCTTTTCCTTGTTATTTGAAGCCAATTCCTGTCACCTTATCCATCCCAACTGCTGTCAGGCGTACCTGCTACTTCATGCCAATGCACTTCGCCGCCCGAGACAGTTTCTCTTTTAAGTACTCAAGTATAATGTTGAGCGGAACATTAGTCTTTTTTTGTGTTTTTCTTTTTGTTCTTTCAGTTTGCAGTCTGCTTCCCTGTTTCAATGAGATCATTTGTCCCAAAAATATATAATAAACTATACTTGTATTCAATGAAATTACGAGAAAAGAACAGTCTGCTACAAAGCATATGGGAAAAAAGTCATTTATTATGCCTTATTTTGTGCAAAGCATTACACATGCTCCTTTTTGAAAGGTTTAACCTGCCATGTTCAGGATTGGATCCTTCTGTTTCTCTCTCCAAATACCTGTTTTCTTGTGGAGGCAGGGTGAATTGCCTTCATATGTATTCCTCTTCTCTTTCCTTGACAGTAGTTTCTGGGCAGCCGGTCGTGAAAGTCCTGTCCCCAGAGGATGGGAAGCATAGCATTGTTGAAGCAGCCCGTCGCTTTTGTCGCACCGTGGAACAGAAAGAGAAGACGTCTAAAGATATTGACGTCCCCATGTTTGATGCCCTGCTACGTGGTGAGCTGGAGCCATAGGTGTTTATCAGAGAGGTTCACCTTGGTTATATGTGCATCTTGGTTCAGGTAAAGGTGCATTGTGTCGAATTGAGGGCCATCTAGCCAAATGGATTAGTCAGAAATCGAATATAATATTTATGTTTTAATCGGTGTATAATCCCTTGTTGCACCGCCATGTTTCTACAGTGGGAAGGAGGAGGCATGTTATGCAACCCATTTGTGATACTTTTTTAGTACCGTCATTGTGTAGTAGTTACAATTAGTTTATGATAACGATTTATTTGAAATAGGCCTATCACTCTTTCAGTTTACGTTGGCATTCAAAATGAAACGGGTGCGCTACAATTGATCACATGTTATGATAGCGACCCTTTATTCATGTACCGCAGAGCAGATAAATATTGGCTCGGGCACTGTAGGCTATCGAGGTTAATGATCAGTGCATACAACAGATAGCGATAATAGAGATATTATAGGTCTATGAATGTAGTTCACAACAATGGCTGCAGTAAAAGGACTGGGAGTTGGATAAATAAGACTGTCCAGTAGACTCACTTCTTACCTTAACCGTACTTGGTTTAAACAGGTTTATTCACAGCAAAGAGCCTTCACAAATCAACCGTGGTGCGGTTAATATGATAAATGTAAGGCTGAATTAATGCCACACCTACATTCCTTTTTGATTTCCAAGTTTATTAACTGACTGAGATGTATATTATAAACCTTTCCCTGACGAGATATTGGACTGTTGTGTAGTAAAGGCATCCCTCTGTTGTATGTTATGGTTATTTGAATAATCTAGATTTATTTTTGGTCTTATTCAACATTTGAAGGTCTTGTTTTTCCTAAAAGACAAAGACGGTTTGACGAAGCTTAAATAGCAATATCCTTCCCACTGGGAAACATGCAACCCTTCTTACACAGTGGCTATGGTTCACCAATCTGTATTGTTGGGAGTGGATTGAGTTTCCTTTAGTCATCTGGAACCCACCATATGCTTGTGTTCGAAACGACATCCAGTCATGGCTCTATGCCACAGCCTCATTTTAAGGTGTTGCTGGTAATGCAAGCCAGCGACAAAAACAACCCCTTCCTCTTTCCACGCCCTCCCCCACGAATGTTTCTCTGCAATTGAGAAGTGCTGCAATTCCCTGACATGTGACTGACATGCAAGGTGGTTTCCCAGAACACATCACTGCCGACATGCCTTGACCGGTGAAAAAGGTCCGTAATCGGAATGGGCTAATTGAGGCCGGCACATTCAACTTTAATAATATACTGTCACAGCTCGTTTCTCTCACTAAAGACTGACGTTGGCTGTCATTTCAAACCAATTACATATTGTAGCTCTTACATTTTACCGACGGCATACTTTAATCGGGTTTATCCAATCCATTGAACATTTTTTTTCAGAATCAAAGAACATCCCAGACCCGGAGCTGGTTATGAAGTTCGGCCCAGTGGACAGCACTCTGGGCTTTCTCCCTTGGCACATCAGACTTACTGAATTTGTGTGAGTATGCAGGGGTCGGGCCTGTCGCAACCGCTTATCCAGGGTGGGTTTGGTACGATGATTGTACAGGGAAGCACCCTATGGGAGCTTCGTTGAGAAATTTCTATAAACAGCCAAGAGGGCTGCCTCAGCCCCAAAACACAGTTATCTGTACTTCATAGTGCACGAATCCTCGCTGAAACAGGGGGTTCCCCGACACTTAAGTGGCCGTGTAAACCCAGCAATTGACATGTCAATACCTGTCCTGTCTGTCTCTCCAGTTCCCTGCCCTCTCACATCGACGTCTCCTATGAGGACTTTTTGGTTGCGCTACAACGGTACTCCACCTGTGAACAGCGGCAAGGCAAGTGATGGGAGACGCAGCCTGCCCCCACCCCCCCTCCGTCAGAGAACACAGAGGGAGGAGGACTGGGCGGGGCGCCTGCCCGGGATGCCCTCATCGTTTCTTGCCTCCTGTGCTCCATTCATTGCCTTCCATCGTGGGGGAAAAACGTACACTTCAGCGGATTGAGACGAGTAGCCAAACAAGTGTTTTCATACATCGTCTCCCCCCTTCCATAAACATGAGATTTTTTTGTGATTTTTATTCAACGCTTTCAAGAAGATCCCTATGCATTAAAGAAATTAATAATGCAAAGTTTCTGCATTTCTTAATGAGCTTTGATTATTTCTGATTGTTGTGATATATAATTGTCTCATATAAAGTCTTTTGATTAAATATAACTGTTTCTAATAAATACAATTTAGGAAATGGAAGTTCCCCTCAGCTGCATCCATTTTAAACTGCTAGGCATCAACAATATCTATAACGATGTGAAATGAGAATATTAAGATAAGGGGAGAGCAACATCATTAGTTGTATTATAAAAAAAACAAAACATTTTTGAACTGCCTAATGGTGCAATCAATTATGCCAATTGTATTTATGCTTCATCTTGATAATGATTCATTCTGATTAGAATGATCATAATTACATTGCGGTGCCCACTCCAGCACTTGTTGCCCTATGCTTAGCCTGTGGTGGGCGCTGGTTCAAAGGATAACTATTGGTGAGGTTTACTATAGCCATAGTGATCGAGCTGTGGGGGTGAGACACCCTGGCGGATAAAGCCCTCGTCCCTGACCTTGTAGAGGTCGGAGATTGGTCTTCGCTGTTTGTCTACTGTCCAGCCACCTGAAGGACCAATCGGAGTCTGTCGATCTACGATGTGGGTTTTGATTGATTGTGCAAGAGAAACGAAATGTGTGCGCACTCTGCTCTTTTAGACTTTATCTTTCAATAATATACGCAAATTGCATTTTAATAGGCCTACATGTAACAAGCATTATATGCAACAAAAAAAAGTCACTATTAATCCAAACCTAAAATCAGGGGAATAGTCAAAGAGCACGTTAAGCCCGGCACATATGGGCTAGGCCTACTCAGGTCAACAAGCTTTTGTCAAGCGTTTAGTTATTTATTTCTGGTCTATCCTGTCACTCAGAGGCCTTTAAGCGTCATATTGAACTGAAAATAAATCATTGATTCTGGGCACACACACAGTAAGGCAAATATTATCTTGATTAACTAATTTACGGAATTAACTTTTCAATCCCAGTGAGTGCTCAATCATTCAACATTGAAATCAGGGTGAAATCTTGGCCTATGCCTATTATGTGAACATGTCCAAGTCTTAGCACGATGGTAATGAGTCTTGAATTTCACTGGTAAATAGCTTTGTTATGCTGCTTGCTTAAAAGTTGTTTAGGTTAAGGTCTGGAAGTGCGCCCAAAGGGAGTTCGTTGCGCTGTCGTTTTTTAATAGGAAAATGCTTACAAAAAACTCATCGCATCTTTTTTGTAGGCTACTTGTTATAAACTTAAAATAGTTTGGATCCTTTCATTGTGCGATGTGGTTCATCGTATGCCGTGAAAGGGTTAGGTATCATTTGGTGAGATATTTAAGATTACCATGTAACAATTGTTTTAAATAGCCTAGATTTTAAGAAATCATGCACGTCTTAATTTGAAATTTGGGAAGGGAATAAGCATATGTCAAAAGCATTCTTGGCACGATTTGCCTGAATGGATCAAAACTTATTGAATGTCCAGGAAGTCATGATTAAGAAAAAATAACACACAAATAAATAAATTACTTATTTTTTTGTTGAGAAAGGTCTATATAATACTCGAATATTGTAGCAGTTTACGCCATACAACATTTGATTTATTGCTGAATTATTCATTCACCTTGACGGCGAATGCCACCCCTTCTCAATTACGCGAATGGTTCTTTCCAACAGGTTAAATGCTCTGGGACCAATTAACGCTCAGCAGCAGCTAAGTGGCAGACATGGCGGGACAGGTCAGCGCGAGCACGGGGGCAGAGTTACACGAACAACTTGCGCTCTTATCCACGACTTCAGCCGAGCCTGAAGAAGAGAATGACAACTCTCAAAGCAGTACTGCAAACTATATAGGGATCCTCGATTTAAGCGATGAAGTTCTCCTGCTTATATTGCGTAAACTAGATCCCACATCACTGCTGAGACTCGGAGCCACTTGTTGTACCTTGTTTCGTGTTTGTTCTTGTAACTCTCTGTGGACTAAACATTTCCAGGCAAGTGTATTCTCTTTCATAAATCCATATCTGCCCTCCTTCTAAAGTATGAAGACGCATCAACAGCATATTTATCTTACAGGGCTCATTTGAAGTCTCCCTCGCTACCACCGCTGCCTGCTCAGTTCCTGCCAAAGAATACTTCCGCCTGGTCTTCATGTGGAAGACGCTGTTTAAAAACCTGCACTGTAACCGCTTTCTCCAGGAGGTACTCTTTGCAAATGTACCCTGTCCACCTCATCAGTACTGGACCCAGTGGCTTGTCCTTGAAGAAAGCGTTCCTCTCCCCGTGGTCCGGCTGCCCACAGAAGACATCCAGGCGATCTGGGGGATTGGCTGTGACGTTTTAAAGCAGGTTGAAGGTATAGCCAGTTGTCTTGACTGTCATCATTTATGATCAGGCCTTGTTCACACAGATGGCGCACCAAAAACGTTATCTTATAAGAAACATTTGCAGCAATGAGTATCGACGTATAAAAACTATGGGTCAAGTAATTCACTAAATCGATTTCATTATCAAGATAAGTGACTCTGCCAATTACTTTTTTTTTATGTTGGATGAAATATTTTTTATATATTTTATAAAGTAATGCATCAGTGTTGTAGGGAAATGACTGTCTTACTTCCACAACGCTTTTGTTTTGGCCATAAAGTCAAACATTTTATGTTCATTTGATGTATATAGGTCTGTCTTAAAATAATGGAAATGCGGATGGAAGGAGATTCATTTTAAGAGTTATTTTAGTTTCATTTGTTAAAGCCATCAGTCAGTGATTGGTGAGTGAAATGCGCTCTGATAATGTGTTCAAGTGGATGCTGCCTGCCTTAGCAGTAAGGTTATTTTAAATGTTGGCCTGCTCACAGACTTAATTCTGACAAAGGCGTCTCTTTAACTAGTTATGGGATCATTCTTACCTGTCAATGAGGTGTGTGTATTGCTGGACTTCTCCATATCTGAGCCTAGCCTGCCTGGCTAGGCTCAGTTACCAAATATACAGATTTGATTTTGAATGCTGTTTTCTCCATTTTCAACAGTTAAAGAGGAGGACAACGACATAAAGTTTGAATGGGGTAAACTTCATGGTCTAGCCTGTGAAGAGCATGGGGATGTTTCCAAGGTCTTTCATTACGTCCTCAAACTGCAAGAAAAAAAGGGTAGGTAGCATGAAATGTTTTAAGGGGTCAGTGACAAGCCCTATGAGCTGTTTGAAAATCCTGTGTTTTAGTGAAATCGCAAGCGGGTGTCCATCTAGATGATGGATAGATAAGCAACATTTGCTACAGTCTGGGTAGGCTGGTAGAATGATCTGTATAGTTGGACACTCCCACTTATGTCACAAAGGAAAAGGCAGATTTTCTTTTATTTAATAAAGCTTGCACCTGGTGGCATAATATCACTCCATTAAAGGGATTGTTGCTGTTTGCGGAGACTCATGGAGCTCTATACCTAGATCTAATTTCACGGGGAAGTCCATAAACCGCGACAAGGAGGAGAAAAGATGCCAGCTTCGGCGGCAGTTCAGACGCCGACTGCTCAGATCCGGGAGTACAATCCCTTTCTCCGCCGACGCTTCAGCGGCACTCCGGCAGAGAAAGGGGTTGTACTCCCGGAGATGAACTGCCGCCAAGTCCCCCCCCCCCGCCGGAGCTAATCGTCCGCAAAATCTTAGATGTGCTCTGATTGGAGGAGAGTGGGGAAGTGGGAGGTAATATTCAAGTGTTCTCGTTTGGTAAAAGGCGGGGTACTTTCAGAAATTCATCTCTCAAAAAAGATCATGTACCAACTATTTTCAAAGTTGGTATGCGTATGGGAGCACCAGAGACCCAAAACCAAGGAAAAGTGCTTTGATAATATGTCCACTTTAAAAGTCTAATTCATTTTCAAGTACCCAGACGGGTCAGCTGAATTGTAGCCAACTTGTGAAAATGATGACTAGGAAATGGTGCTATGGTGTATTATGCGCATTAATGCCCTTACGGCTCCCTTTAGATCATGAGGACCTTGAGGCCATGTTTCACCAGTATACAGGGCACCGTTTCCAGTGGCACTTCAGCTACTGGCTCTTCAAACAGCCACCCCCCTTCAACCGCCAGCTGCACGCCATCTTCCTGCAATGGCGAAAGCACAACAAGCGCAAGGTCTCCAAATGGGCGGCTCCAAAGTGTGATGTGGAGTACCTGGCCTCCCTGCACCCAATCACGGCAGATTACTGGAAAGGAAGGTTGGCGCTTGGCGATGAGACGGCTGGTGAGTTATGTCTGTCTAGAGATGGTGCACATCAACATTTTCTGCAATCACTTGTTTAGTTATGTTTTAATGTATATCCAAACTGCATCCTGATGAAGCCGCAATGGCATTTGAAGTATGTTGGAAGGTGTGCCCCTTTCTTTAACTTCTAATGGTGACGACGGTTTGGCAAGACTGATGGGCTGCTATGTTTATGTTCCTATTTAAAAAAAAAAAAATAATCACGCTATTTTCTTCTTTCCAGGCATCCAGGTGATAGAGAATTATTTTTCCATGTGCAAATCCCTGGTGGCCTGGATTCTGGGGCGTGACTGGGGAAGGCTGAAGCGCAGAAAGGTATAAAATGTAGACATTAGTAAATTAAAACCTGAGATTTTTCACATTTGTGGTAGGACTTGCACAATATATGATCCTTGGTTCACGGTTCAATTCTACAACGTCACGAACGGCAAGGAGATCCTTTCATCAGTGGTCACAAGCAACCTCTCGCTCTCTCGCTCTCGCTCTCTCTCTCTCTCTCTCTCTGTGTGTCAAAATATAAGCAGAAACGAGATGGTCATTTTAACATTGACTCAGACTAAACGTTCATCTGATTTGATTAAGGACAATCTACTAGTTTCTTTATTGTTTGGAGATGACTTTCCCAGCATTTTCAAGCCAGTGCCTGTGGCAAGATGAATAAGAAAAAAATCTTGATGCGCTCAATTGGAAGAGGACCTTTCAGTTAGTTGTGTAAAGATGAAATGCCATCGACTTGTTAATAATGCTGCATTTGTATGTTCATTCTTTGTGTTCAGGTGTACGAGGACACCTTGGATGGGGTGTATCTTGTGCTCCGCAGAGAGGCCTGGGAAGGACTGGTGGACCACCAAAGATTCTGGGAGGTGGCAAAGTCCCAGATGAGCAGAGTTTGTACCCTGGAGGAAACGGCCGCAAACTATGTCAACTGGAAGATGATCGAGAACCTGCCTTACTACAAGTAAGCCTTGAATGTTCAAATGCATTTACTTGGCAGGCACAACGTATAACTGAATGGAACCTAAATTATTTGAGATTAAATATAATTTATTTATTCTCTGAACATCTCGATTTATACTTTTCCAAAAAAATATGCCAATTGTTTTTTTTAGACGCGCGTGTTTTGGGTAGAAATTATCTGTGCTAATGTGTAATCCGATTTCCATGCTTCAGGCTCTACATGGTTTCAGGAAACGCAGTCTACTTGGGTCATCTTCAAAACTTTCTCAAAAGGAAGCAGCTTGTTCACAGCTGGATCAATTTAGAAGACAACGCCTGGGTTCGAAACCTGCTCCCTGAGGACCTCTTTACGGTTCTGGACTATCACAGTAAGATCAGCCAAGGTGCGTATGAATTCTTGAAGACGTGGGCACTTGCATTAAGTGTCCACTCAATTAATCTACTGTTCAGTACTAGGTAGAACCCAGGACCCTGTTTACGCTCAAAGTCCAGGTCCTCTAGCTTTGCTCATGGCAAAGGTCCTAAATTGGTTCCCTCATGTTGACTGTCCCGTCATTGGAGTACACTGATCTGTCTTAAGATGTTGAACTAGCATACAAGTGCTTTTTGTCACGTGGCATTATCCTGCTGGAAGTAGTTATTTGAAAATGGTTTGACGACACGTATTGCTTAACGACGCCATGAGTTGTCTTCACCGTGTTGAAGCCACTCACCCTGGTCAGCAACTAAACCGGTAGATGTTAATTAAACTTCTAATGCCATAACTGCCATGACCAGCCAGTCCTGGGGAACTCTGAACAAATATATAGCAGCTTTTAAACAGTATCTAGGGATTTAGATGACTTGATAAAATATTGGAGGAACACTGGTTCTCACCTAGGCTTATTTAGTTGGTATTGACTCATTGGCTTATTTCTATCTTCATTGCAGATAGCCTTCATGGAGATGGTGACCTGGCCCAGCTGAGCAGACTTGTATGGCTGTATCTAAACTCGGGACAGCTTCTCTACTTGGAAGCAATTAAGGGGCTGGTACTACAACACGCACAAGGCTGTCTTTCCTACTTCAATGAACTATGTCCATTAGAAAGTATGAACAACCCCATTGTTCCCTAGCCACACAGGTGGCCTTAAAGCTAAATACTTAATGAGCTGCTTGGTGCTGAATCTTGCACCAGAATATTGTTGTTTACCCCATAACTCAATGTGCATGAAAGAACCAAGGAGTATAATTGTATTTAGACTGTTACACTTGCACGTAACTAATATTTTTAGATGATCACTTTTAAATCTTTAACTTTTTTAAAAAATCATGATCGCATTTTCAGAAAGTGGCAATTAATCTTTTTTACTCAATCGCTGTTTATGATCATTTTTTTAATGGATTTTATGATTGTGTAATCAAAAGGAATTATTTTGTGTTTGCTAAAAAGAAGGTTCTTCAAAACCCTTAATGCTGCTTTCTGCGAGCACTTTCACAGGAGCTATTTTTCATAGCTTTCATGCAACTATTACAGAGATGATTCGACATCAAATGTAAACCTTCTAATACTGCTGTTTTGCTTTGTCAAATAAAGCGTATTTTATTGAACGGAACCATCTAGCTAAAGTCAAATTTTTGCAACATATAGACTAATCATGCTGCATGTTGGTCTGTTACTTATTCAGCATTTGTAACTTAAACTAAATTATTTGAAATGAGATGGCCCAAACTGAATTGACTTGGATCACTAGGGCACTGCAGGGCTGTTGTATGGCTGAGCCACTACTGCTGATGGTAATTAGACCGGGAATGCCTGCATACTGCTTGAGTGCCGGTGGCTAAACAGTGTAGACGTAGTTGGTAGCAATTGGATAAATGTAGGAATATGCCAGAAGTTTCTTATCCACACTTAAACTTAAGATGGCACAATACAATAATCGTTAGCTTTTCTAACAATATATGGAAAATCCCCTTGTTCACGCTACACTATGCTCATTCATTGTCTCCAGGCATTTTATTATCCAAGTATGCCATTAAGGGAAGACTTCATAAGAGCAAATGCAGAAGGTTGACCACATTCATAAGATTCAAGAATAGAAAGACGCCAGACGGTATCTAAAAAAGCTAACCCAGTTCTGGAACAGCATTCTTTGGACTGAACTAAGATCAACCAGCACAAGAATGATGGGATGAAAAAAGTATGGAGAAGACTTGATAAGCAAAACTTGGAACGACTCATCTGAGATATAACAACACCTGTAAAACACTGGGGCAGTGTGGTGCATGGCACTGGGTCACTGACGGAAGCAGCCAGATTAATACTGAAGTGTTAAGGATAACACCGTCTCCTCAAATTTGACAATTCTGAAAAGTTGGACGGCGCGTCGCAAAATAAATGACAATGACCCAAAACATACTGCGAAAGCAACCCAGGATTCTTTTTTTTTTAGGGCAAAGTGGAATATTTAATGGCAGTCAATTTCCTGATCTCAACCTTATCGAGCATGCTTTTCACTTGTGGACAATAAGAGACCCACGAACAAACAGCTGAAGACAGCTGCAGTAAGGCCTGGCAAAGCACACAAGGAGTCCCATTATTTTGGCACATGGCCTGCAAAGGATTCTTGACAAAGTTGTAATAATGAACATTCTATCTTAATTTGTCAAATTAAAATTGAGCCTCTGAAAAGACTATTAAAAATGGTTGACATTTCTAAACTTTAGTTTATTTTTGATCAACCCCTTGGATTTAAGCTGAATGTCTGCCCTTAAATTATATCTTGAATGTTTCAGTTAAAATCCTCTGGTGTACGGAGCCAAAATTAGGAAAATGGTGTCACTGTCGAAATATTCAGACCTAACTATATTCATATTGGATCATCTTTTAATCTGAGTTTGAGATACCTATGTTTTTAAAGAGCCATTTTTAAGGTCAAAGCTACTTGCACCTTTACTATAGTAGGCTAAATCTGAGTCAAGCTATTTGAACTTTTACCTAATTTGATCAGAGTAATCCGAATTGATGGCCTAATAACCTAACAAACAACAAACACAATACAGTACAGATATAGGCACACGTTAAGGCCCATGGTGAAGACCACATGTCCCACCGTTAGGGGCCGTCAGATGCCCACGCAATTCACACGCTCATCCCAATCTATCTGCTGATAACACTCGCCCACAGCCCGGGGTGCTCAAGGCCAAGAAGGTGCTCTCGAGAAACCCCCACGCCAGCCTTGACACACACAACTCACAACACACAATTAGCTAGAAGAAGACACATAGAAACCCCCACGCCAGTCTTGACACACATAACTCACAACACACAATTAGCTAGAAGAAAACACATAAGACTGATACACCCAGAAGGACATTACGCTCATTTGAAGCAGAACCTCTACGGAGGCGAAGCTCCGGACGACCTCATTAGCGAACCAATTTCATTGGTTCACTATCTCGGGATATTGGGCAAAATCCTATGAATGAGATCTCAAAGTCGCGATATTGTTTTCATCGCAAAATGTCCGTCTCGTCGTCACGCGAATAAAAACAAATAAACCGCTTGTTTATTTTTGGAGTCACGTCACGTGTAGCATACAATTATTCGCCGAAGTTGATCATCCTATTCCCACTCCGAAACGGAAGAGGGCGGTAATGCCCCCGTGACGCCGAGACGCGCACTCAAGAGGGCAGTAGGACGAACAAGAAGGGACCGATCAAGGAAGCTGGAACTCTGTCGGTTCCTCGCAGGCCTTAGCTAGATCTTAACTCGAGTCCGTCAGATCCAGACTGACACTTCATGTTATATTACGAAATACACAACTAATTTTTTTGTATCTCGTCAGGAAGTAGCCGTCGTTTAGATAAGCGAGCTGTCTGAGCGGACGTCTTAGTCACCCTAGCTGTTCCTGTGATCGGAAATGTCCGCTTCCCCCGGCTGCGGCTCTCAATCGGCCCAGAGCACTGCCCTGATCGGCCCTAGCCCAGGCATGTCCATGTTCCGGTGGCTGGAGGTGTTGGAGAAGGAGTTCGACAAGGCGTTTGTGGACGTGGATCTACTCCTGGGTGAGATCGACCCCGACCAGTCTGACATCACCTATGAAGGTCGGCAGAAGATGACGAGCCTGAGCTCATGTTTTGCTCAGCTCTGTCACAAAGCCCAGACCATCTTCCAACTCAACCACAAGCTAGAGGTATGTTTGCTTGTATTCATGTATTATTGATATGACTTTTGTATATGCATGTCCATCAAAGGTTTTCACTAACTCTGACCTATCTTAACATGAAACGTCACTGTCTTAGTATCCAAAATAAAGAGAAATAAATCCAATAAGCTAACTTGCAGTTTCAATATTAACCTAACAAACATATTCGAACACATGACCCATGCCAAGCAGGGTGGTTTCTGTGCTTAATATCTCGGTGTGCTTCATGGCCCTGCTTAGTAGGAAATTCCAGAGACACTTATTAAGTTACTTACACCTTTTACTATAGTAGGCTATAGTAGGTCTGGCCTGTTTTTCAGGCTGAACTGCATGATCTGAGAATTACCCCAATTCCCTTAGAGCTTGGTTGGATCATATTATCAGCCTTGCCCAAGCCTGAAAACTGACTCTTGGAAAATTCTCAGTTGGAGTGTCATTAGATCTCAGTGTCTCCATTTGATAGGGTGGATCATAGCATACTGATTGACAGGCTAGACAATTTGGTAGGACTATCTGGTACAACACTTAATTGGTTCAAGTCCTTTTGTCAATTGGCAACTGTATACCTCAATTGATAACTGTGTACCTCAATTGGTAACTGTATACTTCAATTGGTTACCATATATACCGGTATATGAAGAACAAAAATTATATTTTGGATTATCAAGGATTCATTTCTTGGGTCGTTCAACCTTTTTTTTTATATAATCCTACTTATCCAAATCTTGAGAAGCAAAATACATCCTGACGCAACTATGCAGATGTGCTTAAATTACATTTCTCATTCAATCCTATAACTATGGTCTGATTGATTCACAAAATTAACTATTTACAAAGTTTGAAGGTGGATGACCTTCCAGCTCCGTGACTCCCTGCCTAGCACTGTCCGATTCTCTCAAAGCTAATCAGGGCTGGCCTGGTCCATCTAGTGTAGCGGGGCCATAGGGGTTGTCCATTCCCCTAATGTCCGCTAATGTAATATGTCCAAAGCCTCAGAATGGAGAAGGTGACTCGGCCTTTTGCAAGAGCTCCGTCTTTTGGACGAGATGTTAAAGAGAGGTCCTGACTCTCTGTGTTACTAAAGCTCCATCGCAATAGTGGCTAACCCTGGTGTCCCAGCCCGATGCATCCAGCCTATAGTTTCTGCTTGGATGTTTTACCAAGTCCCGAAGAATATTGGGGACATTCGAAAAGAAAGCCATTCTGTTTTTAGGCACTCATCTTTGAATGAGCTTCAAAATGAGAATGAAGGAGCCCGTTAATTGTCACATCGATGGTTTTATTATCTGTGTTTGAAACGGATGTAGAGCAATCTTTCTACCTCCCTGCAAAAGGATTTTGTACTGTGTGGTGTTTACATTTCATGGTGTTTTATTGTATGGTTTATTGTGTTTTGTACATGCAGCTGCTGTTTTGGCAAGGTGTATCTGGTAAAAGATGTTAAATCAGACTAACCCAGTTAAACAAACATAGTATAATAATATTGGAAAAAAAAAAAGTATAACCATGAAATTATGTACCTAGGGAGTTGGACAAATTTATGGTTTCAAAGGTCAGCTAGAAAAGCTACATGGTAGCAATCTCCTCAGAGTAAAGACTCCATTTCCAGCCGTCATAATGGTTCAAGCTGGTTGAGGTAACAATTCAGAATTAATTTACTTCTGGTTGTTACTTTAAAGGAAAAGATTGATTGTTTTGTCTTGGAATGGTGAACTGATACATGCGTATTATAAACAAAAATGTATTGTTTAAATATGAAGGACTTTCAATGTAAAAGGCCACTATACTGTACTATAACCAAAGCTTCTGTATTAGCCCTTGTTTGGACAAGAAAATACAGATGAGAATACATTCTAACCATTTGAAGGTTGTCATTTGAAGGCGCGGTCAGCAAGATTTAAGAGCTTTAATTTGAATGTAATTATTTAAATGTCTCAGCAATCCATCAGAACTAGTGAATGAAATTAAATCAGATCTGTTTTGAGTTTAATTTCTGACCAATAAGGGCATGTATTCTGTGATTGGATTACAGAGTAAATCTGGCAATGTGAATCACAGATTCAGAGGGTAGATGTTTTTGTAGTTAAATCCCAAAATCCTTCTGCTCTTTCTGCTTTCTCAAATCTCTTAGACAGAACCTCTGTAAGAAGCATCATTGTCTGTAGGAACATGAATGCCAATGGGGTTACAGGTGTTATGTGTGACCCAAGATAAGGTGGTTTTCTAGATTCCCTGGCGCCCGCCTTGTGTGTAACAACATATGTATCGGGTTTCTTGACTAGAGAGATGTGTGCCATACTATATGGTCATGCCTCAGGTTAGAGCAGTTGAATGATGTTACCCAAGATGTGTTAGTCTGAAAGTTAATACAAGGCTCCGCGTCTGAGCAAAGGGTTGGAGGCTGATTATTGACTTTGCATGCTTTTAATTAGTTTTATGTCCTTAAGCTTTTGATTTAAAATTTTGAGATTTTTCTTTACAATTGGGTAAGAGTTTATTGTGTTTGCTCTTCATTTATTTCTCTGCTTGAGACCGGCTTTAATCAGAAGGATATTTGAATGTTTACAGGAAATATTTACACATTTAAAATTACGTAAAAATAGAAATCAGTAACGGATGTTTCTGTGAACTCAGGAGAGTTCACCCGTCCTTTTAAAAAGGCCATTAGTATGAACTAAAGTATGTTATACATTAATGACAACCTAGTTTTTCAAGAAGTCAACTTGAATGTATTGCACAGCATAATCACTATTTTGCAAGGTTATGGCTGCACCAATTTAATGTAGGCCTACACTGGTTATTATGGTTGACCCATGCATGTGCTTCCCTTCTGCAGGCTCAGCTGGTAGACCTGCGCTCTGAGCTGACTGATGAGCAGGCAGAGCGGGCCGTGCTGGAGCGGGAGGTTCACGACCAGCTTCTCCAACTCCACGCCCTCCAGCTGCAGATCCATGTCAAGCAGGGCACGGCCGAAGACTCAGACGCCATCAAAGAGAAGCTGGTAGGCACGACACAAAGTACACCGTGTCTCACTGGGTTTAAGAACTTGGGAAATTGATGTGCTTGTGCACCAGTTACAATAAAATGGGGTTTAAAAGGCATTCTAATGCTGATTAAACTTCACATAGGAATTATAATATTGAGAAATCATTGAGCCACGGTCTAGTGAAGGGGGACTAACCCAAATAATGATCTTTTGATTAATAATCGTTTGATTTTTTTATGATTCTCTCATTGTTTAGTTATGAGTTTTTAAATTAAGTTCATGCCCTTTTTATATACTACTTATTTGCTGCTAGCATAAATGTGTGTTCATGCTTTTCAGAGTCCTACCCAGGTTGTTTTTTTAAATGGTGGAGCTCCCAGCCACTCAAACTTTGTGCTCTTAATAACTACTTATTTGCTGCTAGCATAAATGTGTGTTCATGCTTTTCAGAGTCCTACCCAGGTTGTTTTTTTAAATGGTGGAGCTCCCAGCCACTCAAACTTTGCGCTCGAGTGTCAAATTGAACAATTATTCCTTCATAAAATCATGGGGGGACAAAATATATCACAAAATATATATCATTCAATGAGGGCAAAGTATATAAGCCATACCAGTTAATGGACACCAGTTACAATGTTTAAAATATAATAATAATTTACGACCCGTCATCAGGAATAGTGCGTTTGTGATTTTCCTTCACATGCTCTTGTTAAGCGCTACTGCTGGGCAATTTGATTGAAACTTTGCACAATGAATAAAACACCTTTTACAGTATTTGTATGATAATTTGATGTAGGCTGCCCCATGAGTTAAAGGATGTGTGTCTTATTCAGGATCAGACCACACATCATTTCTGTCTACTCTCAAATGGCTCTTGTCAAAAATCATGTAATTATTCCATCCTAAAACGTTCATAATCACCCAAGTCACTCAATCATGACAGGTGACTAGCTTGCTAATCACCTGTTATGATTGAGTAACTCATGAGTAACTAACTTTTGAGTAACTGTTATGATTGAGTAGCTTGCTTGCTTTTTCCTTAAATAGGGACAAAATGCTTCTGAAGTAAATTACATAGATTTAATCAGCCAAATTGACAAGTAGACAAAACAATAATGAGAGCAACACATTTAACTTTGATACATTTAGTTTATGAATCTGGAATGGAGCAAAATCATCACTTAGTTTATTTAATCCTTTTTTTAAACAACGTATCGCAAACTTTACTTTGGATGGTCTCGCAATGCTCAACACTATATGTTTGCTTTCGGCATATCATAAAATATTATATTTTATGGAACCATATGCTTGCATATCTCGAAAAAAGTATGTTAGAGCCAGTCCTGCAAGTGTAGGCATTTAATACCAAGCAGATAAGGGAAGTAAAAAACTAACTATTCTACCCTCTGCAAAGACTAATAAACAAGCATGTAACACGGCAGGTACTAGATAATTAATAAAAATCTTCCGTCCAGCTCACCATCACCACCTTGTCTAGGTAGCTTTTCAACCTTTTTTGAACAAGTGATATGGAAAAAAGATGGCTTGTGAATTTGGTTTCATACTGGTGACATGCTTATTGTTTGTGTCTTTGGATCAAAGTGTATGCTAAGATACCAAATTGCCTTATCTAAATGCTCCATACCTTCTTTTTAATCTCTGCGCTTGCATATGATTTTACATTATCCTAATCTCCTTGCTCTTCTGCCTTTTCTGTTTGAATTATTTTGCTTGAAGCCCCCATCCACAGTGGACGAGATGGTAAGTTTATTCCAGTAATACTAAATAAAGTAGGGCCAGAGGAATGTTCTATCCAATGTGCTTTGTATAAGTAACTACTTAGAAATGACATTGCCATCAATCAGCTTTTGGTGAGTGAAACGCGTGGAGAGAATGTTTCTAGGGGCACAAGCCAATTACATTTTTAGACCACTCCCGGTTCATTTCCGACCAATCATGTCTGACCTGATTGCCTGTAACTCATGGGTGCGGGAAATGCACGCATGAGAAGAAGCTGAGTGGGAGGGGGCTTTTTGGGCGGGAGTTTAGTTTTCTAGATCTCGCTTTCTTCCACTCTTTTCTGCCATCTACACAACTCTTGAATCTTAACTACACCGCCTTTTTTTTGTATACCAAATGCATAGTGGTTAGGGTTAGTATTGGAAGCATTTTAGGAATCAGGTCTGCTTTGGCTCTAGATTAAGATCAAATGGCCGGGTTGAGATTGCACAATGCAGACCATGCAATTTCTATGATTATGAAATCTTGCCATAGACACTACATTGTATTTAATTTCGTCTTAACTATTTAAGGCACATATTTTTGCCAAAATCTATTATTACCGGTAGAAGAAGGGACTAATACCTCATCTTACTACTCTATTCAAATAATCATTTGCAAAAATAGTCAGAACATTATATTTAGTTGGGAACTGCCACTTTCACCAAGTAGAATCAGCCATATAGGTATGAGGGTGATGTATTATAAACGTCATGCATCTTTAGGACATGTGTAATATGTTTCACGGGCTTACTGAAATCCATGCTACAATGTATAAGCACATAGTGTGAAGCAGATATTGTGGATTTAGCCCGGCTTTGATTGCATTACTAATCGATCTGGCCATGTTTTGACATGACGGTTGGGACCGCAGACCGGAGCCATTTAAATGAACTTGGAGGCAAAAATGTATTTACATACACCCGAACCAATCCCCACAAACCACCAATGCTTAGTGGTGTCATTGATGTAAGAGGGAGCAGCTGACTAGAGCAACGCAAATTCTAACATTTTACAAAAAGGAAAGAAATGGATGATATATCATTCTAAAGGTCCAATATCTACCCTTGCACCAAGCGTTTAAATGGGTGCTACATTCCAAATGTACAATACTGGAGAGAGGTTGAGGACACTGAACTAAACTGGAGTACCAGTACAAGAAGAGCTTAACGCAACATATATTGATACCAACGAAATTATTCTACATTCAGTTGATTAGCTTATGCCTTATGTATACTTTTGCAGAAAAAGTCCACATTTAAATGATTTTTTGACAAATGTGTTCTTCTTTAGTTATTTTGTGCTTTACAAGCCCATTGGTTTACAAACAAATACTCTACAGATCCTCTCTCTTGTGGTATGTGACAGGAACAGGAGCTGGGGGCCAGCAGAAAGGATAAACTGAGGGAGGTGAAACTGGACGCAGAGGTACGACAGCACAAGAAGGAGAACGAGGCCCTCCGCAGGCACATTGCGGTACTTCAAGCAGAAGTGTATGGCGCAAGACTGGCTCGCAAAGTATCTTGACAAGGAACTGGCTGGAAGGTAATACATCTTGGCATAAAATGTTTACATATTTAGTCCAATTTGTGTAACCTATAGTTACCTATATCTTCAGTACCAGACCAAAATAAAGTACGCAATTATTCAATGTAGATATTTTTGATACATAGAGTTGCACCTAAAAACACGTTTTTGTGCCTGCATCTGGTCTAAAGTTGTATCACATAGTTATGACACATGCCTGCAATCGTGCAATGTATGCACGGCACTACACACATGTGCCATAAGAATATGATTGCCTATTTAAGCAATATTGCACAAGTGGGTGCTTAACCTTCATTATTGGCACGACATTGATGGGGTAAAAACCTTGGTGCTCTGCAAGCATCACAGTCTGCAGGGCCAATACTGACAGTAAAACACACCCTCTGTTTGTCATATTGTGATAATTAACATGTTAAAACAAATTATGCTGTCATTCTTTTTATCCTAAATATGCATTGGTAATCCGAATATTCCTGCAGTCAATTTTAATTAGCATGACCTTATTTATTTGCATAAATATTTCCAGGATTGTTCTGGCCATAGCCGTGACTTTTCTGATGTGTGGTGTGATCGATCAGAGTGCAGCAGATTCAGCTACTGGGCCGGGACATGAAGGGACCCGCCCATGACAAGCTGTGGAACCAGCTCGAAGCGGAGATCCATTTGCACCGCCACAAGACTGTCATCAGAGCCTGCAGGGGCCGCAATGACTCCAAGAAGACACTGGCGTCTCCGGTTGGGCATGTGAGTCTACAAGCCAGGGCCGGGGGGGGGAGAATGGCATCGGCTTTGTAGGCTGAACGTTGACGGAGTCCACTGGAAATTGTAAACAAAATCAAGTCCACTGGAAATTGTAAAACTGGAAACTGGAAATTGTAAACAAAATCAAAATCCCTGGTCTTCCAAATCCAAACGTTTTTATTAGTTTTACAAATACACACACGAAGCAGGCCGCCTATTATTATTGTTATTATACAGAAGAAATTGTAGAAAATTGAGTCACCTGTGTCACTCATACTACCCGTGCCCTGGTATACAAAAATAGCAGAAACATTAGTGTTGTTATGACTGACGTCTGTCTATATCCTACGATGATGCCTCTGTGTTTAGAAGGGTTCTGGACAGGTGGGCTAATGTCTGTGATTGGTCAGGCTTATTATTAGCACACACAATTGGTCAATTAAGTGTGAGGTCACTCCTAATGTAGAAATCCCCACTTAATAACATCTTCTTACAGATAGGCTTTTTTTTATACGCATGTATCTACAGATACTGCCTATGCACAATCCTACTTTCAAGCTTATTATAGATTTGGGTGACCAGGGACTTCAGGTGTAAACAGTACTTTTCTACTTTTCCCTATTTTATTTATGGACTTTTAAAGTATGTATTAATAAAAAGCATAAGAATTTAATCGCAAAAAAATGAATTGAAAGTCATTGGGTAAATGTAAAACAACCATTTTGTTATATCTTGGGAATTCCCAGAAGTGTATTCTATGTTGCCCATTTGGCTTTTTAAAGGAATGACCTTGAACACATTTTCCTTTTTGTTGTAGGAGTCGGACATGTTGAAAAAGACTCAGGGTGTAGGGCCTATTCGGAAAGTGGTGCTGGCCAAAGACGACAACGAAGGACTTGGAATTTCTATCACGGTAAAACTCTTGTAGAACTTATTCAACTCTGCCTGTATTTTATTTCTCTAGAAAGCCAAATTACATGAGAGGATACCTTTTCTGTAGCTCCAATAAATGTTCCAAAATACATTTTGAAAAATCTAAATGAAAATCATTGAATATTTTCTTGTCAAAAATAAGTCTATTCTAAGGTATTAAAGTCAGTGGAGTGTGTGTGTGTGTGTGTGTGTGTGTGTGTGTGTGTGTGTGTGTGTGTGTGTGTGTGTGTGTGTGTGTGTGTGTGTGTGTGTGTGTGTGTGTGTGCCCTGTGTGTGTGTGTGTGTGTGTGTGTGTTAGTGGTGTTCAATGATTCGTTTACGTGACCATTCGCGTCAGTCATTTCGCCAAGATGAGTCGTTCGCGAATCGTTCGTTCGTTCGTTCAGACCAGTTTCCGGTTCAGTCCAGTTTCCGTTTCCGGTAGCGGTGAATCGCATCATGCAATGCACCCATTGCATGGTTCTCAGCTGAGTCAGTCAGACTCAGTGCTACCGGAAACTCGACTGAACTGGTTCAGTCGAGTTTCCGGTGAATCGAATGGCGAATCGAATCACTTTATCCTGAAAGTTGAGTTAATATCGTTAATTTTATATATTAAAAAAATACCCGAGACAAAGGAACAATGTGAAACCCTAACCCTAAAATGTAAACACCAGGCTACTTGACAAGAAAATGTAACGGACCACCTGAGGCTTTACTTCACCTCAGAGATAATGCGTTAGTTAATAATGATATGCCTTGCGGCATCACCTGCGCATAGTGCTGCTGCGTAGGCCTACATGGACGTTCCAAGTATGTTTACTTCATGTATCGTTGAAGCTAACTAAGTAAAGCCTAGTTATAACTATAACCTGCTCCTGGTGCAGTGCAAGCAACAGTGTGTGCCGTGAGTCGCCTCGGTCCCTCGTCTTCCTGAACGAACTGTCTGCGAGTCGTGGGTCTGGGAGGAGTCAATTCTGAGTCACGAACGACGCGAACGAGACGACCGACGCGAACGAGACGACCGACGCGAACGAGACGACCGACCGCGAACGATGACGACCGACGTGTGGAGTGTGCGTCGTACGGAGCGAGAGAGAAGAACCAGTTCGGGTCGTTCGTTCTAACGATTCGTTCGTTCGAACGAATCAGTTCGCGACCGAACCACCTCTAGTGTGTGTGTGTGTGTGTGTGTGTGTGTGTGTGTGTTAGACTTGGGGTGTGTATAGCGTCTTCATGCTATGCTCCCTTCAGTTAACCTTGTGACTTTGTGGTGGGGAACTATCACCAGGGCGGTAAGGAACACGGCGTGCCCATCCTGATCTCGGAGATCCACCCGGGGCAGCCGGCCGAGCGGTGCAGGGGGCTCCACGTGGGGGACGCCGTCCTGGCCGTCAACAGCATCAACCTGCGGGACGCCAAACACAAGGAGGCCGTCACCATACTGTCACAGCAGGTCAGATCACAGCAGCGGACGCACCGTACGCTGACGTAATCCCCCCGCGGTCGGTTACTGACTCTGAACGAGGGACATGGGTGAAGACAAATGTTTTAAAAGAACTTTAGTAATGCATGGCTACTTTCACATTGAATAAGAAATGCGTACTTTCCTTGTGTAATTTTACAACAGTCAAGTCAGAAAGCCAGTGCTTGTTGGTCTTTATCGTTCATGGCGATCACACGTTTGTACTCGCGTATCGTCACTATTCTCCCGTTTTAGATGTGCGTGTGTTTTTTTTTTCTGTGTGCCCTCAGCGGGGAGAGATAGAGTTTGAGGTGGTGTACGTGGCCCCCGAGGTGGACAGCGACGACGAGAACGTGGAGTATGAGGACGAGAGCGGACATCGCTACCGGCTGTACCTGGACGAGCTGGAGGAGGGCAACACGGCAACACACTGCAACAGCACTCACACCGAGCCGTCGTCACCGCGGGGTAAGGCTCAGAGCAACACGCTCAGTGTAGGCTAAGCCCGGGTGGTATGGATCGATATATTATCACATTAATTGATAAATATCATATGTTTATCAGTTAAAAATTCCATTCTCCAGTCTAAGTTCATAACATTGAAATTTATTGAACTTAAGGTAAAGTATAAGAATACAATTAATTTGCCTTGGTTTCAAACTGTATATTCTGATCATTTTAATGGAATATCTTCTTGCAAATCATTTTTAGACCTAAATAAAACCTGATATGAAGGTAAATCTATGTCTTCATTTCATGAGGATGCAATCGCATTCAAAGATATAATATTGATAATTACCCAGCCCTAGTCTTAACCTACCAGAGTTAAGATGCTTCCTTTAAAAAAACAAGTAATCTTGCCTGCCGGGGTATTGCTAGTCCCTAAAACTTCTTGCCCTTCTGGTATACTTTTTATAGGCCTAACAATTACGCATCCCTAGAGATCATGTAAGCACATTTCACTTGATTTACATTTATACATTATTCTTTTAACAGGTTTTAGACCGTAATCATTGAGTTCTAAGAATGTCACTTCATCTTTTGGCAGTCATCTTTTGGCTAATGTGTCCTACAAATAAAACTGTTTTGACTTAAAGTCTGGAGACATCGCACAGGTTTAATTAGCCTTTGCTTCCTGCACTTTTTATGACCAATGGTTTTGACAAATTTCAGCAGTCTTCAATCTGTATAATTAAGACTAGATTCACCAAAAACAAGTGGCTGCACCTTAGGTCTTGAGGTGCTTGCAAACTGCCCCAACAAACGGCAACATTGGCATAGTTAGCCACACCCATTTGTGGTCTTTGTATGCAGCGCTTTGTAGGCAAGCTGCATTGGCCAACCATTCTCGTGTTATTGACATGACTTCGAAGTTAGCTTAGTCATCATACGATATTAATCATATTTTATCTTCCATTTCCTCCGCACACAGCTTCTGTCGTGAATGAGAAGCCTTCAGAGGAGACCCCTTCCAAGGCCGCCGAGTCGACAGACAGCTCTTCCTAGAGGACACTGAGGAACTTTAAAGCCTGGAAATCATGTCCAGAGAATCAATGAGGAGAGGAGTGACGCAATGGTCAGAAATACTGCCGACAAATGTCTTGAGCTTGGAGCAAAGGAAATCATAACAGTGTTGCTATATTTTGATCCTCGTGATTAGAGTATTGTTATGTACAAGCTGAATATCGGACCTATATCTTTTAGTTTAAGTCTTAACTCAAAAGATTTCGAAACTGACCTGAATTCCAAGCATGGTCATATATCCTTCTTGCCACTTTGATATTGTATATACGTCTGTATGGAAACCTGCGTACATCTGAGAGGAAGAGCCGAAGTGGTTATGGCTCATATAGAAGCAGGCTTTGGGAAGCAATTGTACATTTGTTTCAAACCTTTTCTGTTGTTTTAAGCTCTGTAGTGCACCTATACTCCACTTACCTTGAGAACACAGGCAAGGCTGAAACTGTTTGAGGGTCTTCTACATTGTATTATCTCTCCAAGTTGAGTTTTCTAAGCTAATGGGATGCATAATTAATGATGAAAGTAAGTCTGTATTATGCAATATCTTAAGTGTGCTTAGCTACCTTCAGAATTCACAAAAAGTTTCCTTTTGAAGTATTGTTGAAAAATAACGTTTTTATCTCTAATTAGCTTGGAACATAATGTGGCATTGTTTTTGTGGTATGCCAGTTATCCACATAGTTGATAGTAAGACTTGTGTGATATTTAATAATTCTTTAATGGGGAGACGGGCTACAAAGTGACAATCAGATGTCATTCTTGCATAAACCTTGGATGGTTCTTTATATTTTTATGGATACTTTTTTTTAAGGGTGGGGGGGGGAGGATGTAATTGTGAAATGTCCTTAAAATATACATAAGTAAAATATATTTCAGACTTTACTATTATGTATTATGGCCCACACAGAACTACACTTATTACAGAACTAATACCGGTTAGGAGGACAATGAGAAAAGAGACATGAAAAGCAATGGAAGAAGGTCAGAAAAGGAGAGGCTGAGGTGATTGCCTGGCCTCCGATCATTCAGATTTGTAAGCATCACGATTGGACCAAACTATACACACCGTAGTATGCTTGTGCCCTTTCTTGTGAGGGCTATTGATGTGGGGAGAAGGATGGGGTGAACCAGGTCCAAGGGACACTAAGTTACGATATGTACTAAAGCGGGGCACAGGATGCTATGAGGCCCCCTGGTCCAGCAGTTGTATCAGATTAGGAGACAGTGGCCCCCTTCAGAGGCCTCTTTCGTGTAAATTATTTCTTCAACTGTGATCCATATGGGACTTCGAATATGTGAGAGCGGTCACTGGCCTATACATTTGTGGATGGGAACTATAGTGTATTTATTTCCCTGTTTAAATAAAGTAAACAAGACTCACTTCAATTCTTTATTGTATGTTGGCATGCTTTTCATTAGGCTCTAACTAAAAAAAAAAAAATCATTTAAAAAGTTTGAACTTTCGCAGGAAAGAATGGACCGCCTCTTTGGGGTATGGCTTCAGAGCTAGACAGGTGGGGAGGTTCTCTGGCTGCTCGATCCACAATTTATGTGCAATATTCTTCTCTGTTAGGGTTTCCGATAGAGTGGATAGGGTCGTCTGGTCTGGCACCTGGAACATACATTTTTTACTCATGTCAGTATTTGCATTCTAAATTACCAAGTGATCGACTTTCATTAGCCATGATTTTTCTTTCTCCCATTCTGCTCAGGCTATTTCTGTCACACATCCAAGCTGACGTCACTATCGTCTCAGTGAGTCACAACGATCTCATATTTGTGTGTATTGTACACATTCAACCACAACAACCTAAATCGTTTGACATTACAACAATGTACGCCTTAACTGCATGAGTATCAATGAGTTGATCAAGCCATATGTTTATTCATATTACCTGGAGAACTACTTTATGCATTGTGTCCAGTTGGGCCAGATACTGCTGTGTGTCGCTGTCATGGTAGTTCAGGTGGATGGCCGCCGTGGCGGCGTGACAGGCCTGCGTTATGACCGCTCCGAGAGGCCAGGCCATCTGGTGGAGCAGGTCCG
This sequence comes from Melanogrammus aeglefinus, assembly GCA_900291075.1. NCBI lineage: Eukaryota > Metazoa > Chordata > Actinopteri > Gadiformes > Gadidae > Melanogrammus > Melanogrammus aeglefinus. The sequence goes on from OLKM01000005.1 coordinate 223,096, forward strand.
ACCTCACGACCACATACTGGACCAGGTGGCGAGCGGTCTCGGGTCCAGTCACGGCCATGCTGCTCCTCTTAAGTTGAACCCACCAGCAGTACTCACTCTCGACTTATATCCGGGCAGCACAGAGGGTGGATGAATTGTTGCCAGATTGGTCCAGAGAGCTGCAGCAAGTGTTGTCGGTTTGGCGGGAAATCTGGACCAATCTGGCAACACTGCATGGATGTGATGTATCAGGAGATGATGATGATCATAGATGATGGATGATATTTTTCTTCCTCTTTGTTTTCACGGGAGTCTACGTGCTTGCGGTGGCCCAGTGCTGCCCCCGCAGGTCGTCAGTTAATGCTTTATCGTTGTAATGGTCCTCACACCTACAGGAGAACGACGAGACGCGTAGAGCAACAAAAAAAGGCCCAGGTTCATTGTTGACGTTGTCTATAGAATAAACCTCGCAAACTTTCTCCGCCTTGGATTGCGAAATAACAGACAAGTCCAGGGGTGTTTCTAGGTTTCATAAACATCCGGGGCTTAGCCCAGACGGAAAATGAAAATGGCAAAATTATTTCCATGCTTTATTTTGCATGAACATTTTTTCATGATGCTTCACCTAAATAAACAAAATACGCAGTTTATTATCGCTTAAACTAGCAACCTGACTGCTTTGCTGCTTATCTAAAGTTATCTAAAGTTCCATTCAAGTTATTTCAGAGTAAAATTAATACAAGTGAGACAGACTTTACACACACACATCTGACTGGGGATAGGATAGATTCACTTGAGGTGGTAAACAGGTTATGTTTTTAAACTGTTTATTCTCTTGCAAGAAGGACTATCTAGACTAGGCTACTTATAAATAATTAAACATTTTTATTTTTATTTATTTTTTCAACCCAAAAGTTATAGTCGGGGCTAATTGAACACAGGGTCTGTGATTAGGATGTCTGGGTTCAGGGTCTGCGTTCAGGGCCTAATCGACCAGGTAAACACGCGTCCTGCCGTCCTCCGAGCTCCAGGAAACGCACCAAGTTCCAGGTGGTCAATATTTAGCTCAGACGTCGTTCACTCAATACATTCATGATCCAAAATCTGACCGCAGCTGACCTCCGATCTGGTGAACTGGGCTTTTATTTCTTTCACTTAATATGTTTCGACCAATCCTGTTGCTGGAGTCAGAGTTATTTGCAAACTAGACCAGCACATGAACATTTTAAAATGTAAATACACAGACATTCCTGTATAATTAAGGTGTATGACAGCTCCCTCTGCTGGACAACAGTTTCACACCAAACTACATTTTCCGTTTGAACCAACGTAGCTATGGTTTCTCAACAGGGGCGTTCGCGCAACCCAGGGGGGCGCTGGAGAGTTGAGTGAGAGTTTTTTTTTTTTTTTTTTACCCAAGTTCGCTGGTTAACAGTTCCAACGGTTCCAACCATAGACATAATAAAGAGTAGACGCCGCATCAACCGCTACTGCCTACTGGCGATGACGAGCCGTCGGGCCGCCATCTTGGACCGGTCACCCGCTCCACTCAGTCTGTTTGGCAGGCGCAATGAAGTGTCAGCGCATTTAATCAATCATAACTACCTGAATACTGAACTGATTTTCACGCGTTGTTTTTTTTTTGCTTATAACGTTAACGTTATACATGTAGCTATGATACAGGACATATGGTTTGGCGTATATTAATATTCATAGTGGGCTTAACAGTAATAGAATATTCTGATACGTGCTATATGTGATGTATGATAGGTATTTTGCAACACACACACACACACACACACACACACACACACACACACACACACACACACACACACACACACACACACACACACACACACACACACACACACACACACACACACACACACATATATATAATCAAAGTGAAAGCAGGTTGTTGGCGTCTTATAACATAGCTTTATTAATTGCTAAGTCTGGCCTATCGTTCACTGTAGTTGAGTCTCTGGTAATTCCAGCAATAAAAGAGGCTATCTCCACAGTCATGGAGCGGGACGCTGCGCCAGTCATCAAGGCCATCCCGTTCAGCAATGATACTGTGGCCCGACGCGTACGGGAGATGTCGCTTGACACTGAGGAGCAGCTGTGTACCACCTTACGTGGGTGTCCCTTCAGCATCCAGCTTGATGAGACAACTGCCGACAACAATGCCCTATTAATGGGATTATGTTAGGTATTTTGTCTGGGGGGGATCTCAAGAGAGGACGTCTTGTTTGGGAAGTATCTCACCACCGACACACAAGGGCAGACCATCTTCATCGCCCTGACTGAGTTCCTGCAGGAGAAGGCCATCCCGGTGACGAAAATCATCGCCTGTGCCACGGACGGAGCGCCGGCTATGGTCGGGAGATACCGTGGATTTGCGACGCTCCTGAAGAAAGAGGTCCCACATGTGCTTACCGTGCACTGCACCGCCACAACTTGGTAGCAAAAACCATCTCTGACTCACTCTATCGGTTGATTTAGCGGTCAAATCCATCAATAAAATAAAAGCCCATGCTCTTAATGACCGGCTCTTTAGGCAGCTTTGTGGAGAAAATGGAGTCTTTTCAGCGCCTGCTATTTCATACGGAGGTGCGCTGGCTCTCCAAGGGGAACTGCTTGGCCAGGCTGTGTGAGCTGTTCGAATCGGTCCTCGAGTTCCTGAAGAAGGCCGATGCGACTTTGAAAGATCAACTATGGTTCTGCCGCCACGATGTCTTATCTTTCGGACTTCTTTGGGAAGATGAACGAGGTGTCGCTGAAGCTCCAGGGGGATGGTGTGACTCTCATCCATTCGAGGGCCACCATACGCAGTCTTCTCGCAAAGCTGGAGCTGTTTGGAAGAAATTTGAGCAGGCGTCAGTTTAGCAACTTTCCACAGTTGACCAAGGTAGGCTAATAATTAATTCTTAGACTACCATTGTCACAAATTCTTTTCACAAAATAACCTAGGCTACACACCAATAAAATAACTTACTGTACTTACATTCAGGTGTTGGACGAACTGACTGATCATCTGCTGGTTTACACAAACCACTTGAAGGCAGTCAAGGCAGATATGGAGGTCCGTTTCAGAGATCTGGACCAGTTAGCCGTCCCCGATTGGGTGATGGAGCCGCTCCAACACGATGCCGCCAGCAGTGAGGAGGCTATCCAAGAGAGCCTCATTGACCTCCAAAATGACGCTGAGGCAATGGCAACGTTCCGTACCTCGGGTTGGCGAGCGTTGTGGCTCACCCATGGCCAGCATTTCCCTCAGTTGTGGGAGAGAGTCCACCTTCTGCTCCTCGCTTTCCCCATCCTATCTTGTGGAGCAGGGCTTCAGCCAAGCTCTGCACATGCAGTCAAAGTACCGCAACCGCCTAGACCTGGTTAGCTCTGGCGCTCTCCGGTTGAAATTGACCACAATCAGGAGGATCAGGGTAACGGTCAGCGGGCGACCAAGTCAGTGCTCTACTAAATATGTGTTTGTAGAACCACTGCTATAGTATCATTGATGGGAGACGGGTTGGTGGATTGATACGTGCTATAGTAGTAGCAGTCAGAGGATGGACTGACTGTGGTATAGTAATGATGCGTGACGGGTTGGTGATAAACGTGTAGTAATGTCTGAATGGCCAGCGGGGCATGTTGTACATTATTAAAACATGAACAGACTTGAATTGATGAGTGATGTGTAAGGTTTCATATTTTTACAAAATGTATTATGTGAACATTGCTGAATAACAATCAGGTATATTAAATGTATTGCAGGTGTTTAGCTTGAAATTAACATTAAAGTTAAAAGGACAATTAAATGAACCGCACCAAACATGTAGAAGTCAATGTGGGATTTTAATATATAAACAAAAACACTTGACAGAAGTTTAATACAATTTTGTAAAGGAAAGCAGAGGAAAACATTTTCCCAAATGAATCTTTTCAAAATGTCACCACCATTCCGAAAGCAAGTGAAGAGGTTTGTGTAAAAGCAGTCCTCCCTGACCAGCTCTGTCCCTGACTCTAAACCCTGACTCTCAACCCTAACGCTGAACCCTCTGAGGGCAGGAAGACGCGCCTTCAGTGTAAAGGTTCGAACCACAGAGAAGGAAGAAGAAGAGGAAGCAGTAGAGAGTAGTGAAGTAGTGAGGTTAGTGACAGACGTGAGGGAAAGGCGTGTGGAAGCACACGGTTACATGTGGGGTCAAGAAGGTCACTCCCACTGGAGGTCATTGATCCATCAGCCTCAGACCGCTGAGCTCAGCAGGTCTTCTTGAGGACGAGGCTCAGATGAACTGAGGAGACGGGACCAGCAGGATGTCAGGATCAGGGCGGGTTCAGCTCAGGTGTGTCTACCCCCGACCAAACAGGATCAGGTGAGGTTCAGCTCAGGTGTGTCTGCCCGGACCAAACAAGGACATGGATTAGGTTCAATATTCAAAAGATGCAACATTATCTGAACTAAAGATAAGTTATTAAGGAGCAGGCAGACTTTAGGGCGCCTTGCTCAAGGACGCATCACTGTATAGGACTTGAACCCGGCACCATTGGTTTGAGAGTTGAACCCCAGCCCCCTACCTAGTCCACTATGTCCAGATAATACAAACTTACAAGGAATCCTTGATGGTAGAGTCCTGGTTGTCCTCAGGATTTGCCTTCCAGATGTACGGCTTCTCCACCAGTCCTCCAGATTCCTGGTCTGGTCTCCAATTAAAGGTAACAAACACAGGAGTAGTTTGTCTCTAATGTAAGGTAACAAACACAGTAGTAGTTGGGCTTTAATGTAAGGTCACAAAGACAGGAGTAGTTGGGCTCTTATGGTGCATAACAAAGTAGCAGCTGTAGTTTGTCTGGTAACCAACCCCAGTAGTATGCCGTAACTTGCACTGGACAAAGTAATCCTGCGTTACAACAAGTCCACTCTGTTTATTTTATGCAAACTTACAAGAATCCTGGTTTGTAGAGTGATGTCGGCCTCCATCCTCCAGAGTCTCCTCAGCCAGAGTCCTGGTCTGGAACCAACAGTGCGAGTCTGGCCCTAACGTCTGGTAACAAACATCGTGTATTTGTTAAGCACTTTATTTCCACTTTGTTGTTAGGTTAATACAAACTTACAATTCCTTGTTGGTAGAGTGATGGTCATCCTCCAGAATCACGGCTCCCCCACCAGCCCTCCTCCGCTAAAGAAACACGTTCTAGTAAGAAAACACAGCGGTAGTTGGTTAACGCATGTCAAAGTAACAGCTGTATTTTGCCCTTTAAGTCAACCATGTAAGTAAATACAAACTTACGAGGAATCCTTATTGGTCGATTCCTAGTCGTCCTCCAGCGTCTCAGCTCCTCCAGCAGCTCTCCTCAGACAGAGTCCTGGTCTGGATCAAATAGCGGAAGTCTTGCTTCAACATGTGGTAAAACGAGATGTAATCGTATATATGGTACTAACACCGGTAGTTTGTGGTAGCAGTATTCTACGAGAAGTGGCAGTGAGTGTGATGATCACTTCAGAGTCAAGCTCCATCTACCCCACGACAGACGTCCTTCACCAGGCAGGGCCTCCACCAGCTCCTCCACCATCAGCTCCTTCAGTACGGCTCCTCCTTCAGCTCCTTCAGCCATGGATTCCTGGTCTGGTTACAAACACAGTTGGTCTCAGCAGTAAATCACCTTGGGACGCAACACACCCCACCTCCTGCATCTGAGGTTCACTTGTAAAATGGAAGACAAATTTAAACATATTTCAGCAATTCATCCACCACGGTCGTAGCAGCACTAGTAACAATAATGGCTCATATGACTTGCATAACCCCGTATGAATTAACTGAAATCACAGCTTGGCACAGATTTAAAGTCATAAGATGATGAAAACCAGACCTAAACTACCATGGATTTTAGTGTTTCAGATGAGCTTGGTGATGGTTACCCTCTGGTCCGGTGCTGCAGGCCCCTGGTCTCCAGCCTCAGTCTCCGGTCCATCCTGGCACCACAAGCCTCTGGTCCCCAGCCTCACCTTTCAGCTACAGCAGCAGGTTTCTATTAGCATTTGCCCAATAAACAATAAACTTAATTGACTCATCCGAAACCGAGTTACACAATTAATTGAACTATTATTTTATAACACAAGGCTAGAAAAGACTTGAGACCAGACATGAGCACCCCGTTTTTGGGAATGAAGGCAGAGCAGTCCACAAGTTTAAAGAAGTGGTTCAGGCCATGCATTAAAACTGACCTGAGAAGACTCTACTCACACACCAGAGCACTGACCTGTTCTGGAGGACTTCTGACAGGAGGTGGCGGTCTGGCTCTGGGTGAGGAGGTGGGTGTCTGGGTGAGCGAGTTAGATGATATTAGCCACTTGGTAAGCGATGTTAGCCATTCCATTGGGACTAACTCTACATGTGTACCATTTTGAACCTTGTACAGTTCTAGAGTATCTTCTACTGCAACATGTTGGAAGGACGGCCATTAATTTAGCTTTGATATTATCCAGTTGGTAAGTCGTTGTTTAACGTCATTCCATTGGGTAGGGTTTAACTTCTGTGGCAATTAAGGACAGCAGATATTTAGAACGTACAAAAGCTGAAGTAACAAAGAACACTAAGCAGTATCGACATTAAATCAAATATACGCACCATATTCAGGTGCTGGGTTCCGTTGAAATGTCAAATTGTCTTCCACCTTGAAATGATTTTCAGCCTTCACCTGAGGCCCGCAAGTAGAACGCTGTTTTGTACGCAGCGAGAGTCCCGTCACGTCAACGTGGTTAAAAGTATGGCGCAACCATCGGAAATTATCAACATATTGTACGACGTACGTGTCAGTATGTATTTAATATCAAACTTAAGTTGTTTAAGATAAGGGGCAACAATTCCCAATGGAAACGACTGAAAAATAGTTTCCGTTGGCAACGGCTCGAGGTTACGCAAATACAATCCAGAACGTTCAGATTCCCTCAGGGGACTCCCGTCCAACTAAATGCCAGGTGTTTCTTATGGTTGTCCAAGACTACACAACGTTCTATGCTAACCATTGGGCCTAAATCAAGTGACTGCCAACTCAGAACCCTTCCACGGCGGGAAGCACAAACCCATCCGACTGGAATCCGAACATTCCAGCCGGAACCAACCAAAGAAAATAACAGAACCAGCGCCTCACCTTGAGCTGAACGGAGGAAGATCCTGAAGTCCAGCGATGGTCTTCATTAAAACACAGCCAACAGACTTACCTTGATGTGATCCGTTTGTTGCTGTTGGTCATTACTACTATTCAGTGTACCTTATTATTATGCACCCAGTGTGTACAAGTTATATCACTCAAAACCGTACGAAGAACCAAACTACCATGTACGTCCCACAACAACTTTAAACCTAAAATCCTGGAAGCAGTCAATACAAAGCCGTGTCTACATTTTACAATTATCTAGATTATTCAGGGTACAAACCATACAGAGCAAATCTAAACTTTGAGCTCACAGAGAGCCGACCATAGCCCTACAACGTCACCCTGACCGCCTCATCACCAACAGCAAATCATGCCAGCCAGCCAACACATGTACAGGTCCAGTGAGATGTGGGCATCTTAGTGAAAGGATTGCCCATAATAAATGCCCTAAATGTAAATGTAATAAAAAGCCCAATTCCTGAACTATCCAACCATCTAAATGGTTTAAAGATTTACAGACTTGACATGCCATTGTGTTCTAATACCTTTGTCTGCTCCCTCGTTACTTATAAAACTCTCCATCTCCATCACTAGAGTGTTGCATCCTACTCATGGGGGTGTGGTCTGAGTGAGCAGAGCTGCATGCTGGGATACAGTGCTGTCTGAAGTCTTCAGTTCTATAGACACGCCCCTCAGGAGAAACCAAGTGTTTGAGAATCTGTCGTGACATCAGTTACATGAGCTGGAATATCCTTCTAGATGGCGCCAGGATTCTCAGAGGAGAAAGGCCAAGAGGAAGATGTGAGGGTTCTTCCTCTCAGCCAGTGGAACACAACCACAGGTCTTCATCAGAGTACCATGGAACACTTTTGAAACATTCTCCTCTTGAAGCCCCAGTGAAGGTTTCCTTACCTCCTCAGCTGAAGAGCACAACTTCAGCTTGAAGAGCGCACTAGTTGGAGTTCCCAGATTGGTTCTGATTTAAGGGAACCAATCGTTCAGCTAGTCCTGTCTGAAACAAATACAGTACAGCCTGAGAAGACGTGCAACTGAGAGCAAGACAAGATCCACAGGGCTCTCCATCAATCCAGCCAGGTAGGAAGAGCCGTCTCATTACAGGTCTGAAGGTCATCTTGAATACCCATTTAGGTCCCTTTCCAACTTCAGACTCTCCTTGTGGAATGCCTTTCAGGTGTCCATCCTCCATTGATCCTGATTGGTGTAGTCCTAGTTTGAAGTCACTGATCTGAACAAACACACCGCTTGCATCCTTTTACACTTGATTTGGATACTCTCCTTCCTGCTCAGTGTGGGATATTGCTCCGGAGCGTTGCTCAGGGCTCTTCATGTCTACTGGAGGCCCTTAAGTAAACATGTGGGCGTCCATCAGGTATGATTTATTTGACCATTCCAATATCCCAAGCCAATAACACAGACCCCTGTATGAACATTATCACTGTTAAAGCAGGCCGGACACACACGCATAGAACCCAGGACACGCACGTAGCACCCCATGCCAGGTGCGGGAGACACAAACAGTAGAACCCTAGCAATGCTCATCCATCTCCTGACTGACTGACTGACACACACACACACAGACACACACACACACCACTGAGCCATAAAAGGCCAAACAATCATGCAGGGTAAAAACCTCATGCCATACAACATTCCATCATCCAACCCCAGCTCTCCTGCCAGGGCACTCAGAACAATCAATGTCTCCAGAGACGTAAATTATGTAAAACATTCTTCAGTGGCGTCCCACATTGGTGATGGATTATGCTTGGCGTCTCCAAAATGTTTCCCAGGTTTATTCAACGTCTCTGAAGTCTTTCTTGTCCAGTGGTTTCCTGAATGAGGGGCAACGTCTCTGAAGTCATGTGTTGGTAGTCCAGTGGTTTCCTGAATGAGGGGCCTTCACAGATGCAAACGGTGCAGCTTTAGTCAGGAAGGACGTCATTTGTTCAGAAGACCACCAAGTGTAGGGGGGGGGGGGCTCTTGAGGAGCAGGATCCATCTGGGGATGGCCCAAAATAGGATCTTCTTGGAAAGGAAACTGTTGCTGAGGAATCACGATGCCTGGAGGTGACTGTTGAATGTGTTCCATGGTTCTCTGTGTCAGACTGAAGTTGTGTTTTAGTCGTTGAGATGAGGAGCCCCCTCATCTCCCCTGGTGTTTTCTCCTTCTGAATCCCTGTCTCCATCTTAAAGAACATTCCAGTCCATGTAACTGACGTCACGACGGTTTCTCAAACACTTGGTTTCCCCTGAGGGGGCATGTCTACAGACCTGTAGACTTGAGACAGCTCTGTATCCCAGTATGCACCTCTGCTCACTCAGACCACACCCTCATCAGTAAAGCAACACTCATGTGATGAAGATGCAGAGCTCAGGAGAGTAGCTGAAGAGAAGACTGAAGACATCAGAACCCAACCCATTACTCCAGCTTACAACAATAATTTAGAGCCTGTAACCATTTTAACAAATCATTAAAACCAACATAAACCAAACACCTAAGTAACCCATGAACCAATAAAACATTGTTACTACTCAGATCAACCTTCAGGTAACGGGTTAACTCACCAGGAAGCCAAAATACATCAATGTGCCCAAGAGTAATGAGAAACTTATGACTTACAGTTTGCAGTTCATCTTCATGGTTAAGTTGGGATACTCACAGAACTGCAGTTAAATATCCATGATAGACCTTTGAAGGAAGGAACAGGTTACTCATGGTCCCCAAACTTTGGCACTGTCCCACAATTCACACATCTACCATCTCCAATTAAACAGAATAAAATGAATGACAATACAAATTCAGGGCTTTGGGATCATCCAACTTTTAAATAATGATTAAGATAATTAACTAATCCAGCTTTTTAATATAAGTTACACTAATTATTTGACTGTCATTAGTCAAGAGTTGATTTACCTTTTACTTTGAAAAGTTTGAATGTATAGTCTAAAATGTTACTTTCAGGTAGAATCATTTAAATTTCAAATGAGAGTTAATTCAGTTAAACCACCACAATCCCCGATTTCCTTCACACATTATCAGTGATTTATATTCAACATACAAGTCACGTCAGTTGTGCTTTGCCACACAATTCTACAAAAGTCTTTAACCTGTGAAACAGGAAGAGATGTCAAATAAGTCACAACAGACCTCAACAAAACAGTACACACACGTTCTGGTTTCTGGGAACACAACAACATACCACGTTTGGGAGATGCTGCACTGCCAAACAGTTGAGGACACAAAGTACTGTCCAGTGGGGTGTTCCACAAAGCTGGTTTTATCACATAACCACGGTTCCATAACCAAGTGAAACGCGCGAGATGCAATCCAATTAACGAATTAAGAAAAACACTTGGCAGGCGAGCTGCTGCAGGGGAGCGTGTGTGTGTGTGTGTGTGTGTGTGTGTGTGTGTGTGTGTGTGTGTGTGTGTGTGTGTGTGTGTGTGTGTGTGTGTGTGTGTGTGTGTGTGTGTGTGTGTGTGTGTGTGTGTGTGTGTGTGCGTGTGTGCTGTGTGCGTGTGTGCGTGTGTGTGTGTGTGTGTGTGCTACTACTGTTTGATGTCAAGTTGGTGAAAATGAAGTCACGTGTGATCTTGCGTCACTGAGTGTGTAGTGAGCGGATGTGGACAGCAGAGGGCGATGTTACCACACGAGAACATCTGCTCTCTGAGCGCTCTGCGAGATACCGTCTCCATTGCAACCGTAACTTGGCAGCATCCTGAACGGCCCTTTGAGGAGTGAGAAGGAAGCTTTCATCAAAGAGACCAGAGAGACTCATTCACTGGTTAAACTGGAGTCATCGCCTACCACCACACAGGTTAACACACACACACACACACACACACACACACACACACACACACACACACACACACACACACACACACACACACACACACACACACACACACACACACACACACACACACACACCATACAGACAAACACCATACAGACACACACCAATACACCATGTAGATTCACACCAATATGCACGCACACACCACAGATACACACATATAGATTCACACACAATATTGATACACACAACACATCGATACAAACCATATGCACACACACACACGATAGATACAAACCATATATATACACGCACACACCATAGGTATACACCATATAGAACACACACACACCATAGACATACAAACACACATATATATACACACGCATACACCATAGGTATACACCATATAGATACACAAACACCATAGATACACACCATATAGATGCACACCATAAAGATAAACACACCAAAACAGGTTGTTGTTTATTCTCTTGCCAGAAGGACTATTTAGACTAGGCTACTTAGAAATGTTTATGAATTTCTTTATTTTATTTATTTTATTTTTTTCCCAAAGATCATATTCGGGGCTAATTAAATAACATCCGAGGCTTTAGCCCCGAATAAAACAGCATAGTGACTGACGCCACTGGACAAGTCACTTTCATCGCTCTTTTTGGGTGAAAGGTGTGGTGCGGGCCGTGGGAGCCGAGCACAGGTGCATGTTGCACACATATTGATACACACAACACATATACAAACCATGTAGATACAAACCAACCACCAAGACAGTCATGTCTGACTTGAACAAGAAACACGCTTTGAAACGGCCAGCTTACAGCCCCATCTACAGAAAGCCCTTGACTAACATGAATTCAATGTTAAATTTTAGTCCCTGTTCCTTCTCTTGACATGTAAATTGCCATCAAACTTTGGATGAAAGATGGCATTATAATTAATATTCCACTTAGATTTCCCAATAATTGCAACACCACCAGGGGTAATCATATAAATAAACATTGTGCTTGTCAATTATTCACTTGCCTGAATGATACTATGTAGTTGTTTGTTCGCTGTATAAAGTGTAGCAATAAATTATATTTAATCAAACAACGTATCAATGTCCTTTTATTGTTTTTTGGTGCTTACTGTATTCGAATGGAAAGTTGTGTGTAGGCTATAAATAAATAAACATAAATAATTGATTGATATGCCGTGTTTGTGTGTGTGTGTGTGTGTGTGTGTGTGTGTGTGTGTGTGTGTGTGTGTGTGTGTGTGTGTGTGTGTGTGTGTGTGTGTGTGTGTGTGTGTGTGTGTGTGTGTGTGTGTGTGTGTGTGTGTGTGAAATATACACGCGGCCACGTTTTTTTTCTTCACTTTGATTTTGAAAGGTTTTGCCCACAGAATGTCATCATTCATATCAGAAATCATTTTGGTTTTCAGTTCCGCTTCCTTTACATTTTGTTTATCAAGTATATTTGGTACGAATGATAATGTGTCATCCCATTTGATAATCTCATTTAACTTCAATTGAGTGGTTTTAAAATATAATAATAAAAAAATTGTGAGGTACGTCTCCGAGGCTTTCGGCTACTCTTAAGAGAAAGGTACTTTTTTTTTCATCACACTCCAATAAAAAAGATTTGAATGATTCACTCGGGATTTGGCAGACAATAGGAGGAATTTCTTTAGGAGTTTAGCCGTGTTAAACTGTGCGTTTTATCGTTAATTTGATGCATTTCTCTGTAAATTAACTCTTGTGTAAGTGCTACGTGACGTTGGCTTTGTTGATTTAACTTTATTGATCAATCCACCTTCTCAAGTCTTTGCTTATGACATTGAGAGGGCAGGAATGATCAGCAGCATTAGCTACACTGGAGGTAATTGTAGAACTTATTTTCAAATGACGGTTGTCTTAGACGAGTAAGCCGGAGACCCCCAACCCAGCTTGAGGGAGACCAGGCCCGTCAGAGAGGTTCTTTGAAGGAAGACAATCTGCCCATGTCAGCTGCTGGTAGGCTTGTTTTATTTATTATGTGCAATGCAAATAGTTGACAGAAAACATCTATGTTAAATGAGTGTGTGTGTGTGTGTGTGTGTGTGTGTGTGTGTGTGTGTGTGTGTGTGTGTGTGTGTGTGTGTGTGTGTGTGTGTGTGTGTGTGTGTGTGTGTGTGTGTGTGTGTGTGTATATGTGTGAATGAGAGAGAGAGCTGCTCTTTAACCATTATAGCAGTGTAGTACTGCATACTTTCTTGGGCTTGGTTCCTCTAATGTTTGCTGTGTATTTTTTTCTTGGAGGGCTGCACTTTGGTGACTGCATGGCCAAATATGGGAAATCATAGGCTACAATGACGTCTGGTTCCTTGGTCTGCATGCCATGAAGATCCATGGCTCAAAACAAGTTACCGGGATCTTCAACCATGGCTTTCACAATGAGCAGGTATTTCTCTGAGCAGGTAACTTTCTGTTGACGACAATATTTATGACCGATGGTTTTGCTTTGTGTGTAAAGAATTTAACTTTGTGAATGAAGGCACAGAGCAGGAGAACAAACACCTCTCTGTTTACTTGTAGACTGTGGAATAGGCTTAATGCATTGCAGTAAGTTAAGTGTTTCTGGCAATATAATTTTTATTTTTACAATAAAGTGTTAATTTGCAGTACAATTTACATTTTGTAATTTTACCCATGCAATAACATAGGTGTGTTATGAATATGAAACTGACATTGTTATATTAAAAATAAGCCAATAATCATAATGCTAACAATATTTAAAAAAACAACAAACCAATAACCTATTTACTACAGGTCACAAGGGATCACATTGCTTATCGCTATGAGGTGCTCGGTGTTCTGGGGAAAGGGGTCTATGGACAGGTCCTCAAGTGTTTTGACCACCAGCACAATGAGCTTGTGGCCCTTAAGCTCCTACGCAACCAACCAGCCTAGGTAAAATCATAGAATAAAGAGACACCTGCACAGAACACAACAAATACATAGATATAGAACGATCACAATACACCAAAGAAGCTATAATAGGGACGGTACCATAAAATCACAAAGGTTCAACTGGAAACCTCCCCAGAGTCTAAGTTGATACTGTCACGCAGCGCCCTGCTACGCGGTCCACTACTGCCATCTAGTGGCCAATGACGCCGGCGTTTCCTTTCCCTCGCACACCTGTCGGCAGTTTGGCAATCATCCCTTCCCTACTTCAGCCTGGGTTCTCCGACCAGCCGGCGCCAGTTCGTCTTTACCCTTGTCTAGGTAGTATCGATCCCACTAGCGTTATTGAAACCCTGTCTCTTAGCCTGTTCTCCTTGTAACATTCTCTCTCCCTCCTAAGTTATCCTCCTGCCACCGAACCCCTGCCTGCCCTGACTACCCGCCTGCTGCCGAGCCCTTGTCTGCCTACCTGCCTGCTCGTTATCCGACCCCCGCCTGTCTGACTCTCCTGCCGGTTCCTGATCCCCGCCTGTCTGACTATCCTGCCTGCTCTCCGACCCCTGCCTGTCTGACTCTCCTGCCGGTTCCTGATCCCCGCCTGTCTGACTATCCTGCCTGCTCTCCGCCCCCTGCCTGTCTGACTCTCCTGCCGGCTCCTGATTCCCGCCTGTCTGACTATTCCGCCTGCGTGCCATTAAACCCCGTTCCTTGACCCTGTCTCCGTCTACCTGTGTCCTGCGCTTGGGTCCCTACGCTCGCCCCCCCCTAACAGATACCATTAACCTTGATCTCCTAACATGGCTTTAACATTCATATGAAGAACATTAATATTCCAGTAATACCCGACATCTGTTTGATATTTCTATAACAGAATCTAATAAAAGAATGTGGGGATACCTACATGACATAATAAATTGACAGTTGTAGCCAAAGCTCTTCTGAATCCTACTAGCATTGCCCTAGGCCTCTCAGCTAGGCCAGGTAGTGGCTTGGTGAAGGAGTACCTGGCCTGGCCCTAGGCCTCTCAGCTAGGCCAGGTAGTGGCTTGGTGAAGGAGGACCTGGCCTGGCCATTTAGGCCTCTCAGCTAAGCCAGGTAGTGGCTTGGTGGAGGCAGACATGGCTCAAGGTATCTCAGCAGGGCTGTTCAGAGGCTGGAGCCTTGAGGGCGTTTTGGAGGAGCTTGGAGGCAACAACAACGTCTTTCCTGAATCTACCTCTTCTGAGAAAAAATAAATTCAGTGAGGGGATTCCCCTGTTGAAGGAGGCGGTTGATGCACTGGCCAAGAGAGCGCCATCTTGTTGGTGGATAGCTTGAGAATCTTTCTGACAGAGTGTTTGTATGTGAGGCAGAGTTTCTCTTGCTACTCTTATGAAGATATGATTGTGATCCTCTGTACTGACACTTGGCTGCCTTGGTGCTGATTGCTGACTCTGCAGAAGATATTCCCATGGCTCAGTGTTCCCATACTATTGCCCCTTCTTCATTTCCAAATCAACACCAAATATCTCTCCACCAGTTGAATCTCTTGATTCAAAGCGTTAGCATTAGCACCACTGTGCCCGCCCAGCTGCAGCTTCAGAGAGCCTTCACACTTCTGAACACATTTTGATGACCTCCATACCCGTACTGCCATAGCATAAAGGCTACAGTAATGGTATTTTCCACTGATTCTGCATTCCCTCTGTATCATTCATTGCTTTCATTTTTTATTATTTTCTTTTATTTATTATATTTAAAAAAAACACTCATCATTATCATTATGTCATCAATATAAAAAGGAGGCGTTAGAGGCGTCACGCCAAATGCGGGGACTAGTGTAAGCGCCTGTATGTACTGAATCATGAGTTGATCTCTATCGGCACCTAGTGGTGATATTTGGAAAACAAGAACTACAACTAAAGGTAAATGGTGAAGTCTAATATTCTACTGCTTAAATGTATATTATATTATATTATATTATATTATATTATATTATATTATATTATATTATATTATATTATATTATATATGTTGTATTTGAAATATTAAAATATTATAGTATTTTAACATGGGTATCATTGAATTGTTTTATCTTTTGGAGGATCCGATTTACTACAGTTCAGTACAGTTCAGTTTAACTTTATTGTCCCAAAGGGGGAACTTGTCTTGCAGTCAGGTACACATGAATAGCACATAATAACATAAAGATACACAAGGGCACACAACAAAGAAATAGACACAGGCTAAAAAAAATACCTGTCATACTTATCTAGTCATCAGATTCAAATACATTTACAGGTTTACTAACGTGAGCTCTCTTTTAAGGTTCCCCTTGTCATGCATTGGTTTTCCAGATTAAAGATGGAGTGGCTGGTGCACAGCTATATAGGGGATACATTATTAAAACCTATGCAGCCTGATTATGCAGCCATAATCAGGCTGCTCGCTGGCAGTGTGTCACAGTGTACAACCCCATTCGTGAGTGATACGCCGTCAAAGAACTCGTTTCTGTTTGACCCTGTTTGTGCCCCGGGCTAAAGGCCATATGGCTACATAATATGGGGGCGGGGGGGGGGGGGGGGGGGGAGGGGTTGGTAATCTCTGAATGAGCTGGTTAAGAGGGGGAAGTGAGATGGGGTTAGCCGAGAGAAAGGGGGTTGAGATGGAGGAGGGTCTGCTGCTGGGTGGGCTGGAGGAGTAAAGTGTGTGCAGGGGATGGGGTTTCTGGTCCTTTGACCTGCTTGGGGCAGTCTGTTGCTGTGAGCTTATGTTTTTGTACATTTTATAATCCAAAGTGTAAGCCCCATTTGTTATATTCATCTCTTTAGAGATAATGAGAGAGAGAGAGAGAGAGAGAGAGAGAGAGAGAGAGAGAGAGAGAGAGAGAGAGAGAGAGAGAGAGAGAGAGAGAGAGAGAGAGAAGAGAGAGAGAGAGAGAGAGAGAAGAGAGGAGAAGAGAGAGAGAGAGAGAGAGAGAGAGAGAGAGAGAGAGAGAGAGAGAGAGAGAGAGAGAAATATCATGGGTCAGGGTCAGGCTTGCGTTATACTTCAACTCCCACAATTTGTTTGTGCCAATAAACGTAAGCCATTATAGGATGACGACGACAATATTGTTGACCTTTTTGGAAATTGTAGTTTATACTAAATATGCGTTTCAAATAACAATTAGTTAATTCTCGCAGAAGATTTGACCTAAATCTAACTAGTGAAAAACATATATAATTGAGCATGGGACATATAAGCTTACAAGTTGGTAGTATATTTAATCAAATAAAAGACAAAATGTAAAAACATGAAACTACATGTACCACAACCTCCCCAGATGTCGCGCAGGCGCGTTGCGGAGCAGCGGCCGTATGGAGTCACGTGGAGATCGTCGGTTGGATCCACCTCAACGCTAGTGTCCGCTGGAGGCTTGTGGAAGGCTGGTGTGTTTGTGCGTTTGCCTCGAGTTTTTTTTGATTCATGTTGTTTTTGAGTGGCCCGTTCTTTTGAAAGAGGGCAATTCCGCCAAGGATGAGCGATAACGATGATATTGAAGTCGATAGCGACGTGAGTATAGTGATTTATTGTGTTTTTTTTCATGTCTGAGTGGCTCACATAGGTGGTTAGCACTGGCTAGCTCGGCTAGCTTGGTTTCCCTGAGTGACTGTAATGTGGTTGTCAGTAAGATGTTTTTTTATCGGAAATAACGGCTTTCGTACTCAGTCGGTTTCCAGAAATCGATATACTATTAAAAACACCATCATAGACATACGACTAAGGGTCCATTTAATTTTTACAGTGTCTACAATTGCACTTTTTGTTCTGTTTCTTTGCAGGAAGACTCCCCGAGGTATCACGGTGTGGTGCGTACCAAAGGGGATACTAGTCCCCGTGTCTTATCTTCTCCTAGACTCTCTCTCATTCTACCTTTTTTTCCCCCCTCTCTGCCTTTTTTAAAATTCATCAGATGTTTAATTTGCGCTCGAAAACTTGTTATCGTTCAGTAAGAGACGTTACGGTTTACAGGAGATGCCACTTGAGTCACATAATTTAAATATTGCACGTCGATGCACACCGCGCTTAGTTGTCTATAGCACGGAACTAGTGAGGCTTGCTTATGTATTTATGATGGGGTAGCGATTGGTTTGCTGTGTGAAGCGTGCATTAGTGCAGCGCAGGGCATCCCTATCCTGTGTGCATGCAGCCACAGGGAGTTGGTGAGACGACATCTATATTTAGACCAAAGCCTCATCCCGGTTGAATAGCTGTATTGCTTTTGAAATGCATCACAATAAGCGTACTGTACTTGATAAGCGATCCCGACCGCCTTTCCGTTGTGATCACTAGGGGATACCACTCGCGATAACATTTGCATTGAGGTCATCTTACGAAGGAGTCACCGCTGAACACGTTCATATTCAGTCGACGGTATTGGGGTTAGGATGGTCGGAGCGCGTAGCGTTAACGTTGCCCTTCCATCTCGGCGCACTTTGAGTGTCAGGAAGGATGCTGCGGGATGTTTTCTTATGCTGCAGCCGGTGATTAGAGCCATCTTCTCTCGACACACCATTGAGTGGTGGCAAGCAAAATAATGACGTAGCCGCATCCCATACGGGCGAGGGAAAAACACCCCACACGACATGGGCAAAGAAGCACAGTCGTATCATCTCTGAGCATGCCGCCAAAAATGTCAACGCACAGCACCGGGTTTTAAGTTTTTTAAGATGTCAGTTATAGTGTACATTTAAAGGCAATCCCACTTTAAAATCAAATGCTTCCTTAGGACGTAATATTAAAAAAAAAATCTACC
Source organism: Melanogrammus aeglefinus (assembly GCA_900291075.1). Lineage (NCBI taxonomy): Eukaryota > Metazoa > Chordata > Actinopteri > Gadiformes > Gadidae > Melanogrammus > Melanogrammus aeglefinus. The sequence goes on from OLKM01000005.1 coordinate 241,781, forward strand.
ATTGACACTTCAAGTTAAAATTGTTATGATTTAGATTAATGTCATTCAGCACTACGTGCCGTTGGAAACTAATTATCTTATCAGTAGATTGTTTAGTTCCTTATGAGACATGATAAAGGAAGAGCCCAGATGCATCATAAATACAGGACAATGGTATCCAAAGTAAGGAGCCTCATCTGAATTGAAACAACTAGTCTGTTACTGGTGATGACGGCTTACTGGAAATAAAATAGCTGTCTAGCAATGAGGGAAGACGTTGCTTGTTAGAATTATTGCTAGGTGTTCTTTGTTTTTTCACGAAGGACTACTGCTGCATTACTTTGTAGAAGAAGTAGATGGTAGCCTGCCTTTCCTGGTTTTCATATAAAGACAATGTCTCTGTGCCTCCCCTGATCACATGTGGGGGGGTAGCTTTGTTTACGCCAAGGTGTGGCACAGTGTTTGGCCACCAAGCATTAACTATTACCAAGGCTTTGGGTGTTATGTAGCCAAACCAGTCAGGTATGACCGGAATGGAGGAAGCGTGTCGTCTCTGAGGTGGCGTGCGAGACCTTTCCGGCTTTATGATGAAGGTGCCATCATGGGCACTCCCTGGAAACAGGATACACACGTCCTAAGGAACCTGTTGGATGTTTCTATAGAACCATATGTACCATAGTCTGCCCGCAACCAAGTTAGTAACAAGCAGGGCCCTACCCTTGAGGGCTAATACCCTGAAGAACAAGCTATTAATGCCACTGGACATAGTGGCTTTAGTGCCACTGGTTAGTCAGCCGAGAATACGAGAACGTTCTGTTGGTTTGTCAGGGATTTACCTTGCAAAAGGGCTCTCCATAACTACAATTATTGCAAAGTCAAAAATCGAACCAGCATGAGATGCATCTCCAACGCTTATTTTAAACACTCAGCTTTCACAGCCTATTGCGGTGGACTTTGGGGTTAGAGGCCATGTAAAAGGTCCTGCTCATTACGTCCCTACAGGACCTAACCTAAAAACTGCCACTCTTGAAAAGCATTTTCTGCCTGAGGTGGCAGACCCCTCGTTTATTACATAGAAATTTCCCCTGTTTTCACCCAAAATAAAAGATATTTGGGGTTGACCCTACCTCCATGGAACTAATGGTGCTGCCACGATTGTGACTGTGATGTAATCAGAGTTGTTGATTTTGAAAACCCTTGAAACCAATGCCTACCCCTTTTCAATCCACACTTAATTTGCTGCATGATTTCCAAACATAGAAGAGATACGTATATTTTGAAGTGCTCTTTATATTTAGTTCCAGTCCTTTATTGATTCAGCGACGTTCCTCTTCAGTCTGGCTTCTGAGTAACACGTGTCTATTGCTTACAAGTCTAGATATTGAGTCACACGTTGACGTGTGTCGTGGCTTACTATCACGCTATCTGTTACTGAGTGATCTGGCGGCAGTGTCACACACTGCGTGCCGTCCGGACAGGTGCTTTTGTTTTCATTTTTTGATCACCCAAGCCAGTGAGTCACGGTGTGATGTGCACGTGACCCCCTGCCATGTTGTGTGACTAGGGCGTGGCTTGGCTGCATTGTTTTACTTTCTGCATCTTCGTGTTTAGTCTGGGCGTTTTCTCATTAGACGAGTGTTAACAGCACGATGAGTGGGGTTATCTGGTGGCCAGGCTGAAAGTCATAACGTCATTCATTAGCCGGGTCCCAATCTGCTCCCGGGTTATGACTAGGAACAGGTTGAACCCAGGCGCGCGCCGTCCATATAGGCGTGTGGGGCAGCGAACTCCCTGCAAAAGCATGCTCCCAAAAAAAGAGTTCCTCAGTAAGTCATTGCTCCCAAGTTTATTTTTAATAATGTGATCGTCACATTAACTATCTATAGTTTCTGTAGGCTTTCTAAATATTTTTGGTCTGTTGACATCAAATTGTGGATGATAGTGGCGGTTCTAGTTGACCTTAACGTGTCATGCGATGTTGGGGCAGGGCAGCTCAGCGACCACATCCCTCCGTAGGGTTCTCACATAACCCTGCAGGCTGCAATAAGAATTGCAATCCGCGCTATAAGACGGCCATGTGGTCGTAAAGTAGTCTGCCCCATGGTCATATTCTAGGACTGTTGTTGTTTTAACTCAAATTATTATGCCAGTATCTTTCATCTTTAGGCAGACGTGGCGCGTGGTGTTGCACCTGCGGTTAACACTGTTGAGTCTCTGTTACATTTGATTGGTTAAAATTTGAAGATAAATTAGCCATCAAACAACTTGGACCAGACAAACCGGATAGTCGTATTAACAAACAAACGAAGGATAGAGGGAAAACATACCACAGAACTTTCTCCCGGGCATGGTATGAGAAGAAAAAATGTCTATCTGGTTGCTCAAAAAGAAACACTGTTTTTTGCTTGTATTCCTGATTTCATACCTGATTAAAACAGCTGTTACTGAGAAAGACCTGATTTCAACAGAATTGTTATTGAGAAATTTGCACACATGAGGTCGTAGGGCCAAGTTCCTGTATCAATCCTGATTGTTGACTTCTCTTTAAGCTATGTCGTTTGTTTGACGCGTTCTGTATAGGCCTGCCTATCTACATTTTATTCCAACTTTTCATTAATTTATTTGCAATGCACTTGCTAAGCCTATGCTGTTCATTGACAGAAAAAAGACATTCAGATATTCGGGTGGAATTGTTAAGGCATTGTAGCCTATTTATTTTTTTCAGCAGGTATGTTCTTCAGCTGAGTGTTACAATAAAATATGGAGGAATAACTTCCCTATAATGTTGAATTTTTCCTTTGGCTTTGCAGACTAGGGATGTGCATTTCTGGCAAAAATACTATTCAATATTCGCTGAGGAATATTCGAATAATATTCGAAAATCGCTCAATCAAGAACCCCCACGCACGCACCTCGGATACTCGCACGTACAATGACACCGGGAGAGGCTTTTATGACTTGTATGATATCAATATGTTTATTTCAACAACTGCGCCAACATTCAACATCAAAATTATTTCAACGTGGGCTTAAGGCAGATAGACCTACATGCGCCGAAAACGGATCGCCATTTATTTATTTATTTTACTGAACACAGCCTGCATGACGGTGAACTAGACGCGTCAAAAATATAACTTCACACGGTGTGTCTTTTTACAATTTATTTGTTACTAGCATTCATAGTGTTGATAGTGAGAGAAAGTCCCCCAAAGACGTTGACGTCGCTTAGCAACCGAGGACGCTATTCACCACCAGAACTTGTGAAGGCCCATGCAAGTCAACGGAGCGTTCAACAGCATTGAGAAGAGCCGTGTAATAAATAACGATAGTCACATTTATTATTCGATATTCTACGTGACTCCGACTATTCGAGTATTCGACGATCGTTGCCCATCCCTATTGCAGACCTAGTTGATGTTTCAATTGCACATGGGCTATTCTAATTACCCCGACATCATATGGCGAGTGTTGCGGATGGCACATCAAAAGCGTGCAGCAACATTACGCTATTCGTTTATTCTTAATTCTTACTCGCAATTAGTTTAGTTAACATGTTTTAATGTAGCTCAAAATATACATGTTAAAATATATATAAATTGTGGTTGTGGTCATACGGCGGTAATTTCTGCCACATGCGGGCATGTGGCATTTTTCGCGGTAATTTCTGCCACATGGTTGAACCTCTAATGGGGAACATTGATGGCCAGGCTTCATGCGACCCGGGCGTCCATGTTGTTCCCTACAACGATCTTACTGGAATGCAAATGTCTGAGTTCATGTTTGCAGCCCCCTCTTACGTGTTGTCTGTATCTGTCTTACTGCATTTTGTCGGGGCTTTTTTAATACTGGGTATAAGGCGTTGGGTTCAGGGAAAAGGGTTACAACTTGACGATTTACACATCTGATGAACATACCTCTCCCACTGGGGGTTGGCCTGGAGGTTTCCGTGTGGGTGGTGGTGGGATAGGAACAATGGTTCCACAAACCATTAAGCTATAGATATACCCCCGTATTTATCTCCAGTTGTTTAATTCTATTTTTATGAAAATGTTAAGGCCGCTTTTGTTTTCAGCAAATCTCCCTGTTGACGCCATTTGAAAGGATAACACCAGTGTACCCTTTTGTGTTCATGTGTAGGAGTCGGGTTTGTTTCATCGTCATCAGATATTACTGCTAAGGGCGCGTTTTGTTGCGTGGAAGGATCACCTGTGTGCTGTAATGTTCTTGCAGAGGGTGTTGTTGTCCCTACACATTTTCTACATGAATGGCAGTGAACATATTGGCTTAGTCTGTGCATTGTGCACATGAATATATTATACCAGTATGGCCCTTTGGTTAAAGGAGACGACCAGAGATCAAAGCAGAGTGTTTCCTATAGTCTACGGGGGCCCTTGGGTGGGGGGGGGGGGGGTGGAGCTCCCAACTTGGCTCAACATGCCCCGGACCCTCTGTCTCTCTCTGTCTGTCTCTCTCTCTGCCATGGCCACCACTCTGGTCCTTGTGCCGCTGGCCCCGTCCCAGGCCCTGGTGACGCTCTCTCTTGTGCTCCGCAGGCTGACAAGCGGGCGCACCACAATGCACTGGAGCGCAAGCGCAGGGACCACATCAAGGACAGCTTCCACAGCCTGCGGGACTCCGTGCCCGCACTGCAAGGGGAAAAGGTTGGTGGAGGACTGGCTGTGGTCAGGTGGGGGGGGCTGCAGGCTTCCCTGCAGCCCCCTCCTCAGAGGGACGTGGGTGGGAAGGGGTCAAGGGTGTTGCTTCATGGAAAACCTTTTTTTTTTTAATCTTGTTTATAATGTTAACAGTTTAACATTATGAAATGTATTTTTTTTTGTAATTGTACATTTATTACCGCAGCTTATGACTTAATGGAAGAAATATGTACCTGTTTGGTGAGCCAATTGTTGTGTTTTAACATGTGTGTGTCCTGATGAATGGGGAAGGGTGTGTTTGTCCTTAGTGGAAGAGGCAGAGGCAGAGGCATAGATGCTGGAACAGTAGCCAGCCTGGGACGCTGTCTGGATGTACTCCCAACAGACTCATCTTGTAGAAATTAGTTTTTCCTTTCCTGTCTCGACATCCCAGACGTGGAGTATTTCGGAGGCCGGGCCTCCCCCGCCCCTACAGTGATGTCTAATATACAATTCTACGGGATTAATGTTTTAGTGGGGAATGCAGCATAAAGATGTCTGCTTGGGTACCGGCTCCATTAGCAGCGTGTGGGCCATTGCAATATATTCTGTCTTTGGGTTCAGATTTGTACCCCCTGGTGTCATTCCTGAAGGTTTAAGTGTTTATTGTGACGGGTTCAAGCCAAGGAGGCGCTCAAAGCATGAAGTCCAGGAGGCTGTTCTGTGTTGGTTGGCACCCCACCACACCCTGTTGTTTTTAAGGGCCATCTAATCAAGATGTTCCCTTTACAGCCGATGATTCAGAGAGGAGCCACACATGACTGTAGTAACCCTCTCTGTTTGGTTTAGTGTGAGGAGCTGAACGCTCCAGTGGCCCATGGCCAGGGAGGGAATAGGACCCAGCTTCCCCATCTCCACTCAGAGGTGCTTAAATACTCTTGACGGGGTACCAAGTTGTGCGTAAATGGACCCGTGTTAAGCCATTGGTAGATTCCCTGCAGTCCACCCCCCCCCCCCCCCCCCAGTGTTCGAGTGGCGTGTGAGAGACGAATGCAGTGGGCATGTGTGTAAGCAATGTGATGAAGACACTGCACCCTCGCGGCCCCGCTTTACTTTTTCATTTCCCACCAGCAGCAGTCTATCAAGCAGGCGTCTCGAGCCCAAATCCTAGACAAAGCTACAGAGTATATCCAGTACATGAGGCGGAAAAACCACACGCACCAGCAGGACATCGACGACCTGAAGAAGCAGAACGCACTGTTGGAGCAGCAAGGTAAGAGCGTGGGACACATGCTCCACCCTCTGCAGCCCCCCACACCAAGAACCACTCTCCTCCAGCATCACTGAATGTCCCTTGTGTGGGTGTACTTTATCACACGTAACCCTTTATGTGGTGTGTTCTCTCGTCGTGTCTGTGTGTGCAGTGCGCGCACTGGAGAAGGTGAAGGGCTCCACGCAGCTCCAGCAGGCCAGCTACTCGTCCCCCGACAGCAGCCTGTACACCAACCCCAAGGGCAGCGCCGTGTCGGCCTTCGACGGAGGCTCCGACTCCAGCTCCGAGTCGGACGCCGAGGAGCACCCCAGCCGCAAGAAGCTCCGCGGCGAGGACAGCTAAGAGGGCCACGCGACACACTCCAGCCCCACCACTCTCTCAATCTCTCCATCCCTCCCCCCACCCCAGCCAGCCCTCTGGCTGGGCCTGCACCAGAGGCTCCCCCCAAAAGTGCTCCGTTTTCTCTGCAATCAAATAGTATTTGGAAAGGGTCGGGGTCCTGGCCACTAGTTAACTAAACGTTAACCAACTGTTAACCTGTGGCCAGAACGTCTCCCTAGGTTAGTCTCTCTCGACGTGTCCAGCAAATCCCTCAACCAGAAAATACGACCAGAAACCGACGACAAACCCAAATATGAGGCAGCTTGGCTTCCTACAGACTTGATGCTTTTTCTACCCTCTACGGTCCCGTCTCCTGGGTTCTGCGGGTGAGGGAGAGGGCAGGTGACCTCGTTCAAGCACTGCTATATTAATAAATATGTTTATTTCTTTCATTTCGTTGAATATTCTTGCAAAGAATGTCATTGAATTTATTTACACACACCTAGATGAAATGTCCTAGGTTTTTTCTTTTGGGCGAAGATTTGTTGCCTAATTTTCCACTTAAGAGAACAGGATGAACAGATAACGCCCACCTCAGGCCCATTGGATGCAGATTGTTTCCCATTTGGACAAAAATGAAAATTGTACCAATTTATTCATAAATGTTTAAATTGATGTTTTGGAAAAAGCGCAAGGAACTCTTAAGAGCTTGTATGGTCCTTTTAGTTTGATCTAGTGAATGAATTTTAGGTGGCTGAATACATTAGGCGTCTACGTTTTATATAAAAAGCAATGATTGGGTCTTTTTTCAAGTAAAGTATGTTATGCATTTTGTAGTATTCTCACAAATCATGGGAAAAGGCCTATCGGTCACATGGTAGTTTTCATTAAACGTATGATCTAGAAATTTATTGTCAAAAGGTAGCTCCCTTTGTTTTCCAGAACAAGGAAAGAAGGCAAATTAAAGCCCAGTTCAGACCAAAGATTCAAAGAACGCCTTGCAACGAGACGGTACTAGAACGTCGCAGGGGCGGTGTTAACGGGTCGTTGCAACAAGTTGCAAGGAGTCTCCAGAGATTACACATGTCAAATCGCAAGGTCCAGTTTTGAACGCGGCGATTTAGGTTTTTCTCTTCAGCCAATCAAAGCACAGAACAGCTTGTACGTCACGGCCTTACTAGAATTAAGACCATAAATTGGTCGTGTTTCCAAAAAATAAGACGCCTTTACATCCAGTTATTCAAAACCTAATGTGTTTCCCTCCACTGCTTGAAAATAGCCTAAAAAACAGTTTTGCGCTCATTCTATCATTTCGGTCGCCTGATGTGGTTGTCCCCTTACTGGATCGTCTCTAAGCAAATCAGACTTCGGAAATCAATGTGACGCAAGTTACATTGAGTCACATTGATACTCGGCTGTCTTTTTTTGATAACGAGACTTTTAGACTATTCTGCTACGGCGGAGAATTTCTCTGTGGGTCTACGGTACAACGGACTGGAATCCGACCTTATTATTTTTTTTATTTTAAAACTGCCACCATTTCACTCTCACTAACATAATTAGGCCTGTTTATAATTAAGTTATCCATCTCCAAGTAGTAGTTGAGCCGATGGTAAAGAAAGACAGATCAAACTGAAATTCAACTAACGGAAAATGCAATGTATCCAACAACGGGTAATCTTAACCAACTGTAAGCTCCAGCTATTTACTCCAATGCAGATGTAGTGGACAAGACACACCAACTCTAGCCTACTCTCAAGCAAAATAAAATTAAACTAATCGCAAACCTAACTAATCGCAAATCTAACCTACGCAAATAATGCTCAGCCGTGCCAGAGTGTTCACAGTTGCTAGGGAAACCACCTACCGTTGCAGCCAGTGTGAACTGCCCAGTTTTAGAACGTCGCAGCCCGTCTCGTTGCAAGGTGAATCTTTAGTCTGAACTGGGCTTAAGATGACGTGTCGTGCTTTAGTTATACATTCATTGTTGCTGACCCCCCCCCCCCCCCTTCTCCTTTTCATCAAGGACAACTAGCAAGCTGTTTCTGCGTGTCTAGGAAATGTATGTATATATCATTTCCTTTTTAAGTTTAATGTAGGATATAATTATTGTCAAAAGGTCTTTGTTCCATTCCATGGAAGATACAGGTATGTTGTACATACTGCCAACAATTGTCTTGCAAGTTGAGGCTTACCTTAACTATAAGACTGAAATAAACTATTTTATCCTTTAACTTTATTCATTCACCGTGTCCGATCTAGTGCCACCCAATTTTAGACCTAAAGTGTCTATGAAACTTGACTTTTCGCCCTTTTCAACCAGTTTATTCTATCCATCAATGCAACAAGCAAACTCAAGAATTTGAGCGTCTTTCGCTGTGCACTACGAACAACTTCACTCAACCTGCAATAGCCTCTAGGCATATATGGTTATAGCTTATCGATGCTTTCTAAATCAAGACCATTGAAGTCTACAATTTTATAATATCCGACACTGAACACCCGCACACACACATCCCTCCAACAGAGGTGGAGCCCCTCAAAGCGTTCATGAAGTGTGTGTCGCTTATTCTCCTGAGGTCAGGAAGACTTCACAGGACAGGAAGAACATTCTCACCTCATTAGGGTTTTGCATGGGGATTTTATTTTTAGAATAGCCGTGATGCAGTGTCCAGCAGAATCTCCACGTCACAGTTCACTACATTAGGTATTATTAGTTACCGAGCATACATTTCACACCTCATGCCTAATCACGTCAAAAGCGCTGTCTTCCGTGAACTTAGTTACGTGCCATCACAAGACCCTTCGTATAGCCTCACTTTCACCCGTCTAGACCGCGTGACGTTCAGAAAACAAAGCAACAGGGCTAGCAAAAACTCGGGTGAAACACAAACACGTCCCACCAAACCCCTCCTCTTTTATTCCAGCCAGTCCTAACCCCCCAACCCCCCACTAAAATCCCCAGCCCCATATGTCCATTGCGGCACCACAGTCTGCCGTCGTGGTGCTAAGGTCTGTCCACATCTACTGGGAGACCGCCTGCAGGGTGAGGACAGGTGGAGCTTGCCTCCACCGTTGACGCCCGCTCAAGGCTCCGCGGGGCCCTACGACAGCTCCCCGGCGGCGGCGGGGGCCGGTTGTTGGTGGCTGCTGGAGGAGGGGTTGGAGCTCTGGCCGGACAGGGGCAGCTGGTGGAAATGCTGGAGTGCCGCGGCCACCTTCTCTGGACAGATGTTATACACCGGGTGGGTCGGCGCCTTGGAACCCAGGATGAGTTGAGGAAAAAAACGTTAGCAACATCATCAGTTAGGTTTGAAATATGTTCCACATTAGTAAAAGTTGATGGGTGCAATGTAGGCTCGTCTTATCCGTTTTTCAGCCCTAAATAACAGCCATATTAATTCCTATATTCACATCAAATGAAGCTAAAGAGTATTACAGCCATACAATGCAAAGCAGAGCCACTGGTCGTGAGAAAACTGGTGTCATGGTATGTTTACACTACAGAGTTGACTCATCATTTCTCAACCAGATATATTTGGTTGTCTGCCCGTCTCACATTTCTTTGATGCAACAATGTCGCCAACAGCAACGTCATCACTCTCATTCATATTTCTACTGAATTATTCTGCGGTTATATGCCGTTCACAACCAGCTCCACGGCGCCTCACCAGTCGGTTCTCCTCCTTTCCCAGGATGAACTCGCGGTGGAGGTCCATGTTGCCAAAGTGCTGTGCTACGGAGAGGCCACTCAAACAGTAACAGGTGTGGTAGAAATCTCTGGACCTGGAGGGAGCGAGACACTTATTGAGTATACAACAAGCCTCTGGGGACACGTCGGGGACAAAAGCTCATACCAAGAGCTCATACCAGACAATAACAGCAAAACCTTAGCAAATGTTCAGTCTTTCACTTATTCTTTCATCAAACACTTTTTATTATTATTATTATTATTATTATTAATCCCCAGTCCTTGGGTTTCTGTGTGTGTGTGGTGGGGTCCAGATGGCGGCGGGTACTGACTTGCCAGGTTTGTCCAGGAGCCCTCCGGCCGGGTTCTGGCAGCACAGGAGGATGTACTCCTGCAGGGCCTGCTGCTCGAACATCCACCTCTGCAGACTCAGCTCAGACTCACCTGCACACAGGTGAGGGCAAGATCAACCCCAGACTCATGACCAATGGCTCGGCTGGCGCCACTTAAATACACACCACAATAAAATCTCCTCATACAAATCTGAATTGATTTTCTCATCTCCGGTTAAAGTGTTTCTACTTACTTCAATGAACCCCTATTATTATTTTTTTATTCCATAGCTACAGGTTCCTCTTGGTGGTAATACCCCTAGGAAATCCAAGTCATTACATGAAAGATGCCAATTTAACGGTTGATTTGCCCGGCGCAACATCCAGCTATACTATGGTCAACCCTGATTCATAGAGATGCCTTTGAATTGGGGCGTTGAACTCCCTGTGGTGCAGATTGGAGGAGCCATCCTAGACTTCGTCTCTCACAGCTTTAATAATCAGTCGGTATCAGTTTATGCGCCAATTAAAATGTCTATCTGCCTCCACTTTAGCCCCTTTAATTAAGACATCTCTTGTTTTCTCCCTACTTTCTCTAATTTACACAGTAGAGGTATTAAATGGTTACGAGATTCGCATTTCATAATGTTAGTTATCCACAAAATATCACCTGCAGCTCATCTTTTTCGTTATTTCCAAGTCAGACATTTAGTGAACAGCCCTGGGAAGATTGCATTGGGTTAAATCCCTGTCATAAATCCTTAATCTCAAGGAGCTATAATTAACTATTATCTCTCAGTGATCACTGCTATAAAAATTATTAAACCAACAACGGAGCTTGAGTCAGAGTGGACTTTGCTGAGGGGTGGTGGGACATGGCAGTAGAAAGAATGCCTACAAGCCCAGTCTGTGCCGGACTTGGGCCGATACAATCTGTAGCGCTGTGCAGCGTTCACTAATCCAAGGATGAGCCGTCTGAAACGTTCCTGAACAAGGATGACGAGTGCGACCAATGTCAAACCTTCTTTTCATGTCCGGTCACGTACAGCTCCTGGAAGGCTAACCTCACTATTAGCTCCGACATACTTCCAATACACTTTCCTGCTTGGCCACACTCGGCTGTATATGGAGCTCCTACTGAAGGGGCGTTATTCAATGGCAGATTTTTTCATCTTTATCAGCAAGCCGTCGCCTCTCTTACAATGCTGGAAGTCGCCTTGGGGGCCACTTATATCCCTCTGGTTGACAGATGTCATGTCCTTTCTGAGGCAAGTCAAGTATACTCATGAGGGGAAACTCACTTGCAAATGTGGCAGTGCTTTATGACAAATAATTATCAGTATCGCCATCTGAATCAAAGTATGTATGCTGAGAGCTGGAATTATGTAGTGGATGTAAATGGACTGCTCTCAGCAGAACGATGCCCTGCTTTTCAATGAGACTCGCTCAGATCCCCGCTGACCATTAATTCTGGTCACTTGGATAATGCTTTGGCTTTACTGGTGCAAACCAGTTTTCTTTGTTGTCCTAGTTTGACCTAGTTTGTGCCGTCTCATGAGACCAGTGTCCTGGTCTCATGAGACCATTGTCCTGGTCCTGGTCTCATGAGACCAGGACGCTGGTCTCATGAGACCAGGACTCACTCTGGTCTCATGAGACCAGGACTCACGCTGGTCTCATTGAGACCATTGTCCTGGTCCTGGACTCTGATGGTATACCTCTAGGACGCCGCGCAGCCTGACGCAGGGACTTATCGACTCAGACTTAATCTGGGTTTCATCACAACAGCGATTTGGGTCTGATGAAACCAAACGCATCTCGCCACAGTCCTTGAGAAACCCTGAACGTGACTCATCTCAACAGGTTGTTTTGGTTTGTTTATGGCCAGACACCTCCCTGGCCACCCTACATCGGTACACAACACCCAAGAGTTGTGTAAAGCTTGCCGTATGGTTGCCAAATGTAGATATAGGCCACGTGCATGTGTTCCGGACTGTTGCATCACCACTGTGTCTTAGTTCCCTACAGTGAACGCCGTCCTCTGCAGTTGGCCTTCGAGGTAGGAGCGAAGGCTTGATCTTGACAAGTTTTTTAATCTGTGCAGAATACCTTTACTTTCTTTTTGGTGTTTGCACGGTTTTCAAAGAAAAAACATTCCCTTTCATACCCTGTCATGGGTGTGATTGAGCTCCTATCTCTTAATCTGCATTTGTCGCCCCACAAGGAATTCTTCTATCAAGCAAAAATCAACAGAAATCCCAGCCAGTTTTAAACGGGGACACAACAGAAAAACATGTTTACGCTTGAAACGCTCTGAGACACTCGCTCTGAGAGATTAAAGAGCTCCGTTAATAAATGAGAGACTAGGACGCAAGACTTGGAAGTGATCTCCTGCTTGTTTGTGTATCTGCGTGTGTGTGTGTGTATCTGCACGTGTGTGTATCTGCACGTGTGTGTATCTGCGCTTTTGTGTGCTTATCTCCGCGTGTCTGTGTGTATCTGCGCGCGTGTTTGTTATCTGCACGCACGTGTGTGTGGTTGGCGTGTGGTGCGTGTGGTTGGCATGCGTGCCCATCTGCGTGAGTGTATATGTGTCCCAGTGTGTGCGGGGGGCGGCCCCTACCGTCCCTGAAGAAGGCCCGGTGCAGCAGGGGCAGCAGCCCCGCCTGCCAGAAGGAGTAGCAGCCGTCCACCAGCTTGTTACAGCGGCCCTGGAAGCCTCCCTCGTAGCGCATCTGTCTGCTGACCGTCCACCGCTGCAGGGGAACAACGGCGCACAACACCCTCAGAGACATCCCCCTTAGAGAACCACACGCCATCAGACGCCTCCCCCCCCGGGTTAAACACGTGCTACTGCACACAGAACTTCTTATTGACGCATGTGGATACTGGTCACCTGCTGATGAAGTGGTTTGGTATCTAGGTTCATGGATTTGAAAGAAAAATTGGCTTTCCTTTGAAGATCAACTTGCTGCTGGCATCACCGGTTATAAATAAAGAAATATTTTTATTTTTATTTTACTGAAATACAGCTAGCCTTGCTTTTGTAACGCAACATGCAAACGCAGACCAAAGGACTAACTGGGACATGGCTGATAGGAAGAAAGGCGCCAGAGGGGACGATCAGTACAACGCAGAGTCGAGAGCGCCAAGTCTGAAGACCACTTGCGTAGTTTCATCAACGTCAGGGCACACAGTGTCGGCATGGCAGACAAGAAGGTCAGAGGTATGCCCGAGGACGGTGAATTAGGGTGGGCTGATTTTTTTTTTGTTGTCATGGAAACCACTAATTGGCTCCCATTCCACTCCGCATGGCATAGATTGGTTGAGCATGAAATGTGATTTTAAACCAGCTGGGCTCCAGTCTAATGCCAGGCACAAATTATCATATTTTAGATGATTAAATGCCCAATAGCGGGCATCGTGGACTACAGAGAATAAAAAACCTATAATATATATTATTTTAATTTATGTTATGTGAATTACATTTTAGAAACAATGTGACAACCAAAAAACCCTGTTTAGAGATGCTCAATCAAAACCCAGTTAAGACCTATACTTAAAATATTTTTGTTTGTGTGTCAAATGTTGATGAAAGTACGATGTTGGCAACCTTCCAGATTCCAGGTGACTTGTGATGGGGAACTTAAAGGGGCCTGGAAGAGTGCCCTGATTTGAAATGGTGACCATCGTGATTAAATAAGACAAAATCACGGCAAGACTCTAGAAGAGATGGTGATGACGTGATACAGGAGTTAGAATCAAAGCCAATTGGGCATATCTCTTTGGCATCGCTCTTTGCAACGTCAGTGTAATTGTATCTAATAAATGAGAATGAAAATTAAAAAATAAAATAAAAGCCTAAGTGATTGTCTTGCCCATGGTCATAGAGATTCTTCCACATCATTCTTTCATTCATTCATTGGTTCCTCCATGCCCTTAATGGGGGAGTCTCAAAGAACACTGTGTTCATCAGGGCTGCGGCGTGCTGAGAGCCTGACTCACAGGGCCTGCAGCAGGAGCCATCTGCTGTGAGATGTCAATGCACGTGTGACGGTGTGTTTTGACACATCGCAACACCTGCTCTACGTCTGACGGCAGCCCGGCTCTTCAGTGGGCGCCAGAGAAGGTAGCCATGGGTCCAATGTCAGGACACGCACCCCGCCCGGGGCTGAAACAGACCTGATTAGAGTGTGGACACCTTCGGCAGACACGCACAGAGGGTCTACGTTAGGAAGGATTATTCCTCACACGATGGAAGATGGACTCCATTATTTTTTCTCAGAACTGGTCAGTCTAATAAATCGCTAATGCTGTCGCTCAAGCTCCCGCGTTTTGAAATGTTCCCTTGGTCAATGCATCAGGAAGCCTTAAAAAAACGCTAGGTGTGTTTCAGTCTTGTGTCCTGTTCAGAGATAGGGTCTGCTGTGGAGCGCAGGGTTATTTTTGTGATGGTATCACCTTTGCAGGGTTCTTGCCTTGGCTTCAGCCCTGAACCATCTGTTCAAAAGCACCACAGAGAAGCAGCATTCTCGCTACCGTAATATCACACAATATTCCACGTTAGAACAGGATATTAGAGGAGGATCTGAACCCTCACCCCTCTTCTCCAAACAGCGTTATCAATATCCTCTGATGTTGAGGAAATCAACGTCAGATAAGGCCGCATGGAGCTTTAGCCAGGTTTCTATCTGGAATGGGAACGAGGTTCGCTTACCCCAGTAGGCGCTGGGTAACCAAGAGTCAACACGTTATTCGTGTTGTACGCGTGAAAGGTATAACGTCTAAATAAACACAGGTGCAATTCATTTTTGGATTGCGATCCACCCCCAATCAACCCAAATGAAACGGGGTCATATTGCTGCATGTTCAGGGAGTGGTAGAGCCAGGTTAGGGCTCACCAGCAGGGCTTTCAGATCCAGCATATGCTCCTTGCCCAGGATGACCATGGCCGCTGTGCCACAGAAGGTGTAGCCACCGTGGGCCTCCAGGCCGGGAACACCCCCCAGACCGCCCTCCCAATTCTGACACCTGCGGAGGGAACAGAGTTAAAGCTCACTGCTGAAACACTGTGTCAGCAGGGGCTGGAGAAGGGGGGCATAGTTGGTACAGATTATGATTTGTGATTATGACCCTCAGCAAAAAAAACATAAAATAGGAATATATTTGAAAGACTAATATATTTTTCCATGTTTATTGGTGCTGAGGGAGTCAAGAGCAGAAATACCCACTAACATATTAAGAAGAAACACTAACGGTAAAAACAAGTCCAAAGAAAGAGTGATGGGACTGTAGGGGACAACAGACTAGATAAGGCTGGGAGAGGGTGACGGCCCGGGGGAGTGAAATAAATAAATAAACTGAAAGGAAAGGCGTGTCTCACCGTAGGATCCAGCCCGGGGTGTCCTCAAAGAGTTTGGGCGTGAGGATGTTAGTGAGCGAGGCCACGGAGGCTGCGCAGTACGCACTCCTGGGGAGTACAGAGGGACCAGCGTCAGGAGACCCAGCCCCCAAGGGGAACGAGCACACCAATACACTAGGTAGAACTGTTCTAATACGGGTGCCTGAAGAGGTTGTTTCCATGACGCCCTTGTGAACAGATCCACAGCCTCCATTTCTTACCTTTTCTTTTGTACGCTTTTTGTTATGACATATCTTTTTCTGAATTCACTGGAAATAACTAAAAGAGTATCAAATTGTACATAAGAATAAAAGGTATAATTTCTCATTAAATGTACTGCCTGCCAAAACCTTATGCAAACAAGAAGTGTGCATGTGTATATATACACATACATTAGCCACATAATGTATGTGTGCATAAAAAACATTAACAAAATCTTTTTTTTTTGAGTTTGTGCTGATGTCTGAGAAAGAGGAGTCTAATCTGAAAGCAGAGAGAGAGAGCGAGAGAGCGAGAGAGCGAGAGACAGACAGACATCCCTGGGGGGGGTGAAACCATGGCGATAGGCCTTCACCTGACATCCACCTCGCCGCCGACGTGCATCACAAAGGAGCCATCTGGCTGCTTGACGGAGCGCAGGAAGTCCAGCAGCCTCTCCCTGGAACAGGACAGTGGGAGACGTGTGTCATAAGTATACAGGACATTTGTATTCAAATCCCCAGGCACAGGTTGTTTATATCGCCTATGTATCACCCACATTCCCAATGGAACCAGGACTTCATATTTCCATTGAATGTGCAAAATCCCAGCCTTTGAGCCACTGTTATATATGTGTATTTTATTTATATTTGCTGGTCGATTTGCCTATTTTCTAGGTGTATTTTTCGGTTTATATGTGTACTTGTACTTTATATCATCTCCTTTTTGGAGTTTACTTTTTCTATCACGAGCAGAGCAATCGCCTGAGCATCAAACAAACCTCTTCCAGGATTAACAAAGTGCTCTGAACGGGATAAACAACAAACGCCACTGTGTGTCACTCACACAGCGATGGCCCTGTGTGGTGGTGCAGACGGTCAGCACCCCAGTCCTCTCCCCTTAGGCTCTCCGTTCTGGATATTAGCCCTGGACAACAACATGAGGTGCTGGTGCGGCGACCCCTACCGGTCTATGATGCCGTAGGCCTCCTCCGTCCCGATGATGCACAGGGCGTTGACAGCGGCGTAGGTGGGGGCCAGGTGCGCGTGCTGTCTTGGGCCCCCCGCGAAACCCCCGGTTGGGCTCTGGCAGTGGGCCAGGAACTGACACACACTAGACAGGGGGTGTGGAGGTGGGGGGGGGGGGGGTGGTGGATAATGGGAGGCTGTATTACTAGGAGTGGTGTGAAATCAAATGCTTAAATCAATATGCTGATTGGGTGACATGTATCTCATTACCATGTAATGGACATGGCTGATATTCCCAATCAGGTTGTTGGCAGATAAGGTCACACCAGTGGAGTGAACATGGAGTGCAGGAAGTGTTCACTGGATGTAAATACACTGCATGTAAGTTAAGATAAACACTAGAGGTTGATGGTGTGTTTAACCCTAATGGTTTAATGATATGATGCTATCTAGCAAGGTGAGCAGCAAAGGTTTTTATTTACCGTTACATCCTTGGCATAGGGTTGGTAAGCATTTTTACTTGAAAGCTTAAAGGCATACATACACTCAACCTGGAGAACAATGGCTGTGCTTTCAGTTCATTTCCATCGGTTCCCCATCCAGGGACCGAGCCGCACATGTAAAGGAGATGTGCCTCCAGGCTTTTGAAGGCCTCCGTGATCTCAGGTGAAGCATGAGACTTCTGCATTACGAGGTTCAAGACTTTGTATTTTATTTTTTTTAACATTTGGTTTACAGTTGCTCGGCATTCTCCGTTTCACTTCCTGCCCTCCCTCTGAAGTTTGCACGACATGGGTGTCACATGACTGCCAACAACCTATTGTATTTATTGAATTGAGCTTTTGTTTTGCCATTGAAACGTTTATTACAGTCAGTTGGATCCGTTTCTTGACGCCATTGGACGTAAAGAAGGATAGGCTACTACAAGTGTAACCAAGTGGGAAAACATTTCTCATTTTTATGCAATATCAGCTCATAATAGGTGACATATCTTAACACATAGACTAAGGTGCAGGTAATCAGAGAGCAGTTCAGCTCTCCTCTCGCTCATTAACAGAAGCGCCATGGTATCTGATAATTGGACAACAGCAGCAACTCTCGGAGGGGCAGTAGATGCTGTATCAACACCTGCATGCACGGTGTGTCAAGGTCATGCATTCTCATGAAGTCTTTGCTTCCGCCAGGCTCACAGACACTTTTTGCAACTTCCTCTGAGACATCAAACACGCACTTGTGCACACACACACGCACACACACACACACACACATATACAAAACGTACAAACTCCAAGCCACACACACACACACACACACACACACACACACACACACACACACACACACACACACACACACACACACACACACACACACACACACACACACACACACACACACACACACACACACACACAAACTTGTGTGCATCCACAGTAGCAGAGGCCAAGGCCAGGCTGCCGCCACAGTGGGCAGCCTGGCCTTGTGTGTCCAGACGCCTGGCGCAGGCCAGTGGGGGAGCACCAGCACTCACCATCTGAAGAACCACACTTTACTCCCTCTAGTGTAGCCTTGGTGCTCTTAAAAACAAAGCAATAAAAACCAACCAACTCAAGCCCCCCCCCCCCGCCCCCATCTCCGTCTCAACGGGGATGAACACTCACAGATCACAGAGGACCCTGTCGACATGTCATGTTATTTCGCTGTGTGTGCGTGTGTGTGTGTGTGTGTGTTTGTGTGCGTGCGTGCGAGTGTGTATGTGCACACATGCCTGTGTACTAGGCCTGCACGATTCAGTGAAAAATATGAATCAGGATCTTTCATCTTAGAATTGATATACATCCTACATTTCGTTGCATTGTAACCTGTTACTGTGCAACGACAATGAGGTGAATCTAATCTAAACGTATCACGATTCTCTTCCAAGATCTTTTTTTCTCACGAAATGTAATTTTTATTGCACACATGAACCACGACAAAAAGTAATTCAAAACTTAAATCTACACAGGGGCGAATCGAGATCGGAATTTTATACCGATTTATCGTGCAGGCCTACTGTGTGCTAAAGGGACGTGCGCCGGCCAGCCGGCGGGTTGGCATGACTCGCTCTACGGGGTAGTAGTGACCGGGAGCGGCTGGGAGAGGCCGGGAACAGCTGCCCGTGGGTTGGTACCCTGGCAGCACACCGCCTCAGCCTCAGCGCTCCCAGGGAGCGGGAGGCTCATTAAGGGCTGAACACGCTTCTTTGGCCGCAACACACAGAATCGCCCTCGCCTCGCTTTCTGTCCCCCCCCTGGGTAACACAGAACCGTAGAGGCTTTTAAAAGAAGAGGACTCCACACCTCCAGCTTGGCAAAACGTGTGTGTGTGTGTGTGTGTGTGTGTGTGTGTGTGTGTGTGTGTGTGTGTGTGTGTGTGTGTGTGTGTGTGTGTGTGTGTGTGTGTGTGTGTGTGTGTGTGTGTGTGTGTGTGTGTTGTGTGTGGTGTGTGTCAGGTGAGCAAAGGCTGACAGGTTTAGCAAGGTAAACTTGTGCGTGTGTCTTATTACGTGTTAACAAGTTTTGCAGAGTTTGCGTTGTCATCACGCCCTTGATGATTGGCCGAAACAAATAAGGAGTGAAAGAAAGAAAGCCCCGGATTTGAGCATGTCCACTATTAGACTTTAGATCAATATTTAGTTGTACGGCTGCAGCTAAAGATTATTTAAGAGGCTATAAAATGTCATAAATAATCGCAAATGTCATCACAAGAGTCTAAAGTTATTAGTGTGCTTGCTTTGTCTGAAAGGCAGCCAAGAAAATCTTAAAATCTTTAATTATTTATCAACTGATCGTTGCGACTCCAATCGAAAGTTTGATTTGTGAGACCCTCACCACCAAATCTCACTCCAGCCAGGCTCCAGCTCACACAGCCCTGCCCAGGCCCTGAGGAGATGCGTGGCTTACAGCAGCACAATAAGACAAAACCATTCTTTTGTCTGCCATGCAGAGCCCAGGTCTGAACAGCGTCTGGCCCACCGGCTGCCTGGGGCGATAACTACAGTCCCTTTGTTCTGACCCTTAGCTCCTAAATGTGGCCTCATCTGCGTCCCCCAACCCCCCTCCTTTCTTTTGCAGGAATTACTTTGGATTGAACTTGACTGCAACGTCATTGGTTTGTCTCATGACTAGATATGCAATGCTGTTGAGTGGTGGGGTGTTTATATAAAAGGTATATACATGATATATGAAGGAAGGTCAACAGGCCACTCTGGGAATAACATAATCTCTAGTCTGCAAAATAGAGTGCATGCAAACACACAGTATTTATAGCTGGTGAGCTATGTCTGTTTTAGTAAAATTCAACTAGTGGGCTATCACTAATGCTGCGTTTTGATTGGCTGAGCTACTAGTAGGCTATAAGTTATAGCCTACTAGGTTTCTGACGATTTTGTAAGCTCATTATTAGATAAATCAGTTCCAAATGCAACAAAGAAGCCGACTAAATATGGAATGAAGATATTCAATGGTAATGGTGATTTTATTAGAGTTGAATTTTACTAAAGCAATTATTCCTCTCACCCTCATGGGCTATGACTCAATAGCCCATTCGGGCTTCGAGGGATAATTTTTAAATAGTCACATAGACAGATCACGTACTTGAAGAGGGGGACCCCTCCAGTGGCACTCAATTAATTTTCCCCAGGTTACCTTAAGTAACCTTACGTCCTGTGTATGTGTGTGTACATGCAACTCTGTGTGTGTCTGTGAGTCCCTTACTCTGAAGCCACAGCAGCAGGAATTGGTTCCTCCAGCAACTCCAGACTGTGAAGAATCCAATAACAAAGCCATGGTCTGCTGGCATCCAGACACTGTAACACACACACACACACACACACACACACACACACACACACACACACACACACACACACACACACACACACACACACACACACACACACACACACACACACACACACACACACACACTTTAGAAAGGTTTAAGACTAGTGATTCAGTAGAGGACTCATTAGAGTGAATTGTTGTAGACTGAGATGAAGCAGTGATAAAAGAGACAGGAAAGGGGTGGGGCCGAGGCTGCGTCCGAGACAGAGAGGAAGGGGCCAAACTCAGAGTGGGAAACAAACGGGGCCGCACTTTCTAGGCTAATTCATTTCTGTAGGAGTCCCTAGATTCGATGGCGTCCTTTTGGTGCCGTACCTCGTAAGCGTCGGAGAGGGTACGTAAACCTTTCTTGAGATACTGGTAGTGCTGTTCCCGTAAAAGCGTTGGCCTGAGGGTTAGGGAGAGAGAGACAGTTTGTGAGTAGGCTCTGTTAGGACAAGTGTGTGGAGCTATAGAGACATGAGAAGAACAAATGCAGTCAACGGGCTACCTAATGAATAGACAAATGCATGTAATTTCATTTGAATAAAAGGCCTTGCAAATTGTGTAACACTGGCTAGGGTACAAAAACCTCAACACTCAAAAGATTGCTTTAAATTTTCTCTTGGGATCTACTTTGACTATTTTCATACACGTTGGGGAAATTCAAGCCGTTCCCTTTCACTAGCTTCTGCAGAACGACGTGCTCGTCATAACCACACCACGCCGGCTCATGGGGATGAGTCATGCAGGGAGCTGACCACTCCTCCATCCCTCCCCTCAGCCCTGATCCTATTAGTCGCCTGCCCTTTCCACGCAGCACAGAGCTACCAGCCCTGTAATGAGACCCTACCTATACAAAGCCGGGCAAGTCAGTGATCATCCGCAGTGTCATAGCTCTAGCTCTAGCACTTACTCAGACAATGAGTGTGTAGCGGTGGTCATGACAACAGCTAAGTCAACAGCACCATCCATTTCCAATGGTGGAAAAGCAATAATATTATGGGCTGGCCAGTGTAGTTGGTTGATCATTAGAACTGCTATTAAAGGATCGGGAACAACCAGGAGATTTGACTGTGACTTTTGACTAGGAGTATGACTATTATGGTCATATTACTATTAAGTCATGTTCTATAATATTACATTTGTTGTGTGGTTTAATTAAGGCCGATACATTCAGAACAATTAATACTTACTCTGGTACACTGTGTATTTGCTTGTAAACACTTAGGACTTCTTCAATGTTGCGTTCAACTTTTTTCTGGGCGGGGTAATAAAAAAAAGCATCAGCGTCAGCGTGCAACAAGACGAGCTTTGACAACAAACAGTGACGTCACACCACCAACATTTATAAATCACGTCAGTGTTTGGTAATTGGCACGCTTTCCAGTTGCTAATTAGGAACCTGGTCGTTCATATATCTTTGCTGTAGTTACTCCCATTTCAAATGTACACTTTCATTGTTTTGCTTTGATAAAAGCGTCTGCGGATTGTAATTCATCTAATCGACGGAGGCTTTTCGTCAGCATGGAGTGAGTGATGCCACCAAAAACGACTAAGATCTTGATCTCCATGGTGCTCAGGAGGCGATTATCCTACGAACCACGCTGGGTTGACCGCTCACGTTCAGAAAAACAATCATTTGCTTTTCTAAGTAATCCTGTTAACCCCGATTCATACAAGGTTACTTTGGGAAATCGATGGTAAGCTAGCACTTGTTTTATTGTCACACACTTATTTGAGCGAATCCAAAATACCCAGGGGATTACACGTGTTTGACATGTAGCTTACTTCTCACAGCTATCAAGTGGGTGTAATCAATGTGAGCCATGCAGCATACACTTTAGTCACTGTTATGGCTTATCCTCCCACTCATGCCTCACCTGCTCCTCTGAAGTTACTGTCTCCACTCCGTCGTCAGGGAACAACTCTGCACAATGGTTTTCATTAAAGCAACGCAAAGTCGGTGGCGTGTTTTCCATAATAGATATGAATTAAATTCCGTGGTTAGTGAAATTACAACGCTTTAGGTTTGTGTTGGTAGTTTTTATTTGATAGCCCTCTCCGTTACAATTCACTTCCGCTCAACATAACAGTGGGCGTGGTCTGCGCGCGCAGGGATGCTTTATCCGCTACGGCAAGCCCAAAAGAACAAACCGCTTTAGGACCACCACAAAGTCACAATCCTAAATGCACAGCGGGTGTGAATATAACCAGGCATAGTAGATTCTTTTAACCCAGGCAGTGTTGGCATATTCAATATTGTTCAAGAGTGTTCAATAATCATTAATTCTAATGATTGAACTTGCACACATGTCTGGAGAATACGAAATACGTCTGTGCGGTAGCTGCGTGTGCGCTTGAGTGCGTCGGTGCGTGTGTGCGTCGGTACGTGCGTGCGTCTATGCATGCGCGCATGCGTCGGTGCGTGCTAGCGTCGGTGTGTGCGTGCGTCGTTGCGTGCGTGCGTCGATACGTGCGTGCGAGAGGGAGGGGCAAGTTATTCCATCTCAATCCCCACCCCGCGGTATGTGGATGCTGCCGCGAGAAGAGCAGATGCTACTGAGCGGACCGCTGCCACTGCACCCAGCGGAGCCCAAGGTGTGCTAGATAGCTGCAACATTCCTGTTTTGTTGTCCTCCAATACAGTGTAGCTGATCAGAAGAGAAGCAAAGGCAGTATGTTGGACCATAACGAACAAAGACACAGGCCTGTTCGCAGTTGAGTGGGATACGCGAGGGAAGGGAATGTTCATTCATTTTACATATTTCTTGACACTATGGCTAAACAGTACGATGTGCTCTTCCGACTCCTGCTTCTCGGAGATTCTGGGGTTGGGAAAACATGTTTGTTGTGCAGATTCACGGACAACGAATTTCACCCGTCTCACATTTCCACAATCGGTAAGGCCGTCCGAAGGTGTGATGTTTTAAATTCTTATTGTTGTTTGCATGAGGTCAATCTCAATCCGAGAATTCTGTGATGCAATTTCGCACAGGACTCGCACCATCGTAATAGAAGTGTATGTACTTAATTAAAAACGCAATAGCATTATTTATAAACTATTAATTCATAGGCCTATATGTATGAATGAGGGCTACAACATCAACTGTTATTGTCCCATCAAGAGATCGACATTGATCTTTTTTCCATTATACACAATGGGGTTAAGCAGCTATGGTGACTTGAGGACAGTGTAAAATTGATTAACCCAAGACATGATTGCCAATGTTTCCACTCATAGAGTCTGGTTTGCTTCTTAAGTATTCTTTAGGCCTACCGTTTATGATCCAGTTAATTGTAGGACCAATTAAGGGAGTATTCAGTCAAGGAATAGTACGTAATGGCCCGAAAAATCCTCACTTTAGGCCCTTAATTAGTCTGTGGTCTCCACTTTAATGATGGCCATGGCTGTCTTGTGTTTGCATTCCTGTTAGTGAGGATTCCATCATCAAGCAGTAATTGGGCAAATTAAAGCTCTTGTGATGACGAGGGAAATCGACAATCATTTTTAATAACCCTAGTCTCTAATCTAATGAATTGAGGCCACCCATTAAAGTCCAGCTGCATCGGCTACACCCTCCAGTCAAAGGGTAAAGCAAGTTGAATACAAGCAAATGTCTATAGCAAACTATTTTCTATTCCCAGTCATGCATTAGTTATCTGAGAGGGCGCCCGTCAGATATGTGACCGACCGCACTAACAAAAAACATCCCAAAAACCATATTTAATAGAGGACGACCACAAATCAGATTATAGCATAGAGATCTAACTACTTCTGATAACATGCCATCCACAATATATTTTTGACGACAACATTCAAAGGGGGCCACACTTGAGTGTCTCATGGGAATGCCTTTTGATGTGCCCAATAGCAGAATGTATAGGACAGTGGTGCATTTTGGATCCGGAACATTTCTTTACTTTTAAAGGACAAGGACATGTTTGACAGTAGACCATATAACTTGGATGATGAGTTACCAGTGGTCTGCTATATGAACTCAGTTTGAGTGGCCCCTCAGAGACCACTAAGATATTGGGTTTCACATTAGCCCCTTCCCATGTATAATTTATATGGGGGAGGATGTGTTAAGTACACTATGCATTCTGATATTGTGTATTGCTGTAGCCTAGTAGCCTATTTCCCATATCATGGTTGTTTGCTGATGTCTGTGGATGGCAGAGGAATTACAGGTTAAATAAGACCATACCATACATGTACAGTGTACATACATGTATGTATGCACTATAGAAGAAGCCTTTCGTTTGAGTGGTACTAAAATAGTTTTAATTGTTGTATTGCGGCGCTATTGAGGGGAAATTTTACATACAGCAAGTTGTCTTGTTAGGAATGAAGAATATTTTGGCGGAGTCAAGATTAGTAGACAATGGAGTCTACTAATCTTGATTTGGAAATCAACTTTCAGTCAATTATCTTCCATGTTTTCATCTATTCATTTATTTAGAAATTTCAGCAATGTATGCCATATCCAATATCGACGGTTTCATTGTTAATAAACCACAAAAAAGTGATTTAATCGTATACATAAATGACTGATAATCATTAATCCTCGTAATATTAGATATAGGAATAGCGTCATAGTATCCATAAGACAGTAATAAATGAGTCATTGAGTGACTCTCCCTGTGTCCTGAAAGCCATCGTCTTTCTGTATTTCTAAATTAGTGTCTCGCAGACCTAGAACACAGAGCTGTACCACTGGAGTGAATAATGATCTACCTGCACACGCTTCATTAAGACCCCATGCTATTTAAAGCCATGGACCTATTGCGCTCCGCAGGGGACTATGGAAGAGTTATGCTCATGTAATGCTAAAGCCTTTCAACCTATACTCCTCCCAGACTGCCGGTTAAAAATCAATTGACCCATTTCACAGGGGCGTCATTGTAGGGTAAACACAGGTGTTGCTCATTACACTAATTATGGGGCTGCTGCTTTATGAGCAGGACAAACGGTCAATGTGTGTTATCTTGACTGGTTAAATTCTACGACGTGCTCCCCGGTACACAAAAGGAGCAGACCCATAGTACGAGTGACACCTGTGTTTTTCTGATAGGATTCCTCTGTGAAAAGAGGAATAGCTCTAAGTACTCTTTGCCATAGTGAAGGTTCTTGTTGCCTTGTACAGGATGTTCCTTATCTCAGCTGGAGGCGTCAGAAGGTCGGGCCCTTTGTGCAGGAGCAAGGCATCTTAACTGTGATGTTTCTGTCAGAATGAACAAACTCGCACTACAGGGCACAATGTCCATGAGTGCTTTTATTACGAGAATTAATATAGGACCAAAATGCTCTCGCAGCGAGGGAGAGAATAGAAGCATCCAGAGTTCCCGACAGTATGACCCCACACACCCACACCACAATAAATCAATTTGGGGTATTTCTGTAAATTCACCCTCCCAGCCAGAGTGTCATAACTCATCAGCTGACATTGAAAGCCCACCGTAGTGGCTCATCTTAACAGGGTTGCAAAAAGCGGAAGCAGGTTATCACCAAACTAAATCATACTACCTATAACTACAGCCTTGACTGTAATACTGAGCCAGAAAGATTGACACATAATCTTTTCAGCATTTCTACCAATGATGTCAAATCAGGCCGATTCAAAATGACATTGGATAGAAACATTGTTATCAGTGATTTGTGACAAATGCCACAGTGACAGAATAAGTACCCCTTAACACAATGACCAGTAGGTAATAGTATGTATTGACCTAAAATCAATTCCTGCTCTGCTTCTGTTATTCATATCACATCCAACAACTTAAAGCTAAGCCTTTGTTTTAGATATTTTAAATCGTAGAGAGGAGCGTAGATCTGTTTGACAGGAACTTCCTGGCAGGGCAAACACTGTTATGCTCTTAAAACACATGCCTGAACACTAGTATCTAATATATAGTAGTCCAAACCAGTGGTTGATTACCTACACGGCTGCACTAATGAATGGAACCCAATAGTCAAATTACAAGCTAGGATGCCAAATGCGATGAAGATGAGTCACCCTTATGACGTATAGGAGGAAGACACAGGAGATGTGATGTATTTCAGTCTGTTGTGTCTGCAGTAGTTCATGGATTTGGTATTCCTTATATTTCCTATTGTCCAGCAAAGGACTCCAGAGGTGCATTCCTGCACAAGCTACCTTGCTCAGAGCCCTTGCAGATGACCTCCGGCTGTTTGGCAGTTGGAGGTCATTTAGGAGTAGAGATTATTGAGTAGCACCTTCACCATGCTGCTTGAGTGTTTAATATCTTGGCCTTTCACCCCTGCTCCGTAATCAGGACCGGTCTAGGATAACAGCTGTCAGACCAACGATGAAAGATTGTACACAATCTTCCTCCATCCCCCCAAAGGATGGATACAAAACTGTAAGAATCCTTGAGCAAGATTCCCCATCTGTTCCTATAATTGAAGCTGTATCTGAAGCTGTTGTGTCCATAAACTAGGCTAAAATTGTATAAATCTTTTCATACAAAACGATATATAGTATTTTTTAGTTTTCCCAGGCTAGTGACATCGATTGCATCCGTCCCCTCATCATAGACTTCGTGTCACTATGGCTCTGCTATTACCCACCCGTGGGACATGAAACATGCCAGCACCTAATCTGCGTCACCCAGCTGTCACAGTAAACGAACGAGCTCCGTTTGGGGCGTGTGTGTTTCCCATTAGTGTCTACATGGTGCTTTGCCTCGTGCCCATTGTGAAGCACTGCCTGATGAACTTTCTTGATGGGGTATATTGTACTCACCCCCTATCAGAAGAACGACAGAGCGGTAGAGAACGTTAACCTCCAATCATTTACTGCAGCCTGCAAAATATAGTTTTGGGGTTAGTTGTAGGCTGTGTATAACTTGATGCTGAAATTATTTTGTGAACTAGAAATAACCAAGGCCATCCTCCTCACATTGGCCAACGCGTTGCGAACCACATTTGCGTATTGGACCGTGATAGCTTCTTCTAGAAGATTCTATGTTCTGATAGAATCTGTTTCAAGTTGTTAAGTAGGTCGCTCATTTAGAAGTGAGCTGCATGGCAGATGTTTGATCATATCTATAAATAGCAAAGGTTACAAATGTGCAACAGATGCTAATTATATGTGATTTTTCTTATCTTATATCACTCGTTATTGGTTTCTCTCCATTAGTTAAGTTACAGTGACTCTCACAGCAAGTCCTGGCCAAGCTTATTGGGGCAGAGCCGTTGGGCACTGTTCAGTTCTCGCAAACATGCTTTAGTAAACGCCCAGGGCCTTGTCCTAGTAGTTTCATTTTGTTGCGAGGCTTTCGGAATGAAGACTGAGCAGGAAGCTAGCTAATTAGAAATAAAAAAGCACATCAGCTTTTTAGCCCGTTTTAGAAACAACACAGTGGTGACTGTGCTTTTTCGATGTGGAACGGAGAATGAATTGACTGGGGCTGCTTGGCTATTGGACTTAGATTAGGAAGTCTTTAACTGCTCTATTTTTCTTCTTCAGGGGGAAGTTAAGCACTCAAAATGGACAAGAAAACCAAATATGGGAGAGCCGCTAATAGTAACCTCTTCCTTTAATTTTTTTTGTTTTTTTGTCTTTCTTTACTGAAAGTCCCCTTATTTAAACAAAGGGATGAACGCGTCAAAGATAAATCCCAGTGTAAAGAATTGAAAACAAGAGGCGAATTGGTTATATCCTATTTGTGGAGCAACCTGTTTAGTTCACCTGCTTTAGGCTATGGTCTATGTATTTATTAAAATGTATCCAACCATGAAATCCAAGATCAACATATGGTACTACATTTTCTTCTAACAATTATTTAAGTTTATAAGCATTTTATTTAATAGTGTAAACTATAAAGAAAGTCAGTTCTTATAAAGCGTTTATAATTGGGTTTAGGTTTCCATAGAAGATGTGGTTATGTGTATGCGACAGACATAGATTCCATGTTCCTATCAGGCGCATCCCAGCTTGCTGAAACCACCAAGATGGTCGGTCACTGACCCGTGGCAGACCTCCTGCTGGCTGATCTCTTATGCTCTCTACCCACCCTTAGTCATAGGTTCCATGATGTTACCCACCTGACCCCGTGGCAGACCTCCTGCTGGCTGATCTCTTATGCTCTCTAACCCACCCCGTTACATTGGGTTTAGTTTCCATGAGATGTGTTAGTGTATGCGACACGACATACATCCATGTTCTATCAGCGCATCCAGCCTGCGAAACCACCACACTGACAGTCACTGACCACGTGACACACACTCACAGCTGTTTACTCTCAACCACTTACTCTATTCATGATCGTTACACTCGACATCACAACACAACACACACACAACACACACACACACACACACACACACCACACACACACACAACACACCACACACACACACACACACGTATACAAACACCACACGCACACAAGTACACACACATGTATACACACACACACATACTAGGCTTGTTGCAGCCCCAGCATGCGATCAATACGTGGAAGCGCAGTAAAGCTTGCTGGAGGGATCTTGTCCGCGGGAGGGATCCCCTCCATCCACAGCAATAGGCCTGTGGAGTGTAAATGATATACTGATGTAAAGATACAATTCATTAATGCCCTCCTTTTATGTTACTACAGGGTGTCCGCGCATCCTTAAAAAGTCTTAAATTTGTTTTCTCGAATGACTTTTAAGGAAGGAAAAGTCAAAGTTGCTAGCTGCATATATAAACGATTATCTGCGTGCTTGCTAGCTAGTCTGCGACAA
Source organism: Melanogrammus aeglefinus (assembly GCA_900291075.1). NCBI lineage: Eukaryota > Metazoa > Chordata > Actinopteri > Gadiformes > Gadidae > Melanogrammus > Melanogrammus aeglefinus. Next base: position 271,196 of record OLKM01000005.1, read on the forward strand.
TGGGTAGGTGCCAATTCAAGAACAGTTGGCTGGAAGACGTCCGTTTCCGAAGTTGGCTTTGCGTCTGTTGCCAACCCCCACCATCGCGTGTTTTAGATCTTAAATTTCATTCAAGGTGGTATTAAAAAAGGTCTTGCTGAAACCTGCTGATACCCTGTTAAGCCACTGCTTGACTTGGAGGAGACTCAAAGCTGGGGTGAATTGATTCCCCCCCTTCCCTCCTGCTTTGTCAGAAAGGGATACTGCATGGCAACACGTTTAAGAAGCTCCAAGGGCATAACAAAAACAAGGGACAAGGACCTGCAGAAAGGGTCTGGAAAATGTTTTTTAACTTCCATCTCTTGCAGGAGTCGACTTCAAGATGAAGACACTCATGATAGATGGCGTCAAAGTGCGAATACAGATATGGTAAGGAGGCAACAAACACCATCCATGATGATTCATTCTATCGTTATGTTTGATTATATATAGATACATATATGTATACATATTTATATATTGGTCTACATTGGATGGATATGATTTCTGTTGTATTAGCCTAAATTAAACGGTATGTTTGTGTGTGGGTTTCTTCGTCCAGGGACACTGCAGGTCAGGAGCGATACCAGACCATCACAAAGCAGTACTACAGACGAGCGCAGGTAACCCCACCCGACAATACCCGGTATTGTCTTTCTGCCACCGGCAGCGTCTTCCTCCAGAGATGGGGCTGCTGGGGCAGTATGAAGAGCTCATGTTGCATTAACAAATTGTGACCTGAAAATCTTATTTTACGATATTTTTAAAAATGAAATGGCCTATTCTACTTTTAGCAATCTTTGCTCAACGCACAACAGGTGTGCAGCCTCACCCGGCCCCAGAGTCCGACTCGTTCTGACTTGGCCTGGTGAGGCTGCCTAAACCAGCCCTCATTCCCTCATATCCCCAACGCTCTCTTTGGCAACACAGTTCAATTGTTCCCGTGGATCCCCATGGGAACAATTGACGGTGAATCCAACAACACAGAGTTAGTTATATTCATAAATCTGCCAATGCACCATCGTTCATCAGTCACCATAATGTTACATCACTTTGGCGATCGATAGTTACTTACAGAAATGTATTTACATGATAATCTTTGTATTAACTATCATTAAAATGTCTCCTAATCTGTACTATATTTTTTTTCGCTCAACATGCAGCTATATGTGTAAACACATTCTTTTTTTATTAGAATAATTATTGTTAAAATCTGTTAACAATGATTGCATTTGCTTTGAGTGGAGACATATGTGTATCTATGGTGTCTTAAGTTTGGCCTCTTTTTTTATCATGTTTACCAACCATCTGCATCGTCTGGCACAGGGAATCTTCCTTGTGTACGACATCACCAGTGAGAGGTCCTTCCAGCACATTATGAAGTGGGCCAGTGACGTGGACGAGGTGAGTTCAAATTGCGTTTGAACGATCCTTCCACTGCTAATTCCTGTACTTTTAGTATCTGCCCTTATTCAAATCTGCTAGTAGTAAAAGTAGAAATACTACCGTATTTTGGGGCAGCATAAAATATACTTATGTGTCATAAAACATCAGCAAGCAGTAAATTCAAGTTGAAGTTAAAATATAAATAATTTCATAGATGGCTCTTGATATTGGAAAATTATATCTGGGTTAGGTTCAGGGTTTGTGAGGGTTTGTGTGAATCAATATTGAGGTAGACCAGAGTAGTGACGTGTTCTCTGCTGCCCGAACCACTTACCATATAACATCAGCCAGATGGATAGGGACCGAGAGCAGACAGCCTCCATTGGGTTTAAACACCCTTTTACTGCCTTTTGTCCTCTGTATGACAGTCCTCTCTCTCCCCCCACACACACACACACACACACACACACACACACACACACACACACACACACACACACACACACACACACACACACACACCACCACACACACACACCACACACACACACACACACACACAACACCACACACAACACACACTAAACACACACACTAAAACACACACGCACAGCTCTTCATCTATCCAGTCTCTCTAATGAATGAATAGGCGTCCGTAAACCCCCCCCCCTCCTCCTGTTCCATCTTAGTCCACTGTGTCTGTCCTCTGTGTTCCCTGACGTTTTCCCATCTATCGTGACACACACATGGACACCTTACTCCTGCCCTCCTCTGCTGTGCAGTACGCCCCTGAGAAGGTGCAGAAGATCCTGGTGGGGAACAAGTCTGATGATGTGGACAAGAGGCAGGTGGCCACCGAACAGGCACACAAGGTGGGCACCGTCCTGCCCCCACCCCACGCCCAGCACCCCATCTGTGTGGGGCGTCTGGTGGTGGATGTTGGATTGGCAGCTTTTTTGGCCCAAAATCAAAGATTCAATAATCTTTTGTTTTTATGACGCTTCTCAAAATCAATAGTGTTTCATGCTATTATGACTTCAGGAACTGTAATGGCTTCCTATGTAAAAGGTAAACGCCGGGAAAAACGTCATGCAATATGAAATACTTTGGACCCAGCAAATATTTTTTTTCTTTTAACTACCAAGCTTCAAACAGTCTTCCTTTTCAGTTCCACTATGAAGAAATACTCCTCATAGTAGCTGATTCTAGTAATCATTGTCTCAGGAACTCCACACCTCCTTGAACCCCCTGTACTTTAAGATAATCCCATTTCACAAGCTTTAAATGGATGTGCCCCTGGAACAATGACGTCTGATGACATAACAATGTTTTCAGCCGTGCTACTCTAAAAACAGTTTGAAGAGCAGGTTACATTGGAGCCGACTAAACTCACACCTATAACAAGGACATCAATTGTGCTTCTCATTGGTTTTAATGGCAAAAAATGGGTTTACATTGGTTTATATTTTCGCATCTTTGGAACCTTATTCAAAGATTTGCAGTGTTTATCTATCTGATCATCATATCAGCACATTTCAAATGTAGGTCTCAACCTCACCCATACAAACATTGCTGTTATTGTCCCCCTAGCTTGCCGAGTCCTACGGAATGGACTTCTTTGAGACAAGTGCCTACAACAACCACAACATCACAGAGGTGAGGGAATAACCACGTTAACTTTTCCTCAAGTACGCTATACTCTATTGGTGTGGTAGGCTCGTGAGTAGGATTCGTTCTACAATCTTCATGACCAATGGCCTTGAAGATTATGATATAATAGGCATTTTAGAATATAGGGAATACTTAAGGCATGTACACACTATAACTCTACATCATAATATTAATTCAAACAGTGATGTAATTGTCAAATACACATTTACTTTATCAATTTGTTTTAATCTTGCGCTTTGAATTGTGGGTGGGGGGGGGGGCTTTCAGGTTCAGAAGGTAAAAGTCATGCCATGCTTATTGGTCCACCCATGCAACTACCCAGCTGTTTGAGCTATTATTAAGTCCGAGCCATCAGCTGTATCATAATTCATTCAATTGATTGATTCATTCAATTCATATGGATGGACAGTTTTACATTCTCAACCAGTGCTACCATTTAGTCGGCATGCCAACCGTCTCGGGTGGTGCTTTAGGCCCTGTGCTTCAACCGATGTCCGCCTCCTCCGTCCACAGTGCTTCACCAGGCTGGCGGAGCAGGTGCTGGCGGCCAACAAGAAGGACCTGGACCTGCTGCGCATGTCCATCACGGACGAGCTCGACCTCGCCGCCCTGGAGGATGAGGAGGGCATCGCCGGCGGGGCGGCCGCGGACCCCGGCCGGAGCTGCTGGTGCTGAGGCCCTCAGCTCGTCGTTTCGGGGGGCGGGGGTGTTTTGATCATCGAAAATGTATGGAGGATTGAGTATTAATATGGTTTTAATATTTGTGTTTTTGTTCGCCCGTACGTTTGCTCTACTGCGTGAAGGAGGGAAGACGCTGAAGGCTGCTTTTACTTGTTATTACTTTCACTTCACAGAAACTGCTAGAAAGGACACTTGTGACGCTACAGGTTTGCAGCTCATTCCCCTTTGAAGTCGGGGCCCCGTAGAGGGACACAGGAGCGAACTCAAGACTATTTGGACCGCGCAGAAAGGAACTTTATTTTCACACAATGTGCCTAGCGACTGGCGAAGAAGAAAGATGTGTCAGGTTGATTTTCTTTTGAGTTCTAGGTGTTCCTCTTTTTAAACCCATGTTATATTTTGTGATGGCCGAACTCCATGAAGTTGACATACCCCGTGTAAAAATGCTAATACTGGGCTTTTGGAACCTGTTCATGTGGTGGATTTGATACTCAAACAGCTTGCTCTTTACCTTTTGTTGATAGTATTTTTCCAACGTGTCCGTGAACTTGATGTTTGCGTTTTTCCAGTAGAGGGAGCCATAGGCGTAGTAAAGCTGAGTTAACTGCCAGTGAACCCAAACCAAATTATATCCAGTTATTCAAAAAACAAATTGGTATCAATTTCAAACCAGAGTCAGGAAAATTCTACTGATTAAAATATTCACATTTATCTCATTCAGCCTATTCAACTAGTTGTATGTAGCTACATATGCAAAATGCATTATGATTGAAACCGAAAAATACCCTCAAGTAGGCTTCTATAATTAGAGTTGGTTTGAATCATCCCCCCTATGCCTTCTAGACCATGAAGTATTTCCATAATTTGATTTTATTTGCTTTCAGTGACTGAATCCGTCATCCAAAATATTCAAGGAAATGGAACCATGCGAGTTTTCTGAGCACAGGGACCAGGGAGAGATTTGCATGCAAACCCGATCTATGTCACGTTTCTTCTTCTTTGATTTATATTGTTACGTCATAACTTCAGTGAAGTTATAACAACGGGAACTCCCGAAATTCATGTGATGCGCTGTTCCGCCAGTGCTACGGACCTACGGAGTAGAGACCACGGACGTGGAATATTCCCTCAATGATGACTGGACTATACGCTCTGGATACACGTATTTGTGTTGTTTTGATGAACTACATTGGGATTTATTTTAGACTACTTGAATGGTGTTTGTGGAATTATATGAAGTGTAATCAAATAATCGAATGAATGTCGTTCTTTGCTAATGAAAATGTTTGAGAGTAAATATTGGCTTCTGTTATCAGTGAAAGCAAGTATTTTAGTTTGTGGTGTAGAGAGATGTGGACATGTTTATCTGTATGTATGAACACAAATAAGAAGTACATTTACACTACACAAAGCATAGAAGGTATGCTGCAGTGTAAGTAACTCAGTTTTCTCTCACAATGGCATCAGAAGCAGCATGGTATGTGTATTCTAGCCTGGCGTTTAGTCCAGACTTGGACACTACCACTGCACACAACAAACACAATACTTACTAGTCATAGTTTGCCTTTATTTTGTAAAACTGCTAGTTTTAACATCTGAATTTGTGTCAAAAAAATATGACTGCCATACATATTGTACAAGTTCATTGTACATTCAACATTTTAAATAGGATTCTTTTTTTCACTAAGTTTATAATCAATTGAGGATTCAATCTTCTGCAGTTTATCACACGGTGAATCTCATTGAATAGCAAATAACTATTATGAAACATGTTAAGCTATTGCAAGTATCAACCAGTGAGCACAGTGAAATATAAACGAACTGTGCCCCCCCCACACACACATACACACAAACACAATCACACCCTTCAAATCCGAGAACCCACCTCTCTGATCACAGTGAGACAATGAATAGGCCTGATGGCTGTAAATAGACTAAATCACATTAAATCGGCAGCAACTGTGTAGGTAGAAGAATTCTGACATCAAACGATTTTTCCCTTCATCTTCCCACCGCCAGTGAATGTGCTAGAGGCGCACGCTTTTAAAAACGACTGTTTTTAAATACAACTCCCACTTTTGTGTTATCAACGCCGTAGGCATCATATTTGCTGTTTTGCATGTTGGCTGCTATCTCAAAGCAAATAATCTCTTCATGGTTCAAGTTCAACCTAAATGCTCACAGTGACAAACATAAAATTAATTGTTCTAATAAAGCGTTTAACTGAATTTAGGGTGGGCAATTTGTAGAAACCAGCTAGACTTGGTAAAAGCCCGACCCCCTCTTAAAGTGTAAGTCTGGCGAAAATTGAACACATGGTCCCTTTCTGCATGAAAACAGATCAAATATGGTCAGACATTTTATTTCATTGATCAATCAGTATAGAGCTTGCCCGGAGCAAGCAACCAAATGGCAAACAGTGCATTAGCTAAGGGCGGTGTGCCGAATGCGTCCAAATCCACATTTTCATCCACTAATATTGCTCAAAATAGCACCAAACCGCCACGTTTTATATAAAATGTTTTACAAATCTGTACCTTACCGGTAGGTCCATGTTTACAGGAAGTCCATACAAGTCGATCACCGAATGCACCGGAGTTCAATTCAAGGGGGAAAGTTTTGGAATTCATAATTTATATAATTTATATTTCTAAACAATATCTAGCGAGTATTGACACGGAAATGAAAGGATTTGCATAACATCTTAAAGACAAAATATTTTTGATGCTAAATGTGTGTCGTACATGTGAGCGAAGACGCTACCTGTAGTCCCCCCAAAAAAAGCTACCTGTAGTCCCCCAAAAAAAGCTACTTGTAGTCCCTCCGGCAATACACCATGCGCCGGGTGAGATCTCGTGTGATTTCAGTGCCTGTCTGGGACTTTTTCAGAAGTTTTCTACCATTCCAGACTTTTTACAGAATGTTATTAGCTTATATTTGACCAGACTGCCACAAACAACGTGTTTTTTGCCTTACTTTTGCATTGCATTCGATAATTGACTCGTGCAGACTTTCCTACGAGAGGAGCTGGTAGGGGGACAGTTGGTAAGTCTTTTAAAACAGTATTTTTTAACAAACTCTGAGTTCGCTAACTACGTTTTGGTGCTTTGTTTATGTGAAAGGACCCTAGTCAGCTACTGCAGAGGTTTGGTGCTATTTTGAGCAATATTTGTGGTAAAAAAATCTTTTCTGGTGCACCGCCCGTAGCCAATGGTAATCGTAAGCCATTTGGGCTGTTAGCTTTGCTCTGGGCCAGCTTTTAACTGGTTGATCAACGAGAAACACTGTCTGGGCGGCTTATTTGATCTGTTTCATCCAGGAAATTGGTTGAGCATAATATTCATAACCATTACCCTAATTGTAGGCCTAACCTAGACCCCAATAATGACCGGGTTGGAAGGGGTCAGGCTTCCCCTATTTGGCTCTACCAATTTAGCACCACCTGCTGCTAGATTTTGTTTAATCCTACACGCTGTGCCTCTAAAAAGATTGTTAGGACTGATCAACAGGGGGTGCCATGCAGTCATAAGAGCGGAAACACACACTTTCGAGATGTTGAGCCGTGTTCGTCTCAGTGATTGAACAAAACAAAACATTGAAGTTTATTGATGGTTGATTGGGGTTTCTCTTTTGAGATTGGCAAAGATAATGTTGTAATATCCACAGGACTACTAAAATGGCCTGCATGTAGGAGCCTACACAAACAAGCCACATACATTGCTTCACAAAGAATAAGCTAAATCGTGCTTCATTCATCCTAATAGGAAACTCGCAGTGCCCCTTCCTCTAAATATGTTTTAACTAATCGATGGGCTCCAACTGTGAGCATAATCCATGATGATATGCACTCTGGCCACCGAGCCCGCAAGAGACCACCTCAAACACTCCCTGCCAGCTTTAATATGATGGCTCAGTATGCAGTCTGAATACTGGGCAAGTCTTTGAGGTTTGAGAAGTGTGCATGTGCATGTGTGGTGGGTGGTCGTCTAAAGGATGGAATGGAGGATGGGGGTTATGTGTTACATACTGTGTGTGTCAATGTGTGTGAGCCATGGGTGCATAGACCTTGATACCGAATCCAAGACATTCAAGGTGTTGAGATGTGGCCCTCCCACCCCTCTACTGGGTCTTCACTTCAGTTTTGAGTCGGAGCCGAAGTCGTGGGTGTGATGTTTGTGTGTTTGTGCGTGCCTGTGTTTGTGTGTGTGTGTGTGTGTGTGTGTGTGTGTGTGTGTGTGTGTGTGTGTGTGTGTGTGTGTGTGTGTGTGTGTGTGTGTGTGTGTGTGTGTGTGTGTGTGTGTGTGTGTGTGTGTGTGTGTGTGTGTGTGTGAGAGAGGAGTAGGAGAAAACAGTTTGAAGTGAATGTTTTCTGTGGCTCCTCTTTACTGCTGACTCTTCAAAAGACTCCGGTCTGCCTCTGCACTTTGCAAAGGAAGCCCAGGGTTCAAGGCACAATAGCAGCACACAAAGGTTCACTGTGCGCTTACATCTTGCACCCAAGTGGCAGGCAGTATTGTTTAGAAACCACCTTGACAAAAGCCAGCCTGTATCCAACCACCATTTTATAGAATTTAGCAAAAATCTGTTGTTTTTTTTAATACAGGGAGAGGTTTTTGTCTTAATAGCAATATAGGTTGACCACTGAATTGTGATATGATGACCATATGGGTTGTGTTTATTGATTGATTGATTTAATTTATTATTTATCACTCCCATATATACAAAAATAATCATATAGCTACCCAAATGGACGTAAACAATTTGTAACAAATTGCAGTGTACATCATACTGACTTATGGACTCTCTGCTAATGGTTTTGTGGAATTGTTTAGTTATTTGTATATTTATAAAAAATCCTTCTTTCTTTCTTTCTTTCTTTCTTTCTTTCTTTCTTTCTTTCTTTCTTTCTTTCTTTCAGTTCTCTTTCTATATTCTTTCTTTCTTTCTTCAGTTAACATGCTAATTTTATATTATTTATTTATTTATTTGTGTGTGTGTGTGTGTGTGTGTGTGTGTGTGTGTGTGTCTGTCTGTCTGTCTGTCTGTCTGTCTGTCTGTCTGTCTGTCTGTCTGTCTGTCTGTCTGTCTGTCTGTCTGTCTGTCTGTCTGTCTGTCTGTCTGTCTGTCTGTCTGTCTGTCTGTCTGTCTGTCTGTCTGTCTGTCTGTCTGTCTGTCTGTCTGTCCGTCTGTCTGTCTCTAAGCAATAGAAAGCTGTATAGTATAGGTCCTTTGGTAAATGCAGGCATGGAGCTGCACGGTCACTCCTTGCTGTCGTCCTTGACTTGTCCTGGCTCAAACACAGGCAGTCTTGCACATTGACTGACATCGGTGCTGTAGCCCTTCTTAATTAAAGTCCCCTTCCTCAGTTCCTATGGTCATCTTAAAAAACCTTTAGGACGGACAGATGTTCCTCTTTTATTTCCGTTAAGAAATGTTATTATTACGAACAATAAGCAAGTCGCAGATAGACACAAAGGGCTCTGCTGTCTTTACTGGAGCACATGCTTAGAGTACAATACACTTTTAATTACCCTTAACCTCGTCTCCTTTGACTGCTTGCTCAGCATACAAAGCATCTCAATGTACCGCAGATGCTTTTTGCTAATGAGGTGTTGCGGAAGTGAAATTGAATCCCCCGATCATATCGTGGTTAGGAAAAAAAAAGAGGAAACATTGAAGGTCAGGAAGTGTGCACTAGCAAGTATGGCTGTGGTGTAACGTGCACATGTGCATTCACACTGATCCCTGTAATTATTATAGTATATCTAAATAGTATTTATTCAGGCCTATGAAATCTGTACCTCTTAAGAGTCTCTAATGTTCAGGATTATAAAGAAGGCTAGAATAGGAGCTCATAGCCCCTGCACTCACCAGACTCCACATGCTCACCAACGTGTCAATTCATAAGGGGGGAACATGATAATAATAATAATAATAATGGTCAAATTGTAAACAATTAAAAGAGGAGACACCGGAGCACGTTTAGTTCGGCCGCCCCTCGGCCAGGTGTGGGTTCCAGACCAAGCGTTACCTGCCAAAATACTACGTTTTGTTTAACCTCCTGGGTTAATGACCTTGTGTACCTGTGATTAATCTGGACTTTTCCATGGTGATTTATTTTTACTTGACCTTAAAGTGACACTTAAGTGACTGCACCAACAGAGACAAGTATTTTGTGGCTCGGCTTAGCTCAGGAGGTAGAGGTAGAGGTAGAGCAGTTGTCTACCTCCTGAGTTCGACCCAAAGCTCCTCCTAGCTGAGTGTTGATGTGTCCCTGAGCAAGACACTCAACCCTAACTGCTCCTGACGAGCTGGCTGTCGCCTTGCATGGTTGACTCTGCCGTCGGTGTGTCAATGTGTGTATTAACCGATGTAAGTTGCTTTGGATAAAAGCGTCTGCTAAATGCCCTAATTGTAATTGTATTTTTTCAGGTGATGATGTCACAATGGCACGATATAAACACAGATTCAAACAATGCACCCACTGGGTGGGGATGAGAATATAGACCATTTGGGTTTTGACTGCACAAGGGTGGTCCGGGCCCATGCCCAGGGGCCCGAGGGCTCCGGGGGGCCCTAACCTGAGCTTCTGTGTGAAGTCGCTGTTAGTCACTTTTAACGTTGCAGAGTCCACGTGCCCATGGGACCAATGTCTCGTAATCCGCGCAGTTAGGTTGAGTTGAGGCAAGTACATTTTTTCCTTTTTAGTAGGTCTACTTTTTGGTTGAATTCAACAATTAAAGTCACTGTTTGTTCAAGACAAGTGACATGGATGGTAAGTTAAAGTTTTTATGCATTATGCAGAAAGTAATAGACAATCGCAAGCTATGTTGTAATGCCTCATTTTGAATATTCTCAAAACGATTAGTAGTATAAATTATACTATAATTATTAACAATAATAATATTAGTGACTGATATTAGTGACAATAATTATTATTTCTATTAGTGTTCACATTAACAGTAATATTCAGTGGGGTTCAGTGTTGACACAATCCCCATGCATGGAACTGCTTGAGTTTTGCAAATGATGATGTCATAATGGCCCAATGTAACCAAGGACTACATCCAAAGCTCCAACGATACACACACTATTTGGGGATGAGAATATCCACCATTTGAGCTGTGACTTTGCAGAGTTGAGTTGAGAGTTTCAAGTTCTTCCTGTGTCACACCTTGAGTTACGGTCGGGATTACAACGGTTAAAGTCACTGTTGGTTAGAGACAACAAGTGGCATGCATGGTGAGTTCTTAAATATTATGCAGAAATAACAGACCCAGACGGACGGACCAGAAAGACGGACAGAACTGTTACAAAATGTTTACTCAGTTAGCTTCCCTCTCTCCCTTCCCAGACCCTGAGATCCGTTGTGGAGACCTGCTGCATGGACTCTCCTCCACCTATGTGGTTGAGCGCTTCCTGGGTGAGGGCAGCTTTGGGAAGGTCGCCCGGTGCCTTAAATCAGCCACCCAGGAGAAGGTGGCTGTTAAGATATTCAGGAATCAACCACGTCTGATTGAAGACGCTCGGCAAGAGGTAAAGCGGAGAGAAGTCAAATAATACAGCTATCTCCCACACAGCGTTCAATCATATCATTATATGTGTAGGAAATATATGTATGCACACAGAGAATACTGAGCTGGTGTTTGCATTTCTTCTGATCTTGTCATGTCTTTCTGTATAAGAATCGGGACAGTGTCTTGACCATCTTTTGTCAGATTCGCATGTTACAGAGTATCCAGGAGCTGGATACGAGTTACATTGTGAGATGGAGTGGATGGTTTGAGAGTGGACCCCACTTCTGCCTGGAGTTTGAGCTTTCTGGACAGGAGTCTCCGTGACGTCCTGGATTGGAGAAAAAGGATGACCTTGAAGGAAATCAACGAGGTTCTGTACCAGGTCTGTTGTAGCTCCAAACCAACAAATCCCACTTTTACTTGCATTGATCATGTGACAACATCAACATTTGTATTGCGTAAATTAAGTTGGCTTTTCCACATACGATAGTTTGTCTGTGGCTTGAAATACCTTTAATTGTGTTCTTATTACATCGATGTCAGGGATAGAGAAATAACTCAATACAATTAATAGTGACAATATAATTCATAGCCTTCATGATATTAATATAGATAACTTTTCAGTTGGCCACAGCATTGACTCTGCTGGAGACATTTGGGGTCATCCACGCCGACCTGAAGCCAGAGAATATCATGGTGGTCGATTGCCACAGACCTCTAAAAGTTAAGTTGATTGACTTTGGCTTAGCACGCCATATATCTCAGGTTCAGGTTGGAGATACAATTGTGACCCAATGGTACAGGTAAGTTACCCACAGCAACACTCAAATTTTAAATACGACGCTTCAAACGGTGACACTAATGTATTCCTATCTTCTTCTTTCCGAGGGCCCCGGAGCTTCTGTTAGGCCTACCTTACACAGGGGATGTTGACGTGTGGGCTCTTGGATGCGTGGCCGTTGAAATGTTTACCGGGTTCCCTATCTATCCTGGGTTTACTGAACACCAAATGGTTGGTTTAAGGTTTTAGGTCATGGTAGAATTTCCATTTTATTTAGTATTTAATTTGGCCCTTTCCAATTAGATGGAAATATAAACATTAATTCATGTTTTTTTAGTGGCAATATCATGTAATATAAGACATTGTTATTTAATCCTGAAGTCATATCTGTCTCATGTGTTTAAGCTGGAGTACATCACTGGGACCCAGGGTCCGATTCCTGACATCATGCTAGATTTTGGTATCAAAACTAAGCGATTCTTCAACAAGGGATGGTTGTGGACACTCAAGGTAGCACTGTTGCTTTTCACCGGTCCATCTAGCTCACTGCATTGTGGGATGAGTATATCACTAAAACACAGTTTATATGCAGTCATCAGACCAGTATTTCCACGAGACAGGGGTCCGTGATGTTTGGAACGAAGAGTGCCCTCTCAAATCACTGGATGAACTTCTGGAGGTGAGGCGTCGATATTCATTATTAAATCTGCAATGTGTCACTTTTATACCGCAGCTATTTACTGCAAAAAATCTTTTCTGAACTAGAAAGTTGTATCCATAGTCAATCCATGCAGGGAATTCTTCAATATAAATCAATTTATTGTGGTCTGCTCTTGCTCCCTCCACTTTGGGAATACAAACGATTGTCTGAAAATTGATGAAACTAAAACTGTAGCTACAACTCAACTGCTAAGAGAAAAATCACATAGTGCCTCTTCTTTGAGAAAATGAAAACAGCATGTTTCATAACCTTCTTCCTTCTTCTGGGGCCTTCAGTCCGAGGCGGGGGATCAAGTGGAGAAATTTGTGGGCCTGCTGAAGGAGATGCTGCAGCTCGATGCTGAGCTGCGCATCACTCCGCGGGACATAGTGTGCACTCTTCACCATGGCAACGCTGAACATGATGACACTAGATTGTAAGTCTCTTTTTCAAATATACCTTCCACTTTTTATGCTTGCATCACTTCAGTTCTTACAACACAAGGATGAAAGAAAACTGTCATGGGAAGATGTGAAGCAGATCAAGAGACTCACATCAGAGTTATCAAAGTGTCGAGTGCAAACAAACAAATAGGCACTAAGTTACGTACCCGTTCAAGGCCTGTGTTTGCCCATCCCTGATTTACTGATTGTTTCGCTTCCAGAGACAATGCAGGGTCAGGCTGCTTAGACATGGTCACAAGTCTGAGGCTGAGCCCCAACAGCTCCCTGGCGTCCGAAGAGCAGGCCCGGTTCGACTTGGATCGGGGATCTACTTCGAAGCGTTGCAGCAAGGGGAGCAGGTAGGTGTCTGAAGAAGTTCATTCAAATTCAGGGGCACCATCTGAGTCCTTCAGTAGTCAAAAAACTTCTTAATCTTCCCATGCTTGTTCCCATGCTTTTTCCAGTGTTTATTCTCCCATGCTTAATGTCAAGTAATCACAAACCACAGCATACTATAGCAGATGACATGGGCGGGGCTCTCAGTTACTGTTATCATACAAAAAGGTGTAACCCACGGATCACATTATTTGCTGATTGCTCCTCTTCCAGAAATGTCTTAAGCTCCAGAGACATGGTCACACGTTTCAGGAGGAACTCCACAGAGCAGAGCGGACTGCCACAGCTGGAGTCTTGTGATGAAACATCCAGGTTAGCTCACCTTTTCTGTGTTTGATTCATTACAGCAGCTGTACTGATTGAGCACTTGAATACTGCAGTTACTCAAGTGGAATTCATCATAAATAAAAAGATATATTATTACACAGTGTGTGTGTGTGTGTGTGTGTGTGTGTGTGTGTGTGTGTGTGTGTGTGTGTGTGTGTGTGTGTGTGTGTGTGTGTGTGTGTGTGTGTGTGTGTGTGTGTGTGTGTGTGTGTGTGTGTGTGTGTGTGTGTGTGTGTGTGTGTGTGTGTGTGTGTGTACGGTGTGTGTGTGTGCGTGTGTGTGCATGCGTGCGTGCGTGTGTGTCACATTTTGCAGTTCCTTCTCATACAAGTCAGCAGCAGAGGTTATCTCAGACCATTCAGGACCTTTGAGACCAGCAGCAGATGTCCAGAAAGGTCTGTTAAGAGTCTGGCGAGTCAGTGACCTTTTGCTTGTTTATTTTTCAGTGTGACTGTCCACCATTCATGTTTTTCCTCGTGATTTCAGAGGAAGCAGGGAAATGGAGCAAGGTGAAGCTGAAGACTCTGTGCTGCTGTTGCTGCCCCACCGGCGATGCCGTTTAAAAAGCATGCGGCGGTCCTGGTGCATCGATGGGCGGTGATGCACACGTGATGGTGTGCCTTGTCATAAGGCGACATTCGTCTAGCAATGCACCAGTGAGGATAGCCTGCCATAGAGGGACATCAACCCAGTGACCCACCAGGGAAGTTGTCAGGAGATGCACCAGAGCTGATTTCCTGTCACAAAGGGATGTCCGCCCAGTAATGCACCAGTGACGATGGCCCGTCACAGAGAGACATCAGCCCTGCCATGTAGCAGGGATGATAAGCTGTCATAAAGGGACGTTCTCCCAGTGATGAAACAGGAAGGTTGGCCAGTCAGGGGCATCTGCACAACCAAGCACCAGGGACCTTTCATAGATAGACACCAATAAAGCGATTTACCAGTGACGAATCGTAATGTCCCACCTTTCATAATGGGACAACATCCCAGCGATGCCCCTGTATGCACCGGGGATGTTTGCTAGAAATGAACATTCAGCAACCTGATGCAGTAGCGATGATGTCCTGCCATAGAAGGACATCCGCCCAGCAATGCACCCACAATGATGACCTTTCCTAAAGGGACATCTGCCAAGTGACGCATCCAGGAGAGTCTGGCCAGTCATGGACATCTACCCAAAGAGACACCAATGTTGATATCGTGTTGATGGCCTGTCATAGAGGGCGACCAGCCTAGTGATGCACCAGCGATGTTGGGGGAATGTCAGGGCATTCGCTCAGCATTTGCCTGTGAAAATATCCTTCCTAAAATGACCAAGCAATGCACCAGGTGTGATGCCCTTGCCATGGAGGGTCATTGGCCCAGCCATGGACCAGCCATGATTAATAAATGTTTTAAATTAATTTTGCACAGCTCTGTCATGCTAAAACTTTGTTTTAGTATTAATATACATATTCAAAGAGTTTTTTCGGATTTTTAAGATTAGTAAAAGTATTAAGTATTTTATAGTATTAAGTTGTGTTGCCACTCTTTATATTACAAATTATATCAAATGCATACATGCAATTATATAGCTTAAAGTTTTAACACTTTAATGACTGCACAAAACCCTTTTTTACTCTATTTGATGGCTCCTTTGAGGTGTGCTGTGTTCAGGTGTAGCTGTTGTCCCCCGGGCTCAGGGACATTGTAGATATTAGCTTTACATTGAATCTCCTCCTTCTGGAGTACCAATATCTCTTCTAGTGCAGTTAAGCTGAACACATGTTTAGCTATGCAGACACAGCTTCACATTACCCTGCTCCTATCCAACCGCAGACTTGCAACACAGACTTGCATTAATCAATGACTGTCTGCTTTAAAAACACAAAAGCAATGCTGGAATCTTATTTGTAGAGATGTGGGTATATGATACACATGTCCGAAAACATTTAGTAAGAAGAAACATTAGAATATCATAAATAACGTATCACCATAGCAATGTGAACAAATCATCTGACAAGAAGCAGATCAGTTGTCTCCATGGCCATCTCTTCCCTCATATTGTGTCCTTCATGGAAAATTAGTCGGTCTATATAATTATCAGGCCTACAATCACATTTTCATTAATAATGGTCAACAACAACAAATCTGGCATAAGGTGAAGTTCCAATTCATCTTAGGTATGTGAATGATCAGTTTGATTATATAGCATGCTTCCCTTTAATAAGAAACCGTAACAAGCAATAGCTTAAAATAATAGAAAACAACGTTTTAATACTCACAAGTACTTGTGAGAATTGAATCAAACAAAAGTGAGGCTGGCCCCATCTAGTGGTATTTGGATTATCTTACAATTGTAAAAGACGGCACAATCGAATGATTTATGTTTAATTATTTCGCCAAATATTGTGGGCCAATGTTAGCTTTTCAAATAATATAACTGCATACAACAAGAATATTTTCCAGGGATCCCAATGTTAAACTGGGCAAACTTGAATAGCAAAAACACAATTTAGGTCATCGTGGGAAAAAATGGTAAGAGGCATAAGAGGGGGTAGAGGAGCATTTTGTTGCTGTAGGCCTTGATTTAAAGAGACCATATTTTAATTTTCATTCGATATTCTGCGGGCCCAGTGGTAGGTGCCCAGATATAAACACAGGGTAAATAATTAATGATACATTTTATTTCCACTTCGTCTGTAACAGGGGTTGTCGTCGATAAAGGAGCTGGGGTGGGGTGGTTTGTCTATGCTAAATGCTTTAAGACAACCTATGCTGAGCCAGCCATGCCTGCAGGCTACTTGCGCAAAGATCGGCACAGACAGAACTGCAACCCATACATTCAGTGCATGTATAATTCACAGAATAATTCACTCTACTGCAATACAAATTCGTTTATTGGGTTAACCACAAGGTTCTGAAATGTTTTTTCGTTCGCTGTAGTTGCATTAGTATAATAGTGTAGTATATAACTACTATAATATATAATATAGTATAATACTACTATAAAAGTATAAAACTACTATAATATATAATATAGTATAATATGACTTGGTATCCAGCATATCAATCTGGCATGATAGTGTATTCGTAATATAAATATGTCATTTACTATGAATATGGGAGCACAAAGCTGGCTCCACCTGATCATTCATCCGTAAGCCTTTGGTCCCTGAGAAAGGATCCAATACCAACATTTAATTGTTAACAATAACGAGGGAAAACCAAGGGATAATTAAACTTCTGTGGAAAAAAAGAGGGGATCAAATGCCGGTGGTTTTTGATGCTCCACACTAACCATGTCATCTACTCTTCATGCCATTGGACCATTGTCTATTAGTGCAGAGGCCCGATAACAGGGCCGAAGTCTGTGAATGGGACTTCTCATCCCACACACACACACACACGCACACGCACACGCACACGCACACGCACACGCACACACACACACACACACACACACACACACACACACACACACACACACACACACACACAGTCTCTCTCTTTCTCTCTCTCTCTCTCTCTCTCTCTCTCTCTCTCTCTCTCTCTCTCTCTCTCTCTCTCTCTCTCTCTCTCTCTCTCTCTCCTCTCTCTCTCTCTCTCTCTCTCTCTCTCTCTCTCTCTCTCTCTCTCTCTCTCTCTCTCTCTCTCTCTCTCTCTCTCTGACTATGTTTTCTGTAGGTGGATGACACATGTCGTCTTGCTGACTCTTCTGACACCCTAAAGGAACAGTACAACATACAAATCTGTTGATTATCTTCTAATCCCTGTCAGTTTTCTCACCTGCAACGTAAATATAGGTAGCTTGCACAGCTTCACAGCTTTGTTCATTACTTTTTAAAAGGCTTCAGCTGAAACCTGGCTAATTTTAGTCATTTGGCCATGGGAATTAAATACATATTTGCGATATTGCTAACTGTAAGAGCTCTTTAGCGTTTGATGGCTACTTTAGACTCTTGGTAGTAAAATTGACCGCTTTGACCCCTATTGTTTTAGGAGAAGCCACTGGGAGAATTCCAACAAGGTTTCAACTGACATGGAGCTGAGCAGATATGGACCTAATGTTTTAATATACCTCCAGCAAGACTCTTTCAGTGGAATGCAGAAGAAGAACAATGTAATTGGCTCTGTATGAACAATTATGTAAATTATTTGATTTGATTGATCTGAGTGTGGCTGTGCCTATTGTCTGCCTCTATCCGTGGATGAGATAAGTGGAAGTCGATTTCTTTAGTCATAAAGTCACACGTTATATTAGGAAGAAACTCAAACTGACTTGCTACTTTGGATCACACTGGGAGTGTTGTTTTTCATGGGATTAAAATCAACGACGCCCACTTGAATCTGCCCCCAGAGACGATGTGGTGGGTGGTGGTGCATTTTACAGGGGCTTTAATGAGGGATATAGCTCCGTTTATTCGGTTGTTATCCATCCCAGGGAGACGAATAATGGCTTTATAGGATTAATTAAATCTCTATTTCCCTGATTCATTCATGACTTGATTTGTGGCCGTCATGTGTGTGTATTATTTAATTGGCAGTGTAGTATTTACACTAGTAGCCTATATCTGCAACATATTTATAAGAAATGTGCGGTCCTACACATTTATACACGGCGCAAAGCTTTGCAAGTGCAGCGAACGACAAGTTTCCGGGCTTTCATCAGCCGTGCTGCTCATCAACACCCGGACCTGACACAAACACCAGTTGCTCAGTTCCATCGCTGACAAGCCTATTGGAGGCTGCGTTGCCAGAGCAACGCTCCCCCGCCAACCTTTCATTTGCAATCTGTTCATCTCTCCAAACCTCAACCACTCTCCTCCGCATCGCGAGAGTGTAACGCCGGAGCGGCTGAGTCGGAGTGACCTCATCCCCCCCCCCCCCCCCCCCCCCCGCCCCCCGCAGCTGCGACGGCGAGGCGGAGCGAAGTGCTGCTGCAACTTTGGATGAACTTCTGAGCCCAGGCAGTCGAGAGGCGGACGTTGGAGTACCCAGACGAGTGTCAGTGAGGTGAAGAGACTCGATGGTTAACGTGTACGTTCAGTCGTATGCCTTCTTTTTATTCACCACGGCTCCGTTCTTCGTGACCGTGGTAGCGCCCGAGCCTTTAGCCCCCGGACGGCGGCTCCGCAGTTGAACTTTTGCGAGAAGCCGAAAGGTGGATAAATAAATAAAAGGTGAGTACGCTTTTTTCCTGCCCCTGCTCGACGGTTTCAGTTTTTGTACTGCTAGTAACATCGACACCGTTATGGCTGGCTCCTGGTGACTGCCTAGCCGTCCATACTGTCCGGTGTGTCGCTTTTTGCCGCAAATTGTTGTCACTCTGGGACTAACGCGATGGCTCCGGGGAGCAGATTCAAGTTTTGCTAGCAACGTCCTTATCATCATCATCATGTTTTTCACCACTCTACAATGTACAACCTCTCCGAAAACGACTTTGTGTCCTATACATACTTTGTATGTACTTTGAGTACTGTATTTAGTTTGGTTAAGCATGCAGCGCTTGTGAGTTGAGTCATCATCATCAACCTTTTATTATTAGACTCAAGGTCCATTTAAAAACATACAATACAAGAAATGGACAACACACACATGAGTGTTTAAGGTTAGTATTGAGTGTGCCTTAAGGTTAGTATGTTTGCCTTGTGGTTCATCTGTATCACCCAGCCTGCAGCTGACGGACTGCAGGACTCCCGCTACAGCTTTTTCTGACAACGAAACGTTGTTTTTTGTTTGTCTTGTGATTGCAAATGCTTCTAAATCGAATCAGATAAGTAGTCGTTTGGTCCTGTGGGATTGTAGCCCATTATGGTGGAGGACTCAATGCACTGTTTTTACCGACACACTTTGCCGGGGAAGCACTGTCCATGTAAATGAGAGTATCCAGCATCACACGACTGTACCACCACAGAGATAGTGAGGCTTTTGGCGCCTTGCTTGCCCACAGTTGAGTACTCTTTGGCATTGTTGTTGATTTTCATTTCGTGTTCCCTCCAAAAAGCCATGCTGTTGAATCTGCAGTGGCTCTGCAGGAGGATGCGCTGCTGATGTTGATGGTCTGAATTCACCAGCTGAGAACGATGATGACATGTTTGAAGGGTTTTAACATTGAATACGATGTCACTTTAAAAAAAGCTTGAGGTATTCATTTAGCAAGAACTAAATCTGTAGGCCTATAATGTTTGCATTCTAAGAATGAGCTTATTTTGTTTATTTCTTGTTTGGTTACTTGGTGATGAGACCTTTACTAAACCTTTTCGGCCCATGTAATACGTTTGTGTCTATATGTTAACTCTTTATGAGGCATTTTCGGACCTAATGCTGTTGTCGAGTAGCTTTGTCATGTACCCCCTGTAGCTTCACTATTGTCATTGCTGTCACCCTTCACCTGTAGAGCTTTTCGATGGGCGCTCCGTGGGGGTGAGAGCTATTCACTCTCTCTCTCTCTTTCACTCTTTCACTGAAGTCCCAAATAATTATTTGAGCACTGATTCTGCTCTTAAACGGACCAAGAGCCACAACAACATCATGGCGGTTTGTACACCACTCGCAGACCCATTTATTTGCGTGCTTGCCGCAACGGCTCTGTTGTATCACATGCTACAGCAGTAAGTGGGCCATTGTAGAGACCGCGTAGGTGGATGGCACGCACACGTGATCCGTGGTGCATGGAGCTTCCAGTGAAGTGGTGGCAGTTGTGGGGCATCAGCTCCTTTTTGAGTGGCAACTGGATTATTTTGGGATGTTGTAGAGCGCCCCCAACACATCTCCCATCAGGTGCTCCACCAGATAAAGCAGCTAGGGCTTTGGGGTGGAACTTTTAACCCCACTCACCCTTATCATAAGCATGGTTCCTATCAAGGGAATCTCATGGGGTAGCTGAGGACTGACCAAGGAATATGGAGGGGGGCACAACAATTTGATACAAAATGTTCCTAAATCCAATTATAGAGTCTATACTATATAGTAACCTTTATTTTGTTGACTTGTACTGGTCTGTCTCTGTGTGTGTGTGTGTGTGTGTGTGTGTGTGTGTGTGTGTGTGTGTGTGTGTGTGTGTGTGTGTGTGTGTGTGTGTGTGTGTGTGTGTGTGTGTGTGTGTGTGTGTCCTCACTACCAGCCCCCTCCCCGCACACTTCCACAGACCTTCTTCCTTTCCACTGTTGCAGGCAGTTCCTCTCCCTCCCTGCTTCCTGTCACGGAAAGCAGGCGGTTACTGCACTGACATTCTCGTCTCTGCCGAGTCTTCTTGTCCTTATCTCACTTGCTGCATCCTGACTTCTCATTCTCTCCTTCCCCCAACAAGCGCCCTCTCGTCCCTCCTCCCATGTCTGAGTCTGTGTATGTCTCTCTCTCTGTCTCTGTCTCTGTCTCTCTGTCTCTCTGCCTCTCTGCCTCTCTGCCTCTCTCTCTCTGCCTCTCTCTCTCACTGCCTCTCTCTAGTACTTTCTCTTCACTCTTCCCCACTCTTTGCAGACAGGGGGAGATTGGAATGTGTGCTGCCCTGGCAGATGCTTAAGGTTTCAGGGGTGGTCTCCTCTATTGAGATGTTACAGAGTCGGGGCCCTCTTAAAGTAGAGTGGATCTCTCCCTCACAGGGTACTGATTAAACTGGGGCCTGGTCCTCACACTGACATGAGAGAGCATTTATATAGGGAACACCATTCCTATTTAAGAGTGTGTTTATTCAGAATAGTTTGTATCAGTAACTGTGTCACAGGTGTAGTACCACTAGGTGTAATTAGCATTAGTAAAGGATGATATGTTAAGATGTTAAGGTACGCTATATCCCACCACTTCTCCGGCCTTTTATTTATACCCTCACCTCTCAAATGTCTTTGGATTTAACTTCCATGAGTGTGATTGCATTCAGTAAAAATTACACAAGATGTCTTTCTGTTACATCCGCAAATCATTTACATATGATCAATTTAATTAAGTTAATAAAGCGAATGAAAATGATTCAAGAGTCTTAATATATAAACAATAGACTGGAATCCGTACCTTGGAATAACATGAGAGAGCAGAACTGCTGTCACAGTTATGTGCAATGTGTTTCACAACTTTAGAATATTTTTGAGCAATGCAAGTTCTTAAAGCGCAATTACATCTGATCCTACGAAACAAAAGGGGGAGAGAAGAGTATACAATACAATTCTTATTAGTAGATAATTGCACCTGAGATGACGTTAAAAGCTGCCTCTTTCCTCATCCAGGTTTAGTTTTTTTTTTAATAAATGTTTTTCATACCTCGCCTCTCTTCTGGTGATGTAACAGCCTAATTAGGGCTGTGAGAAGGGATTATGGTACATGAAAGCCATGCCATATCATCCAATGAAAAAGGAGTAAGCCTTCGGCTGTGAGCAGACGAGCAAGACGTCTGTATGCACATCCCAAAACAATAGAGGTGTTGCTCATCTACGCAGAAGAGAAGATAAAGTACAGTCTGTACACTGCAGGTTGAGAGCCTTGAGATAGCGCAGAGCCTACTTTAAACATCATCTGCTCTCTTCTTACGCAAAACAAAGGACTCATCCTCCTAAATTGTTGGCGCAAGTCTTCTTCAGTGAGCAACCTCGTCGCCACCCAAAACCATAACACATCAACTAAAAATACACTTATGATGATTCGGTGAAGTTATCTCCCGAACACTGCTAGGTAACAACTGAGACAACTATGGGTCATCATCATCCCTGTAAGGCTAGACCCTCCTACATTTTATGCGAAGGGGAATATAGACCTACTAATGGAACATGATAGGACATGATCTGTCTTCTGTGATTCTTCTACCCATTTGCCAGTGGGGAGGCTTGAAACAAAATCTATTTTTACACCTCTGGTTACCAGAACTAGACAGTGGCTATTGTCTGACAAGCCTTTTACTTTCCGGTTAAACTTTTATTTTAGTTGTATTGATTTGTCTCCTGTTTTCGTATTTTGTATGACTTGTCAAGTCCTGTTTGTGAATGAGAGCGTTGACAAACTGTAAATCCTCTTCATCCAAAATGTACAAGTGCATTTCAGAGATTCCTGTGCACCAACTGCCCTGCCATCTGTTTTTATAGCCTGACGAAGCTCTTGGTGCGAGGAGAGATTTCCTATTCGCTGGCTGAAAGGATCTAGTCTACTAGTTTTCTCCTAACAATGTAAATGCTTCTCATCCTTTCTTTAATCATTCCAGATTATTTCCACAGCCTCCTGTCGTCGAAGGTGTAAACTAATTTTTTTTAACGCTACAAATCACGAAATCATGAAATTGTGGGTCGTGTCATTAGAAATCAAAGATGGCTTTGATTAGATTTGATAGCTCTGTAGTATTACAATTATTCCTAAGGTACGCTGATCAAGTGGAACAAACAAGCAGAGGCTCACGGAGGAGCAATTTATTTTTGACTACCCGGTTAAACTTAAAGACATTAGCTAAGGCAAAGTAAATTAGGTAGGAAGGTGGGGGGCTGGTGAAAGATGAGCCAACTGTTCTTCACCGCTGGATGCCGCTCTAATGAGCAGTGGAGACCGTACCTCTACATGTGTTGAGTTCCGGAAAAGTTGCTCTGCCGCTCAGTCGGTATACAGGCCTGCTTGCTTTGCAGCAGATGTCAGCAGCGCAACATGATAACAAATGTCTTCCATGTCCCATATGTTAAAGCCACATCAAACCACGCCCTCGGGTAAATGTGGTAGCCTTCTGCAACAAGTTTTTCACTTTGTTAACAGTCCCTGGACCCCCCCCCCTTCCTATGAACAGTTAAGCCCTCGCCACAAATGTAATGCCCGACTGAAACCAAGCAGCCCTACACAGAAACACACGGCTGTGTTGTCGTCTCGGTGCTTGGGTTGGTTACCAGGCGGTTTAGCTCTTGTGCACAGGAAACAATTATTTGACAGATGTGCTTTGATAGCCTTCGTACCTCATGCACCAAATCGAAAGTCATCTAAATAATATTGCATAAATGATTGCATAAATACAGACCAGGCAAGCTGGTCTGTATTTATGACATGCAGGTAGACCTTTTTAATAGTTATCACAAGAAATGATGGTAATCAAATGATATCTGTAGGTCATGCTATTTCAGTGTGGGCTTGACTTGAGTTTCAACATTCTTGTGTCATGCCAAGTGGGGAAGGGAACGGAGCCCTGTACGGTTCAGTAATGGAGGACATCTTGCCCAGCTGTGTGGGTTCCAAGGAGATTCAAGCTCAGTGCCAGTGGTAATTAACACATAAAGGCTTGGACCCATGTTGATTACAGATTGCTCCAGTAGCAAGCAATGGTTGGCTGTCCTCTCTGGCATCACTGCCGCCTTGCAGTTCTTTGATTGCCCCTGTTGTAGTGCTGTATAATGATGATAAGCAGAGGACACATCTCTGCCACTGCCACTGCAAGCAGAGGCCTCAAAGTAGAGTGTGGTAGCGATTTTAACCTGAAGACAAGTTTGCTGCTTTTAGCTAGAAAAAAATTAGGTCACTGTGCCCAGGTTTCCAACATCTGGTTGGCAGGTGGTCGATCCTGAAAACCAAAACAGGAAAGTGGCCTTGTCATGAACTGCTGCATTTCTCTGCAACCAATCGACCCGTTTTGCTTGTCGAAGAGCCAGAGTGTTTTTGGCGCTTAAGGCGAAGGCCTCATGGCGTGGAAGAGAGTTTCCATTGGACAAGATTTATACTTTTCAGGTGTCTAATTTGCCAGATGTTTGCCTTCGGTTCATCAGTCTGGAGTTCACCTTCAGTGCTGTGCCGCTGTGTTAGTCAGCCCATCAGGGCAGAGTAACACCCAGAGGAATGTGCCAGAGAGTTATGTGTACACAATGGCGATGACCTCATCATTTTCAACATTAGCTAAGCTTGACATGCCGCGCAACAATGAATCTTCCTGTCCCCCAAACCGATTCCTCCCCTAACCTTCTCCCTCCTGTCAGTTGTGTCTTCACTCGTGCTCAGACGCTATTCAAAGGCCAAGCTAGGTTTTTTTATTCCGCAAGATTGAGAGTGTATAAATATTTAAGTAAATTCTTGTTCCCCGTCTAGAACGCGTTAGATCGGAAAATGTCATTAATTTTTGAATTCATAAACCTCATGTCAAATGCGTCCAGCTGATTTAACTCCCCTCCCTCTGTCTCCTTTTTTTGCTCTGTCTCTGCTCACCCGTAAGCCTGTGTGTTGTTTATGCGAGATCCGAACTCGCCGGGCTGCTGTTGGTCATTAACAGGCAACGGGAGCGCGGCGTGCAGAGTTCACCGCCTCATTTGTGCAGCCGGCTAATGACAGCAGGTTTCAGCACTCTCTCCTTATGGCGAGGGTCCGCAGAGTTGTGTTTTAATTAAGTCACCCATCGACGGAGAGCATTAAACTACTCATAAAACACTGGGTCCTTGGGAAGATGAGGATGCGAGGGAGTTCGCCCGTCCTTCTTCTTCGTATGCTGTCCTCAAGTCTGGTAGCACTTCAGTCACTAATTTCTCAAGGATGCCAGGAGAAGGGCACACACAGAGTTTCGCTCGTCGAACAGTGTGTTGGCTAAAGAGGCAACCCATATCATTGCAGTCTTTTACACTTCTGCTTTTATATTTGAAATTGATTACAGCTCTAACCCTCACACCAAAAATGTCAAAGCTTTTAGGAGTATCCTAAAGGATATCTACTACAAAACTTAAACTTAAGACGTTAATAATCTCTAAACACAAGATATTTGCCCAAATTACCCGTCCCTATCTTGGGTCCAGTGTTGGGGTACTTCCTTCTCTGAGCTTTGCAATGGAGCTCTCTGTGGTGAAGCCAAGCCACGCTATGGTGGTTTCTGCAGCGCCCCTCGTCCTGTGAGCAGTGGGAGGAGGAGGAGGAGGGGAGCGGATCTGATAAAAGGCCTGCGGGGGCTGGGTGCGTGTTGCATAATGGCAGCCAACCCAGCTGTGCTGTGTTGTTTAGCCCGCTGGGAAAGAACCGATGGATCTGCCCACCTGCCTCATGGCATAGCTGGTTTGCAGATATGCGCCCCCCCCCCAGTGGGTAGCTTTCCAGTATTGCACCAATGCATACTAGCTGGTTGTAACCAAGAGAACGCTGCACTGAATGAGGTGGCCTTTTAAGGAAACACTATTGCCACACACTTGCCGACACTACAATGTGTTCATAATCATCTCACCACTATTCTCCACTATTTTTTACTATCTACTTCTGTCAATTCCTTCTTGCTTGAACACACACACACACACACACACACACACACACACACACACACACACACACACACACACACACACACACACACACACACACACACACACACACACACACACACACACACACACACACACACACACACACACACACACACACACACACACCAATAAAAAAACTTGGACAGTAGAAAAGGAGTCATTATATGTCGGCCATTGCTACGTTGCCATGGCAGCAGCAGCATTGTCACTCAGAATCCCTGTCGGTATAATGATAACGTAAGCCTCAGACTCATTTTGCCCCTCTTTCAACAGTTCCTTCCTCCTCCTGAATTTTCTTAATTCCCCAAGCCATCCTCTGCCTCTCAGAAGTTATACACTCCAGGTACTGCCTTCTAATATAGGATATGAACTCTGGCGAGGCCTAATGTTATCTCTTTCCTCCTTTTATCTGAGTCGCTTTATTAGCAGTTGATTGTTTGCAGTTCTTCAGACCTTTTGTGGTGGGACCTTGAGGTGTGAATGTGTTGGTCTGGTACATGTTGAGGTCTCCATGTACCTGTTAGGGGATTACAGAGAGGTCAGCACACAGACCTCAGACATTACCTACATGCATTTGCAGTGGGTTTAGGTCGAATCTAATGGCCCACTCACAAAAACTAAATTTCTGACTCCAACCATCTCTGAAAACCGCTAATCAAATTGAATTTCAAGATAATTATCAGACTCGGCAATAATCTGTTTTACTGCTAGGTCGTTTTTCAAGTTTTTCTACGAATCCTAATTCCCCAGGCAGCGATGGTCTAAAAAAAAGTCCTAGGTTTTTGCTTCCATTCATTAAATAAAAAGTAAGATAAATGCCAAAATAAAATACATTTCAAAAGCTCAAATGAGCGAATATAAGTAGTTGGACCATAGATACTCTAACCACACACACAGGGCAAGCTTAGTGGCCGACCTTTTCATTCACAGGATGCCCTGTGCCCCTTTCAGAGACGCAAAACATCTCACATCTGTCAAAGTGTCACCAGGGTTGATGTCGGCAACACACACACGCACACACACACAGAGTGATTGACTGCCTTTACAACAGGGATTACCCAGGGATATTAAGCTGGTGTGTCAGTGATTCTCAGGGCCATGTGGCTGTCTCTCCCTCCCTCTCTTTATCTCCCCCCATTGCATGGATCAATGACCAAAACAGCCAGCCACTTGTGAACAGGGAGGGTGGCGTCAGCTTTGATCGATGGGACGATGTTGTTCCTTTTTAAACTAATTTAATTATAATGACGGTGAGTTCTAATCTTCAGGCCATGCCGTAACTTTTGTTAATTGGGTAGCCTAGAAAATTTCTAAAAAACTTAAAATATCCTTTAGGGAAACTCTTACTTGCTCAGTGATTCTCCATTTTCTGCTCATCAGCATGTTTAGTCAGTCAGGCATCGTGCAACACCGTTGGGATGATGGAGAATAACCATTAAACACATTTGCATAATATGACATTAAAAAAATTCACAAAGAGATCGCCAGAGGTATGACGTTAGATCACTCATGCACTACCTCGTGCCCTCGTGTTCTCCCACTAATTCCAAAGGGACTGAGCAACACATCCATCCACGATTCTTTCATCTAGATGATTAATAATCGCGTTTTGAGAAGGATCCGGCATTGTTGAAAGTTGCCATTCCTCAAAAGGTTTGTTTCCCAAGGTACTGCCAAACAAACATTTACCGTGATTTTGTATTTTTTGTTGTTGTCTTGAAAGCCACTCTGCTCTGTTAAACTTCTTAAGTCATCTGCCCACGAATCCTGTTTGCCGCGTCTAATGATGCAACCTGGGCCGCAAGCAAGTCGTTGCATGTAGGGCCAAAAGCCTGAAAGCACACACCTTCTCTGTCTTGTGGCTTCATTCTATCGGATCTGTGTGTGTGTGTGTGTGTGTGTGTGTGTGTGTGTGTGTGTGTGTGTGTGTGTTGTGTGTGTGGTGTGTGTGTGTGTGTGTGTGTGGTGTGTGTGTGTGTGTGTGTGTGTGTGTGTGTGTGTGTGTGTGTGTGTGTGTGTGTGGGGGGCTTATCATACATTTATCTAGCACTGGTCGGCAGGTGCAGGGGGGGGATCAGGTGGATGTCAGTCAGGGAAAGTCTTTGCAGTGACATCATCATGTACGCACCATAGCTTCGTTCTTTGATGTGTGTTTGGTGTCAGGGTGGGAGTCAGTGGTTGCATGGGGGGAGGCACTGTGTGTGTGCTGAGGGAGAGGGGGGGGGCACATTTTTATTACCAATGTTCAGTATGACACCACAGAGACCCTTAACCCAAGAAACCCTACACACGAGACCACACACACTAACATGAGCTCTTACTTTCTTGGACTAACATACAGAAGAGCTATGTAGGCTTAATCAACCCACACTTAACTGCGTGGACCACACAATGATATGCATACGCCGATATGAAAGCTATCTGCCACATGGTTATTTTTTTAATGTCCTAGTTTATTTTCTGTCAGATTGCCGGGTGTAGGACCAAGCGTTTATTTTCCCGCCGTCAGTGGGGAGGTGTTCCAGAGGTGCCGCTTATTGCTACAGTTATTGCATCCATAAAAGGCACGGCCTCATCATGTTTGTGTAGTGGGATGTCTTACTGGGCTATTGGTTTTGGCTTGGTACCAGTAATGGTTCTTCCGTGGAGGTTTATCCCTCTCACTCCCTTTTTTTCTCGTCTTTTTTTGTCATGACGAATCGGCGTTCTCCCACACCAGAGGCGATTTATTTTGAGGTACTTTATGGAATTCAGTGTGAAATGCTTTTTATGTATGAAGAACCACATTCACATTGATTTGATGCCCCCCCCCCCCCTTATTAATCCTACTCCCACTCTAGGATGTGGGGCAGTCTGACGGGAAAAATCCTTTCTGCCGAGATATGAACAGTGGAGGCAGGCCAGTTGACATGATGCACTATTTTATTAATAGAAACAAATAGGCTTGTAATGAATTTGTTTAATACTCCTTTATTTAAGTTGATACAGTCCCAGAGCAATTTTTTCTTATCAAGCGTCAATATTTGACAAAGCCAAGAACCAATGGCAGGTATGTTTGATCACTTGGCTAGTAACAAGACAACCTTATACACAGTAGTTCATTTTAAACCCTGATTGCTTATGCAAACCCCACCTAAAATATGCAATAGGTTCAACTGTCCAGACCTATAGGTCAAGATCATGACATCACCATTACCTTGAATCATTAACTTGAATGAGTGAGCACACACGCCCACTCTCAACTCTTTCTTTAGCTTTCCTTGCTTCCTTCCTTCAATCATCATCCGACACTCTTTCTGTTACGCCTCTTCTCTGCGTTTCCTGCACATTCTCTCTCTCTCTGTGTCAGTGTCTCTCCATCTCTGGTGGTTTGGGAGTTCAGGGATTTATCCAAGATTTTGCTCTGCTCGTGGCTTTTCATTGCTTTGTAACACTAGCCGTTGGCCCTTTTCTCCAGCGACTTGCACATCATTCCCAGGCTTCCCTTTCACGCACGCACGCACGCACGCACTCATATAACCATACACATTCTTCCAATTTATTTTCCTATCTTCTCTAGTGTTTCCGCAAACCAGATGGCGGTAATACCTGGCACAGTAAAACATTACATAAATTTGATATTTCCAGTTTGCACTTGGATACACATGTGTGCACACGCACACTGTTGATGGCAATAACCATGGTGACAGGAGGCCGAAGGCGCCCTTGGCCTTTGGGTGAACTCTTGGCTGCTCAGTAAGGAGCCCTAATGAAAACCGTGGCTAGCTAGAGCCAGGGCTGGTTTTCTAAGCCAAAGTGCCTTCACACAGCCACACGCAATACGCACTCAAACGATGGGGTTCACTAAAGAGGCCAAGCACAACAGGTCTGATCCAGGTTATTCTACGGTACCAAGGTTCTAGCCAAAAAAAAAAGATCTGTTACAGCACCTCTGCCTGTCAGAGAAAATGGTGCAGGAGGAGTGTGAACCGGTGTGACAAAATCTGAAGCCTTGACCCTCACAATGTGGAGTCAACAGTCGGTTGACGCTGTTGGTTGGACACTCTGTTTGGCTGAGAGCCAGAGGTTACGCATGGGAGAGGATGGGAGGGTTGGGCTTCAGAGAGATGAGAGTGGTTGGTTGGAGTGAGGATAGGTGACGGTCACAAAGCTGTTTAACACATGGCTTCCAAACAAAGTCCCAACACAATGCGACGCCTCGCCCTTGGTGAGTTGGCACAATCCCATGCTGCAGTGCACACGATTTCCCAAACTATTGTGGAAGGGTTTCTCTCCATTCACTCCACTGCCGTCCTCCATATCCAATCATGCCCGTGCTGAAGGACACTGTTTTGCATGGTAAGTTTAAACCAGGGCAATATGAAACAGGTCAGTCCTTGAAGATTTTTTCCTGCATATTTGTTTTACCACTTATTTTCCTATTTACGGCATCTTCAGTGAAATTATAAAATAACACTCACAAACTTGCCAAACAAATTGAAATGACTTCCCAGAGATGTACTATTACCTTGGGCCACAGAATCTATCCTTACAATTTATTGGGCCATCATATTTCTTTATCTCCATCTTTTTGTCTATCCGTTTTGTAGTGTAGTGTAGGGTCAAGTGAATGTAAATGGGAATGAAAATCATCGTCAAGTTTGGCTGTCAAATCCCAGAGTTAAAATGCTGATCAAATTTCTGAATTGGATAACCAGAGCTTTTACCATTACTGAATGGGCATTACTGCCATGCCATCTGCTGCCGGGAGAAGAGGAAGTGTGCGCATTCAGTTCAAAGCTTCAACTTGAGTGACGAGTGAATAATTGATCGTGCTAGCATGCGTGCTGCATGTCAACAAGCCCTAGTGAGTAGCAGATCATAGATTCAATTTCTCTTGAGCTCCATCCTTAACGTTCCCAGGTATTTGTGAACCCCTAATGGCATGAAATTAAAAGGGCCCTATTATACCAACAGTTGTGAGTGTGATTAGCCATTACAAGCCATTACAAGTAACGTCACTAGTGGTAGTATCCACCTAGATGTATGATGGATAGATATGCAATATTAGCTAAAGTCCACTGGGTAGACTGGTAGACTGATCTAGCCTACATCTAGGTGGAAACTCCCACTTGTGATGTCACGAAAGCACAGAAAGGGCAGATTTTCAAACGGCTTGTAATGAAGAAACACACACACACACCTGGTGGTATAATAACCACCAGCCCTTTAAAGTTCATGTCTAGGCAGACATGTTACATGAGCAGTTCTAAAATAGGGGTAATTGCTCCTGTTTTATTAAGAGAGATATGGTGTTAACTGAACCCCAAGTTAATGATACTAATAGCACACATGGCAGAGGAACAATTGTTTTCCACCAGGGGGAAGGCAATGATTTACTGGGAGGATGTTTTGGAGCAATTTGCTTCTCTGGATGTGCTTTGTTCAGCCGTCAAGGAGAAGAGTTATAATGAAAGTCCCACCACGTCGTCTGTAGGGTTGTCGTCTAAAGCCTTCCTCAGCCTCTATGATAACACGAGCACAGAAGAGAGAACTTTCCTTAGGATATTGGGCCATTTCCATCCTCTAACGTCAACCAAACTTGTGTTGTTCTGCAGCTTCTCTCTCTGCAAGAGAAGAATTGGCACAATGCAGGCCTACAGTAGGCCTACCTCCTCAAACTCCCAAGTTCGGTTAGATAACAAACAAGGGCACCAAATGAACTTGGGTTCACTGTTCACTGTAAAGTTTTATTTAGTTTGTTTGTAACCATAAAGCATCTCCAATGAACATTAATGAATGTTATGTTAAATTGGTTTTGATACTTCGTCAAGTCAGACTTCTTTGTAAGCACTAGTTATTTACGAGCGTTGGGGTTCCTGGTTTGTTGCTCCCCAGAAGGCCTTTCTACTCAGTAGCTGTCTGCAGCCATCTCTAGCTTCTCTAAAATCCACTGTCTAGGACCAGTTTCTTTGGAGGGGTTTGTCCTGGTGCATGCCAGACATCTGGTGGTTATCTGATTTTATGACCCTGCAACTGGAGCTAGTGCTGCGTCTGGATCCAATAGACCTACGTCCTTCAACGGAAGGATGAAAAAAGAAGCCCTTCATAAGTAGACTAATAAGTAGACTAACGTCTACTTATTAGTAGACACGACGTTAGTCTTAACCCTCTCTAATTAAGGCCTAATATGGTGGATGAATTATATTGTCTTAAGCTCTGCCGTATGAGTACGTTACCATCTTGATGTAGGTAGGACCTAGGCTTAGGGACTCCTGTTGTACATTTTACTCGTGGGATTTTTTTCAAAACGTATTTGACAGTGATGTAAATTGACAGATGAGGCCTAATCCCTGTCTGAAGTAGCTTTGAGTTGAAGACCCCCACTCTATTTGTTTACTGAAACATAACGAAAGCATAAGGGGAGTAAGTGAGGGAGAAATTGTGTTTTTTTTTTTTTTTGCCGGACATGGGGTCACCGCATCTAGTATGCGGAACGTCTTGTGGCCGTGGCTGCAGAGTCTGCGTTTGAAGAGTTGTAATTTACCCAGGGCTGACCTCAGTGTAAGCCTCTCCCCGTGCTGCCCTTCTCCCCTCCTCCCTGCTCTGTAGTCCTCTCCCTCTGGAGCTACTCTCAGCACGCCTCCTCCGGCCCTCGGCCTCTCGCCGCCCCCCCCTGGACGGCCAATCGGTGCATGTGGCTTGCGGCTGCAGTGCAGGCTTTTTTTTCTTTTTTTTTTGCTGGGTTCCAAACAGGAGGCACATCGCCAGTACGACAAAACCTCCACTCGCACACACGCACACACCCTGCCCCCTGCTAATCATGAAGTGGATAGCGATGGATGACCACGTGTCTCACCTGCAGTGTTTTGCAGGGTGATGAGTAAAGAAAAACAGACGGCACAGCAGGTGTACAATTGGTTAGGTTCCGGTTTCCGACGGACCCCGTCAATTTATGTGTGACCCAAATTATTTTATGAGCTTCGAAAAAAATAAAATAAATTCATTCATTAAAAAAAATAAAAAATTACGCAAACTATAATTCCGTTTTTGTAGAGCACTCTCTTCATTCTGTACAAGGATGAGCTCATTCTCTTGTTTTTAAATGAAAACAACCTATACCTATCATTCGCTGCCGCTGGAAAAAATAAAATAAAAAAATAAAATAAATTCCCTACCCTACCCATGACCTCAACTGACAACCAACAGGAACCAAACTTTTTTTTTTTTTTTAAGCCTTAGGAAAAGGATTCTAGTGTTGGACCAGTAGCATATCAGAGAGTGGAGGTTTGGATCAGGTGGCCACTCTTTTATGTCTAAGGCTGCCCAATTGTCATTATCAGCTTTGATTTACTCCAATCTAAACATTAACAAGCTTCACAATGCTGCATTGTTTTGTGTCTTTATCCCAGTCACTGTCTTTATCTGCTGTAGTTTCTCTGGAAGGTTATCTTTTTAATTAACCCAGCTTATTGGTGCAAGGTGCTCTAATGGGACTGGGGAACTTGTGGCCCAGGTTAATATGCAGCACTAGCCTTCATGTATCTTTGGGGAAAAGGATGGGCAGAAAATACAGCCGAGGTTAATGGTGAGCTGCCCTGAGTCTCTACTATCATATACACTGTAATCTATGTACGTACAACTTCAGTAATTGCAAAGTGGGTCACTGGCATATTTGTGTCTTTCCTTGTTCTTTACAAAACGTTACCTTGAGTAACCCATTAGCACATAGCGGCCATGAGTATGTTGCGACGCATGATAGGAAACCACCCTGGTCCTGCATTTAGTCTGGGGTTTTGCCCCTGCAATAAAGAATTGAGTGAAATTCAGAATGGGAATTGTCGGAAAAGCTTTAGATTTTTTTTGGGATGCAGACTGAATAGGAAAACCAAGGATTGCCAGATTCTCACGAAACTGTAAAACCACTTCTGGTATCTGGACCGACATGTAAAAATACTGAGTTCCAGATGGCATTCAGAGCCATTCTGCCAAGTGCTGGTGTCATGATAGAGTTGGCCTTGTATCCAGGACCTTCCAGGGGCTTTCTCTGAGATCAGGATTTATATAGTTGGAACATTACATTCTTTATTTAGGTTGGATTTATACTCTAGATGAACAACAAACAGACTGACACAATCGCCTTCTACAAACAGACAGACAGACACTCTAAGACTAATATTGACTCTTTGTAGATGGAAATTGCACTAGCTTATCATAGCTACACCTGGAGAGGGACAGTAAAGCCAATCAAGGTGCATAACTATATTGCAGTCAGACACGGCTATTCAAGCCTGAGACAATCTCAGATGAGCCAGTTGAACTGTTTCATCTCAGTAATATCTCAGCGTATCGAAACATGCCAAACTTTTAACCTACCCGTCATGATGGGTAGGTATTAACAGCTGTGTTTTACATCCAGAACAATCCACACTGTTTGCTGCTATCCCCTAGTAAAGCCATGCTCACAGTTTTCTCACATGTAATGTCTCAGTGTTTATGTTGACTGATTATTGTTGTCTACTTATCTTTTTGTTTCTGTGATTCAGTGCGAATAGTTTGTTTGTGAGGAAGGAGATGTCGAAGTGCTGGTGGATGGTTTCTGACAAAGGTCAAGCCGATACTGTGACAATGCAGCGAAAAAAGGGTTGCAACACAATTTGTTAGTGGGCCACCAAATAAATAAGTTTCACTGGGTACTAGAATTACGGCATACACATACATGCCCGAACAGTGAATACTACTATTTTTTACTTTTCCATCCCTAAAAGGCATATCATTGTATACATTGTATGTGTCAGTGGGTTATGGACTTGATCATCCTTGTCAAGATGATCATATCTCGATGCTGAAATGCTGTATTTTTTTTATTTTTCTTTGCAAAATAAATGTCTGCGCCACCAAAAAAGAACCAATGATCTTGGTGACTTCATTCTGTGCAGTTCAAGGGAAGTGCAAACTTTATTTGGAGCACTGTTTTTCCAAAACCTATCGTTATGTCCTCATCTATTCTACTGCTCAGTTCTCAGAAATCCCCTCCAAAAAGTGCATCTCTGCCAACATGAGAAAAAAAACCCAATTCCTTCAGATGACATTATATATGACATTCATATATAATGTCTCATTCCGCACATTTGTTTTGCATTTTACAAATTCATATTCCTTTGTACTAAATTCACGACACATTGTTACTAGCTCTTTATTCATCTCACCAAACCAGTCTCTACTCCAAAGCCTGTGCATCAGTGGACGAATCTTGGCTCGGTGCAAAGATGTGTGAACAGTCTGCATGAAACTTGAAGTGGGTGGGTGGATTTTAGCCCATGATTCATGATCATTAAGTGTCAATTTGTACTATTGTAGAGTATGCGAGGGAGCAGACTGAAAAATGCTTTTCTAAAGCGTGTTGTCTGGCATGCTCCTTGTTGTTTTATTGCCCACTATTCATGGTGAACAAACAGTAACATAATGCTAAAACAACAAACTTTGAATGTGGAATGTGGCCAACAGCAGTGCTAACAATAAAACAATAAAATGAGTGAGTTGTTATTCGCAGTTTAATCTAAACTTATTAGGATTGGCTTAGGTTGCAAACATCTGACATAGCCAAAGATATTTGTGTCCGAAAATACACCGGCAATATTAGTGAACCTGAAGTAAATTCCAGCTTTTTCGAAGGCCACACACACACACACACACACACACACACACACACACACACACACACACACACACACACACACACACACACACACACACACACACACACACACACACACACACACACCACACACAGAGGGGGGGGGGGGGGTCCTTGCTTTAGGTAGATAATCCTCACTCCCTGAACCATCGGCACCACTAATCTTATGTTTACGCCTTTTCCGTTTATGATCGTTGTTCAGTTTGTCTTCCTCGTTAGCATTTAATGTGTTTCTTTGTATTGTGTTCACAACAATGCATGATCTCCATCTCCATTCCTGCATATAGCCTCATCAAAGAAACAGAGGATTATGGCATACACTGGCCAGGGAGGTGTTAATGCAGCTGTCTTAGGTAGATTGGCAAGTGGCAATAACATATTACCCTTCATTAAAGCATTGTAACAATTAGCTTAACACAGCCAGACAGAAAGAAACAAAAACATTCACTGTTATTTTGTATCCAAAACCGATGGCGACTTTACCGACTTGATTGTCGATGCAGACAAACATACTTTCTGAGGCTATAAACATTATTCGGCTAATCGCGACAGCACTTCTATAAACCGTTAATACAGGGTATCGGTGCATCGCAACATTGCATCATCTCTTGTCGCAAGTTTCTG
Organism: Melanogrammus aeglefinus; assembly: GCA_900291075.1. Classification (NCBI taxonomy): domain Eukaryota; kingdom Metazoa; phylum Chordata; class Actinopteri; order Gadiformes; family Gadidae; genus Melanogrammus; species Melanogrammus aeglefinus. Next base: position 307,622 of record OLKM01000005.1, read on the forward strand.
TGTAAATGCCTGATACTTTACGCACTAATCCCCTCCCTCCATTTCAGACCCCACGGCTGGAGAGCTGGTGAGCTGCCCAGAGTGAGGGAGTGCCACCAAGTGAGTATCTTACACTTCATGGGGAAACCATTTTTAGGGATTTGTCTTAAAGCTAGAAAGCGGCACCATCCATCGATCAACGCGCCACAACTATCCACACAACGGTGCTGCCCGACTGTTGCCAGGGTTACTGTTCCGCCGTCATGTCGGTCCCTTGCCCAAATGGCGGACTCTTTTCTTCGAGCTGCTAATTTTGCGCTGCTAGAGAAGCAACAGGAATCGTATCATCGAGTCCCGCCCCAGCCCTCTCTCTGAGTTGAAAGCTCTGATGATAGTAATTTGAGGGTCTGCAAGCAAGTGAGCTGGCACAAGGACTTTTTCAAAGGGTTTCTTTTAGAGCGCGAGAACAATAGGTTGTCAAATGGAAACCTAATGGAGCAGTGAGACCTAAAACTTCTCTGTTGACATTCTTGCTGAAGGTCGGGCTCTGAGGTTAAGGCAGTTATGTCCGGTTGACCCAAAGAGGATTTCATTCTTAAATCGGATCATGTTTGTTGGCTAACTTCCTGTTTGTTGGTTTACTTCCTTCCTACCATTTGTTCATTCTTGGTGGTTTGCTGTCTGTTTTTATGGGACTGTTTGTTGTTATGTAAGGGGACTATGCAGGGTTTTGACAGTAATACAGCGTCATTGCTAATTTAGTTACAGTTCTAAATCAAAAACTGATGCATCATTTTCATTTAAAATGAAGGCAGGATATGCAATTCATACCAGTGTATAGCATGGGATGTTGATATCGTGCTTATTTGTGTTGATATTGTGCTTATTGGTTATTCACAATTCATCGTTTGCTGTCTTAAGGCCCATGGCGTCTTCAAATCAACACGCAAAGAGTTGAGTGCCATTGTCGATGCCCCTAACATACCCTATCTGTGATGCCTCATGTCCCTTTGCAACGTCTCACACTGTTTACAGAAATCAAGTTTAGCGGCAACCCATCCAATTTTATCAGGGAAAACGATTGTTAACTCCATTGGTCCCTTAACAGTTTGGTTGTGCAGGACTCTCCTGGTGCTGGATCTTTGTATTAGGGATACGATACTATTGTTTCCCTACGTATCTATTAGAAGATTATCAAACATTTTAAACCACCATGGATAACAATACACGGGTGAAATGGATGTATATTTTGGATATAAAGGTAATCTCCATTATGAAATTTTCCTCTCAAACTCTACTAGACTGATACATCAGCTGCTGTGAGCCATCACTTAATATTTCTATGTTTCCAAGCATCGATTGTTCTGTCCCACTCTGTATGCTTCATGAGATTTGCCTGTAATGTGTTTTTACAGGCAAAAGTGACTGCGTAGGTGGAACTATGAGATTGCAATGCTATGTTGCTTTCCAGTAAATGGTTCTCTCTCCATCTCTTAGTTTTCTCTTCCCCCTCCCCTCCTCGAGCCAGTTTCTGTAGCACAGTGGAGAGTTGTCCTCCCACACATAGATACGCCGCACTATCTACACACACACACACACACACACACACACACACACACACACACACACACACACACACACACACACACACACACACACACACACACACACACACACACACACACACACACACACACACACACACAGGGTTGCTTTATCCATGCTGATGAGCGATGGGGTGTGTTACCTTATCATCAAAAAGAACACATCATCGCTCTTTCATAGTATGCCCTGGATATTCACGGCCAATTACACAATATCTCCCTCATCAAGAAGGACACACACACACACACACAACACAAACTGTGACATTTTGTATTGTTCTCTAAAAAACAACAGATTTTTTTTCACTTGTTTACTGGCAATGCCTCAATCATACAAAGGAAAGGCAGAATGATCTACACTGAGCGAAAATGACTGATGGATAGTGTGGGTGGGTGTGTGTGTGTGGGTGGATGGCTGTCTGTGTGGGTGTGTGTGTCTGGATTCAAAGCTAATTAACGAAATCAAATTCCTGTCTATTCCTGCTGTTCTGCTTATTACTGATGGTTAATAAAAGACCTTTGAAAGAAAGGAGAACTGAAAGGAGGCGTGATGTGGGAAGAATGGCAGAACCCCTACCCACCCTTGCTCTCCTGAAGATGTTCATTCAGCCGGCATACTTTGACAAAGGGCTGAGGTGATGTCCTGCACAGCAAGAACCCACAACAATAACCTGGCTATGTGCCTCAATAGTATTAGTCTTTATCCTTCTTGCAAAGGAGACCAATGCGGCCTCTTTGGATTCCGAACGAGGCGCTAAATATATGATGTGATGCCATAGCCTTAATGAATGTTAATGTGTTCTATCTATTGTTAAACATTTCGTATTCTGCTTGAAGGCTGCTTTTCAGCTCTGTAATTACAATTTATATTGAAGTAGTTGATATTGTTTTGTTGCTAATGCACTCTGTGGCTAATGCAAGGCTTTCTTTATAGAACTAGTGTCAAGTCATTATCGTAAAAGTACCACCAATGATTATGTAGTCTGCCCCCTTTAAGGCTAAATAAAATGATCGCAACTCGTGTCTTTAAATTAAGACCAACATTTGTTTAATAATTGGTATCTAATGTATCCCTAAATATGCCATCCCTGCTGGCATTAGCGATGCCATCCGTTCCTGTGATTTCCCTTTAGCTATTTTCAGTACATCTCCTGCAGAAAGTCTTTTTTTCCTCTACTGGAAAGGAGGGTCCACCTGTACGCTGAGGAAGCATTAGCATTATGCTGTCCGTCTTTCCTCAAGGATGACGCACGGTGTTGAGCGAAAGGCACACGGCCACGACCGTCTTATCTAGGTGACGAGGGGGCATCCGTTTGGCTTTTAACGTTGATGTACACCAAACCGAACAGTGTCGTCTTTGCATGCTTTTTTGAATGTTGAGCATTACTTGAGTTTCTTTCTCTAAAAGCACTCTTAACATTACGCCGGTAGGGGGGTTGGGGTGGTGGTCTTTTGCGGCAGTCTTTTGTGTGACTCTCACTAAAAGCACAACTAGGCTGTAGCCATAGGAACAAAACCTGTATTCCTTTATTTAATCAGAGTCCTACTTCCACAGAGGATCCCTCGTCACCTGGGCGAGGAACATCAGGAAATGGACTCTCTTCCCGGTTTTGTTCTGGCTGTACTGCTGCTGCCGGTGTGACGGGCATTGTTTTAAAGCTGACGAGATATGGCAGGGCACGGAATTTCCAACTGTGGCCATTGTCATTCCCATTTGTTCCAGAGGGCTACACAGAATGGCAATAGGGGGAAAGAAGGGAGAGAGTCGCATCATTGATCGATGGATGGATAGAGAGAGGTGTTCGTTGACTTTGTCGTCTCCTTCCCTCTCGGCCACTATCCTCCCACACACTCTCACATGCCGAGTGAAGATTCAGACCCCCCCGGCTTTCATGAGCGTACCATGGCTGTATATCCATCTTTTCATCGACTCTTGCCTTCGCTTCATGCAATCTGTTATGTGTAAAAGCGGAGAACAAGGTCGTAAAAGTGTGTGTGTGTGTGTGTGTGTGTGTGTGTGTGTGTGTGTGTGTGTGTGTGTGTGTGTGTGTGTGTGTGTGTTGTGTGGTGTGTGTGTGTGGTGTGTGAGTGAGAGACCTCCTCGTAAGGGGTAACCTCTCACACTGGGTCCTCCCTCCTCCTCTCCATTAGTGCATTGGGACCTTGGCTTACAGGGTGGGGGGGGCAATATCCATGATGCTATTCACCCTGGTGGTCACCGGTGATCCCTAATGCTAGTTGTATCCAGAGTTTGTGGTGGTTGTTATTGTCTCTCAAAGGACATGGTCGCCATGTCTGTGTTGTATTATCTTTCATATTGCATCATATTTTTTCATCGTGTGTGACAGCTGGGCAGATTTGCTGGTGAGGGAAGGTGCTGTATGCACAAGGGTTTTGTTTACACGCGGCTGTTTGTTTACAGGGGATGGAGCGCTTGGTCCTTACCCTGGGCACATACAACTGGCCGCAAACTTTAAACAGACACAGTTTGCTAACCACAAAGGCGTTCATCCTGATAACCCTGTCACACTCATGAAAGGCCTTTCCTCCTTACTTTGTTTGACGTGCCCCCCGCCCTCTCTTATTTGGGGCTTCCTTTCTGTTAGTGGTGATGGGAGTGGTGGCCCATGCAGGAAACGTCTGAGCTTTGTTTCCTCTCCGAATCCATCTTGGTTCCTGGGCTTCCAGTGGTGGCAGGCAGACCTCTGACAGGAAGGTAAACCAGGAAGCACCGCAGCCCCCCCAGCGCACGCGGCGCCCCGCGGCCAGTTGTCACCAGCTCTGTGAAGTGAAGCCCAGCCACACCCTCGACGAAAAGGGGAGGTTTTCCTGACTTCAACAAGCACAAGCGAAACGCAGGGCTCCACTGGAGGGTTTCCTCCTGTTAGAACCAGTCGCAGTGTTTCCTCGTAACCTTTCTCTTTCTGTTCCTTTCTCTGAAGAAAACGGTTGCAGGAACCAGCGCCAGTGGCTCTTGGAGTGGAAAAGCCAACCGTGCGTGGGGCAAGCGGCTCATTCATGTTGTTATTCTGTGTTTTCAGGTGTACACGCCCTGTGTTGTTTGAGGTTGAGCAATCAAAAGATGATGCTGATGGGACGTGCCTATTGAGCCCAAATTATGCAATGGCAGAGTTTAGTCACAGTGGCGCACGATTGAACAACAACCATTGTGGAGGTGAGGTCACTCGGTATCTCTCTGTAGTTAAAGGCAGGCTGCCTTTCTGTTCGGCTCCTGCTCTTCTCAGATTTTCAGATTGTCAGAATCTCTCGACTCGTACACGACTTCAAAGCGCTCCACTGGATACCTCTAATTCAACCAGAAAATGAAATGCACACATACACACACATCCTCACTGAGTGCTGTCTGTCCAGGCCAACGGCCCAGTGTCTCATGCAGGGTGTTGAAATCTATATTTGTAGCGTGTATAGCAGCTTATGAATATCCGTCTCACCGAATACATTGAGCTCGTCAGCCCCTCTCGCTGAACGATCCTAAAATGGCACATACACCATGGCACCGGCTCACGCTGCACTGTACCACAGCGCGCCCTCGCCCACACAAACCCGCAGGCAGCCATTTTGGAGATCGGCAGGCTCTTTTTAGTCCCTCCAAAGGCTGGCGTGACGGAGATGCTGTAGGAAGGGAACCGGGATCGCACGGAGAACAACCCAACAGGGGGACATGTTTCTCTGTGCTTAAGGAAATCCACATCGCCTTAATATTGAGCTTGGACAATACCTTTTTTATCTTTGTTGAAATCCTGAATATTTTGAAAGAATGGATAATTAACGGCCAAGGGTTGAGGAGGATATAGCACATTGACGGCCAAGCAGGGAGAGGTCCAGGATATGGCCACATGCCTAGTTTCTAATATTCTCTTCATAAATACTCATGAGAGATTTAAAATAAAAGCTAATGTCTCATGTCTCCTGTAATAAAAGCCCCCTTATTCATAAGTGACCTGAGCTGTGGGACTGGCTCACAAGCTCCAAATGACGGTTATGGAAATGTTCTTCCCACATCTCTCATCCCACACCCGCCCACACATACGCGACAATGTCTCCATTGCTGCAACCCTGACCGTGTATTTCAGTCTCCTATCTTTCTGCAGGTTTTTAGTCCAGAATCTACAAAAAGAGTTTCCATGACAATGCGAGGCTGTGTGAAATATCATTCTCCATGCGTTCCTTCCCTCCTCTATACTCTGTAAAGAGCTTCATTAAGCACACATAGTATGATCTGCTTTGAGAACTGCTTCTCCCTCCCCAGTACCCCCCAGTAAGAACCCCCCCAGCCTTTTGGCTAGGCTACGCAGACTCTCATTTCTTACACTGCTTTGTGTGAGCGTTGAACTCCAGTAGCGTACAGCTCCATTAACAAGTTCCACACGCCCCGAAGCGGAGTTAAATACACGGAGGCTTACGCTTACTTTTTGTTATTCTTCAAATCCATCACCCCCGTCACTTTGGCACCATATATGTTTTCTCTCTCTCTCTCTCTCTCTCTCTCTCTCTCTCTCTCTCTCTCTCTCTCTCTCTCTCTCTCTCTCTCTCTCTCTCTCTCTCTCTCTCTCTCTCTCTCTCTCTCTCTCTCTCTCTCTCTCTCTCTCTCTCTCTCTCTCTCTCTCTCTCTCTCCTCTCTCCCCCCCCCCTTCTGTCTGTACACCAGCCACTGTGTTAATTGCATTCTATTACTCTATTTCTGTCAGAGCCCCAGGGTGCTGCTGCTGACACCCTCACCACCATCATGTTGCTAGGGTCCTCCACAGCGGATGTGGTGGTGGGGGGGGGCGCAGAGAGAGGGTGCCCGCTGGAGCCCACTACTTCCACAACAAATGCCCGCTAACCGTAGTTTGATTGGCAAATTAGGGGGCTCTTGGCACCGCTGGGGGTAGGAGCGAGGGGGTGTTCTTTGCAAGCATGGCATTTGGCTGCTATTCTACTCCATTGCAATAAACTTTCCATTGTCTTCTTTAGTTTCACACTGACGGCACTAAATTTGTTTGTTTTGTGAAATAGGAAATATACTTTTTGTTTATAGATAGTATTTTTCAATGTGTAAAACATTATTAGGAATGAAATGCCAACTTATGACAGCCACTTTGCTTGCAAAAATGTATTGTTGCTTGATTAGGGCTTGATTATAGGTTATAGGCACAGATTTCCCAATTTGATTCGCTTTTTTTATATTCAAAATGTGCTGATTGAGGAGAATTTTGTTACAATACCCACTGCTTGGATATGAAAAAGATTAGCGGATAGTTCAAGCTGTGAACTGTACAGGGAACTCTCGGACTAGTGACCGGCTAGAAATGAAAAGGTTTCGTATTTAACACTAAGAACAGGGCCCTTAGCCCTAAATTAAATAACTATTCAACAACACATTAAATGGATTTGGATAAATTGATTTTCTGGCTCAGCAGAAATACGATATTGTCAAACATCTTCACACATCCACAGAATAAATAATGTGACGTTAAATTAGCTGGAAAGTTTTGAGTTTTTAACGCTGTGAAAATACAGGGGATACAGAGGATGGGCTAAATTAGTTTCCTGAATATACATTTTAAAAAAGTGGGAGGGTTAGTCCCTCTGGCCAGAGAAATAGAGAAATGTAATTGGATGAAATACTTTTGACTATCAGTTTAAGTGTGTGCCATAAATACGTAATAACTATGAAAAAAAAACAACCCTTTTTAATATTTTTTTAAATCACATATTATTAGACCTTAACTAAGAGGAAGAAATCGTTAAATGCATTAAAGTACATTTATATTGCATAATATAAATTTATAATTCAGTTGAAACAACTGAACATTGCATCTTCTGAATTCATGCGCCACCCAGGGATTAACCAACTTCTAATGAAAGGCACCAAAGGTCCCCAAAATATGACTGAAAACATTTGAGAAGAAAGGAAAGGCACTTCCTTTTCACCCATCCAAGCTCCACTGCCCATTCTTTCCAGTAAAGCAGCTAAAAGGTCAGCTCTTTGCCTGTTAGGCGCTGTTCATTTGCATTTGACAGTTACACAAAATGTTATTGATTTTTTTTTTCCGCAATTCCTCAATTTTGTAAAGTTGTAGCTCCCTTAAATCAAGATCAACGCTGTTCTCTGTAATCCTCATCATTTGAAGGGTATGTAGGAGCCTGGTCTCTTCAGAAATCCATACAAACATCTATTTGGCATTTAGCATCCATTTGTATTTTATTGCCTCATTTGACCATCCCGTTATGATTCTAATTGATCATAGATTAAACATGATAACCAAACAAACAAACAAACAAACAACTCAATGTATGGATCAGTCATGTAAAGAATCATTCGCTGCAGCCTTATTCTAGACTCCCATTTACATGTCAACAATGATATTGCTGTGTCTAAAGAAGGGCCTAACTGGATGCATTTCCCCCTATCATCCTTATGGGTTGCTGACCGTTTCATTGTGTTTGCAAATCCTCCACCTGGAACGAAACAAAACCCTGCTCCTGAGGCAGTTTCACATGAAGCTATACACCAAGAGATGCTGTGAATGCAATACTTCTTCAAACCTCAAAGCTACCCTGATACGTAGGTGGAATACAGGGGGTTAACTTTAAGGAGTATGTCTATTGTCCAACGGCCATACTTGTTCCTGGCCTCTGGACTCATTCCAGGAGGTTCAGCCAGGAGATGGTTCTGTGAAACAATATTTCACTTTAAAGACTATTGCTGCTATTTCTCTTTCTACAATTGTGGATGATTTTCTTTTGGCAGGCAGGCTCTCGTATTACCACACAAAGATGTTTCATTGTATGTATGTGGGACAATAGAACAATGGAAGATATAAAACATAATGATGCAGTACAAAACATAATAATCAAGAAAATATCCTGAAAAGTCAAAACAGAAACACGATTTTCAGTGAATGCAGCCACTATTTTGTGTGTGTGTGTGTGTGTGTGTGTGTGTGTGTGTGAGATAGATGCACGATTTTCAGTGAATGCTGTGTGTAGTGTGGTGTGTGTGGTGTGTGTGTGTGTGTGTGTGTGTGTGTGTGTGTGTGCGTCCTTTCTTAAAGTTTGTCCCTTCCTATCGGATTTAAAGCTACGACTTTAAGTAATATAAGGAGGGCATACTCAAGCTTTATTGTTTACGTGCGTTCATTTTTAACGAGGAGAAGTTCTGGTCAATTACTCGACCAGTGGGCAGTTAAGACACCTAGGAGCAGCCTAATGGGCTTCTCTCTGACTCCTGGGGTTAAAATGTGGTCAATGGATGTTGCTCTTCTTTTTCCTTTTTTTTGTTGCACTGCACATAATCAATGAGGCTCGGGGGGTACATTGTGTCCAGTGGCATTAACTTGAGATGGTAATTGTGCTGAAGGCTGTAGTCTAGTACTTTGGAATGAGAAAATATCGACAGGAGTAGGTGGAAGTGTTGGCTGGATTGAGTTGGAGCCTGGAGGGTAGCTTCCATGATCCTAGGATAAGGCATTAAAAGTTAATACTTCAAAAACAAACAACTGAACGGGAGGCTGCTCTCTGAGGGACAAAATAATCTTGTGTGTGTGTGTGTGTGTGTGTGTGTGTGTGTGTGTGTGTGTGTGTGTGTGTGTGTGTGTGTGTGTGTGTGTGTGTGTGTGTGTGTGTGTGTGTGTGTGTGTGTGTGTGTGTGTGTGTGGTGCGCTTCCCTTATCGCGGCCCCGTCGTTCTCGGGTTGCACTAGCGTCTCGAACCACCAGCGATACAAGTGCATGTCTTTAATAACAAAACACCCTGTAGATGTTGAATAACTAGCAGCCTCCCCCTGGACTGTGGGTGTGGGTGGGTGGGTGGCACGTGGTGGGTTGCAGAGAAGGGAAGATAAGATGGAACCGAGAGTAGTGTCTGTCTTTCTTTGGTTGCTGGGCTCTACTTCATATAGTTAGCATATGGTTGTGTTTAGCAAACCTCTAAAATCTGCTTGTTGTTGCACAGGGAATGGTGCATGCAAACACGTACACAGACACACACACACACACACACACACACACACACACAGATGGTTTCCTAGGAGACGGCCTAACTTTTCCCCTATTTACCTCTTCACACAATTAGAATGTCACGGGTGAACGGTGTGCTCAGCATGTCTCCCCAGGCCCTCCCCCCTCTCACCTAATGATTGACTGCTGTCAAGGCCAACCAGAATCAGCCCCAGTTCACCTTCTCCTCTGCTTCCGACCAGACCCCCTATGTCTCGGTCGGGCCCCCTTGCCCGCAAATGAAAGGCCATGGGCGATGGGATGAGGGGAGTACGGGCTACAGCCACCGGGCGTGGGCTGATAGGGCAAGAATGGCCCAGCAGGTTCTCGATATATCATTAGCTTTCCCTCATTCATGGCTGCTGCGGACTGCTATTTTGAATCATGTTGCAACGTGACTTGCAGCTCCACATGCAAGTCATAAAAGTCTGGTTAGATGAGTGCAGGTTGAGCCTGGGAAAGACGCATTTTTCTTTTATTATTCTGCTGCTTAATTGGACTGGAATTGGTCCACATTACGTGTGTGTGTGTGCGTGTGTGTGTGTGTGTGCGTGTGCGCGATCCTTTATCCGTGCGTGCGCGCGCGCGTGCGAGATCCTTTATCCGTGCACACTGCAGGTATGCAAGTCACATTTTGGGTTTAATTTACCCATGCTGTCCCACCCTGAGGCTCTCTCTGGCTCCCTGCTTATTACACACACTGCTTGCCCTAACTGTCAGTGCCCACGCCCAGTGGCATCTCGACAGCAGTGTGTGAACAGGGTGAGTCACACTGTCTGCCCAGCCGCAGTGCCCTAATGACGTCTGTCTGTCTCTTAGTGTGACTGCCTGCTTAATACTGCTTATTATTTCTGTCTGTTAATCATCCTACAGGAAAGCTTTGTTCCCTTTTGGATCTGGTCCACTGCAATCCCACCTCTGTACTTTTATCAAGTTACTAGGGTGGCCAGCTTGACTCAGAATGTAGGGTTGAGGGATTGGTTTGTATTTCTTATTTCTCGGACCAGCAGCGTTTGGCTTGTACATCGCAATGCATCATGGGATTTTTTGTTGCCGAAACCCAATTTTGAGCAGAATTAAAACAGTAGTAGGACTGTCAAATTCAACCTTAAATATACAGTAACCTGGCCTAATAAAAACTTTGGGGCAGTTTCAAAGACAACCATATCCCCCCCACTATGACAAATCTTTTCACAATGAATCACTAAACCATGATGAAAAAAACATTGCTACCAATAATAACTAACCTTCCAATGCTCCCATGCTTCCAAAATGAACGCTGTCTTTGCAATGCGATGTTGTGTCAACATTTAACCGAATCCAGGTATAGACGTTTGTAATACTTGTCCAAATTACAATAATAATAATTGATCAGTTTTTTCTTTTCTAAGTACTGGTACTCTACTTTCTTATTTGCAAAGACGCTTTACAAATAAGAAAGGAATACATACAGACAGTACAGACAATCAAACAAAAGGGAAAAAAATAAAATAAATAAATAAACAACACCGCAACACATTAAGAAAGCGGGAGAGAGCGCAAGATGGCGGAGGATGATTTGCCTCTCGCAACCAGGAAAAGAATTTGCAGTTATGTCTGCCCTCTAATTTAACATAGACATCCTCTCAGGAGTCTTAACTGACAAATCCAAGCCATTTATAACCATTACGAGGTGGAAAAACTAATATTGTGGTTTGCGAAATCCCACCAGGAAAGCCAGCTGAGTTTATGGCACCCCTTAGCCCAATCACATGGTTAATCATAGCAATCATCTAATTACTTTATTATATCGAATGGGCGATTAGGTCCTGTTAATGTTGTGAATTAACTATTAATCTGTCAGATGCCTAGCAGTAGTTGTGAAACTTCAAGGCTGCTCGAGTGTGGGAAATTGTGTCATTTATTTTGGCAGTTATGTTGCATTGATGACCTGACCTCCAGCAAATTGACACTTTAACACCACGATGACGTCAAGAAAGCAGGTGAAGTGAGGTCATCACACTACAGCTAGCCCCCTATGTTTGAAGTCTGGACACCTGGCATAACACCTGCTCGTAATCATTTAGGATTTCTGCACGATAATTCCATGGCTCGTAAATGACTCCATTGCTTCTAATAATCACCTGGCTGAGTTAAATTCAGTCACTGCTCTGATGCCATCATTACAACTGAACATTTTTGTTGCATAATCTTTACCTGCTGCTTTACAATGTTTGACATTTAGTGGAGACACCCTTAATTACACAGAATACTTCTTGAGAAAAATAATGTTTGGAGAGCTTGGAAGAACAGACTGACTTGAAAATGCATAGCTTACAAACTTCTCAGCACTTTCTGAACCTCCATAGATTTAGTAACTTCCCAAAACTCAGGTGATGGCATTGTGAGCATAGATTTGTGTACATCAATTGTGAGTCATTATTTTGTTTCATATCTAAAATGAGAATTCAGATCCCCTGTCTTCACTGGTCTTAACCAGTTGAACGTTCAGTGATCGAACTAAAACTGCTTTAAGTCATTGCCTCGGCCAGCCAAAAAAACAGCTTCTTCTGAAGTATTCCCCTTGCTAAAAGCTCTGCCAGCCGCATGACACTGACTCAGGCATAGCAGGCATCCTGCACTCCTGTCATCTCTCCAGGCCCAAGCCTGTGAAGTCAGGCTGTTTAGAGTCGGCTTTCCAATTGAAGCAAGCTTGAGGTCGCCCTCGACAGCACTTAGTGACATTAAGCAGTGATGGGGAGACATTCAGCCTGGGCACCCAGGCGGGTTTGGACAGAGGTTAACCGCAAAAAAAGGTTAGTGAGTTAGCCGTCAGGCTAATTGGCCAGCCATCGGTGAACAGGATCACCCCCGCACTGCCATTATTCTGGTCTTCTTGCTTACTGACCATATATCTCTTTCTCCTCGTTCCTTGTTCGGGTCCTTTTTTCTTTTTTGTATCCTTTTCCCTCTCTTAATCTCTCATTATGTACAATTACCATTCTCCACAGCAGCAGAAAAAGCACTCAGGTGTGTGCTTGCATTCGTGCTTAGGATTTGTCTCTACTTAGACCACCTTGTTTGTTGTTCTGCTTGTTTCTCTGTAAGGTACCCTTCGAACCCTGGAATGGGGAGCATTTGAAACATCCAAATGTATTAATGAAGTGGGATTTTGCTCTTTGAAACGGATGTTGAAAGAGTGTCATTTTTTGGTAGCTGTTATGTTTGAAAGAATTGGAGGTGCATTTATATTCTTGCCTGATTGGATGTTTTTTGGCCAGTGGATTGAAACATTTTTGACAGCCTACTGCACAGTCTAAACCCCCTCTGTTCATTTTTGCAGAACTTTTGATTTACACATAGCTGCTAGAATGCCATTTGATTAAGTTGCTAATTTTTACTTCATTGTTTTACCGAAAAATTGCCTACTGCTAATTAATCATACAAAGAAAATATTTATCTTGTAGGTTAATGCAACTCATCCAGTGTAGTGAGTCAACGTAATCTCCACTCTTCAATAGTAATACATCAGCCCCCGCAATCAACAGCAGATTGCTTGGCAACACATTATTGGATGAAGAACAGAGTTCATCGCATCTCGCGAAAGCAATGGCATTTTACTAGAGCTGAGAGATGCCTGGACTTACGGGCAACGTTTGCATCATGTGCTTCAAACTGTTTCTTATCTTTGTTGTTGTGGCTGCACCTTCCATGCAGTCCTAACAAGGCAGCACACTGGAACAACGCTTAGCACAACTCTCACCTTCACTTGATCACAACGAAGGCGCCAGCCATGGGTAAGAAAACAAAGTGTCTTCTGGTCTGCTACAGGTTACCGTGGCGCTACTTGGAGTACCATATTAAGCGCTATATATATTTCATTTATTATTACTGCGGCAGATGTCTGCGTTTCATCTGATATCTTTAAAAGTAGGCTTGGAGTTTGACAGCGCTGGACGTAACTGTCGCAGGGCTGAAGACCCCAACCCCCCCACATACACGCGCGCACACACACACACACACACACACACACACACACACACACACACACACACACACACACACACACACACACACACACACACACCACACACACACACACACACACACACACACACACACACACACACACACACACACACACACACACACACACTGCAGATTGATGTGCAGGTTGTTTTTAAAGACCAGACTCCGAATGAGATCATCATCGATTGGACCAAACATCTCCAGCCTCTCTTTCAGATGTTCTCATATCAAAATGGCCTCTAGGTTGTTTTTACTGCGGGCCGAGGAGGATTTGACGCGCACAGAGAGAGATGTGTGTGTGTGTGTGTTCCTTTTTTCTTCGAAACGTAAAAACACACATGCATACACAACTCTGCACCGGTCTTTTCTGTTATCACCATGGCAACACAACGGGGCTCCGTGAAGGAAGCGGCAGCCCTGGCTCGGATGGAGACCGAGTCTCTCACAGTTGTAGAAGTCATGCACTGTTCAGATCCGTGCTGTCCTTTAGAGTAACGATTGTGTTTTTTTGTTTTGTTAATCATGTTATCATGTTCGATGACGTCGTTAATATTATATATATTATACTTATATTATAAGTGTTCTGGTTTCCTTTTCTTCCTCTTTTTTTCCTAATTTCCCCCCAACCATGGCGTGTTTCTCTGCTTTCCCCTGCCACCCTCTGTCTATCCGGTTCCCATTTGGTCCGTATGTCTGTCTGGTGCAGAGCTTATAGTATAGGGGACCCGTCTTAATGTGCTTCAGAATGCAGACAGTGGTTGGAGGAACAAAACCCGTCCACGGTGGTGAACCGCCCCCTCATCCAGCCACTTCCATCTCCATCGGCCTCCTAAAGGCCGCAACGAGCTCAGGAAACACACACACCCTTGAGTTGAAAGAGGATTTCACAATAATGGTGATTAGTGATTAATGGTGCTTATGATTTGTTAATTCCCGTTTGTCTTGGCCGGTTCCCCGCACGTTGGGTTATCTCAAAGGCCCAATCACGTGTATCGTCTCCCCAAACAATGCCAGGCAGTGTGTCTGATTGGTATGAACTGTTCTCAGTTCTGATCAGAGCATTACCCCTCAGTTGGCTCTTGTTCATCATTCCTTTGGTTCGTTCTGGTTGTTCCTTTTCTTGCTAATCTAATCTCCTGCTTCCTTCCCTCCCTCCCAGCAGCGCCCTGAACCGTGGCCCTGAGGTGTCTTCTGGCCGCTCCTCCTTCCCCATGATGCTGTTGCTAATCTAATCTCCTGCTCTCCTTCTTCCCTCCCTCGCCAGCAGCGCCCTGAACAGCGGCCCTGAGGTGTGCTCTCTGGCGCGTCCTCCTCCCCCATGATGCGCTGGTCTGCAGCCCTAAGCCCCTCTTTCACTCTCCTCCTCCCCGCCCTCCCTCCCGAGCCCATCCCCCGACCCCCCTCCCCCCTCCTCCCCCCTCCCCCCCCCCCCCTCCCCCCCCCCCCCACCCCTACGTCTCCACCCGCAGCCTTCCACCTCCACCTCCACCTCCACGCGCGCCCCCCCCCACTCCCCGCACCATGACCAGCCTGAAGCGCTCCCAGACGGAGCGCTCGGTCGGGGGCTCGGTCCCGGCCTCCGACGAGTTCTATACCCGCCGCCTGCGCCTGCCCAACGGCGGGGCGCCCCCGCCCCGGAGCGAGAGCACGCACATCTCCTCCTCCTCCTCGTCGTCGGGCTCCAACGCCCCGGGCACCAACCCCGGCGTGCCCAAGATGGGGGTGCGCGCCCGAGTCGCCGACTGGCCCCCCAGGAAGGACGGGGGAGGAGGAGGAGGAGGAGGAGGAGGAGGCAGCAGCAGCGTTTGGCACATTACCGTAGAAACGGACTCCCCCAGCTCCACCAACACCAGTAGCTCCTCGGGTTCGGGGAGCGGCGAGCGAGAGCGGGGTGGAGGCTCGGGGGGCAGCGGCGGGGGAGGGAGTCTTGGCAGTGGAGGAGGAGGAGAAAGAGAGAGAGAAAGAGGCGGCGGCGGGGAAAGGGAGAGGAGCGTGACGGCCGTCGCGGCCCACAGCAACCTGTCGGCCAAGCTGGGCCACCTCATCAGCCCCCAGGACTCGTCCATGCTGCGCAACATCCACAACACGCTGAAGAACAAGATGCACAGCAAGGGCAAGGACAACCGCTTCCTGTCGCCCGACGGCTACCAGGGCTCCCCGCGGAAGGGCATGCGGCGCATCCGCCAGCGCAGCAACAGCGACATCACCATCAGCGAGCTGGACGGCGACGGCAGCGAGGGCTGGTCCTTCTCGGGCTGGACGCCCATGCACCGCGAGTACGGCAGCACCTCCTCTATCGACAAGCACGGCGGCTCGGGCGAGAGCTTCTTCGACATGCTGAAGGGCTACCAGTCGTCGGAGGCCCCCGACCAGCGCAGCCCGGCCCCCGAGAGGCTGGGCGAGCTGCTCACGGTGGCCCCCATCAAGCAGGCGGCCCTGGACCTGCCCGACGGGCCGCTGGGCCAGACGCGCGGCAGCCCCGCCAGCCGCCTCAAGGAGCGGGAGAAGCACCTGAAGAGGAGGTCCAAGTCGGAGACGGGCGGGGAGTCCATCTTCCGCAAGCTGCGCAGCGTCAAGGTGGAGGGCGACGCGTCGCGGGCGGGCTCGGACGCGGAGGACGGCGGGAAGGCGGAGGAGGGCGGCCAGAGCGTCCACAAGCCCTGGGTGTGCCAGAGGGGCTTCGCCCACTTTGACGTCCAGTCGCTGCTCTTCGACCTCAACGAGCTCATCCACACGCGGCAGTCGGGCGGCAAGCGCAAGAACACCACCACCGGCGCCTCGGCCGCCGCCGCCGCCTCGGCCTCCTCCTCCCTCTCCTCCAATCAGAGCGGAGCGTACGGCTCCCCCTGCGGATCCCAGGAGGAGCTGAGCGCCAAGGAGGGCTCGGGGCACGGCGCCAACCCGGCCCTGGACCCCGGGGACGACAAGAGCAACGAGCTGGTGCTCGGCTGCCCCTGCTTCAGGAACGAGATCGGCGGAGAGGGGGAGCGGAGCATCTGCCCCTCCAAACAGGTAAGCCCCGGTTCACCGAGGGGGGGAGGATCGACTGAGGAGAGGGACTCACCCCGGGGTGAACCGTGTCCGTCGTCTTCCAGCAGGGCAGCATAGGCAGCGGGGGAAGCTCCAGCGGCTCCCTGGGCAGCACGGAGGAGGGACCCCTGGACGGCACCCTCTCCAGCCACTTCACCAACGCGGGCGTGGCCGTGCTGGAGGCCCCCAAGGACGGGCAGGGCCAGCACACGGAGCGGGCCAAGCGCTACATCGTGGAGCACGTGGACCTGGGGTCCTACTACTACCGCAAGTACTTCTATCTCAGAGGTGGGCATAAGGACGAGGTGGACTGAGTTGACCGCTAGGCCATGGGCCATGTGCTATAGGTTGTGTTTATTCTTCCAAATGGGAAGGACTTGGTGATTCAGACGTGGTAACCGCCTCTCATGGCATCGTTATCTTACCTATATTTGGCAGAAGTTACATTGTTGTACAGATTCTTGTGTGAACGTGCCCTATCACAAATACCAGCAATAGCATTCGCTTTTGTTTTCAATTCAATCATCTTGGCAAAGGGAATTCGTAACTGTAGTTTTAGTGAAGCCAGGAGAGACAGAGTTATGATGGTTTTATCCCCCAGGCCAGTATAGTCCTTTTTCAAACATGTCCGTTTCCCTAATAAAACTTTTAATGACTTTAATCTCAGCTAACAGATTGTTACAATGAACTACCGCTCAATGAAATGCAGTGAATTGCTAACTTTTTTCCTGATTGCGATTGTCGACTCTTTTGATTGTATAATTATTCCCAGTCGCACTTGTAACTATCTCAGGGTAACAGTGCCGCCTGCCAAACGACCGAAACGTGTGTGTGTGTGTGTGTGTGTGTGTGTGTGTGTGCCTCCGCTCCGCTCCCAGAGCACTGGAACTACCTGGGGGTGGACGAGAGCCTGGGCCCCGTGGCGGTGAGCCTGCGGCGGGAGAAGCTGGAGGAGCACAAGGACCACGGCCAGCAGTACAACTACCGCGTGATCTTCAGGACCAGCGAGGTACGCCCCCGGGGGGCTGGCCCCTCGACGCTCTCTGACCCCGTCGTGCCACACAATGACGGGGTTCGGCCCTCTGCGCTCCCCTTTAAGTGGCACGTGGAGACGCTGTGACGCCCCGTTTGTGACTTCGCCCCGGGGGAGGTCCACGTTTTCCTGAGGTTGACGACACTTGATAGATGGGCTGGTGAACCGTGAGGGCCGTGGTTACGGGACATGTGGTTCATGTCGTCTCTCGCGCTGCATGCTTGCCGACTATAAATCCTGCTTCAGTGGGATGGGTTGGCTTGCTTCAAGGATCGTCACATTTATGCATCTGGACTCATCGCCAGTGCTGCGGAGAATATGTGTTTACTAGCTGTTTTGGAGGTGATGCCTTTTCTGTGAGTGTAATCCTCTCTGGCTCGGTTCACTGCCGTGCACGTTAAGAATATGGTGAAAAACCAAAAGAAAACATCATTTCTGTTTCCCCAAAAACTCCTGTTGATCTTTATTTGTTGATATTATTCTATCAACCTAGAACAAAATTGACACATTAAAGCTAGTGTTATTATATCAAATAATAATTTATAATAGTAAATTATTAACGGATCCATTTCCAATAATGCTGATAATAATAGCATTGCATTGGCTCAAACGTACTATTATGTACGACTACGCGCTGAGCTGCCTGTTCTAACTGGAGCTACCATAACTATTAGTATCAATGCGGCAAACTAGAGCACACTGGTTCCAGTACACCACCCCTCTCCTGTGGGAGCTTGTGGGAAGTTAAGGACCCCGTTTTTCTTTTATTATCAGCGGCTCGAATGCGTTTTTATTATTGAGGGGAAATGCTCATGCGTTTCCTAGCGTTGGCTGTTCCCCCACCATCTGCAGGCCCGCTGCCTAGCCGCGCTCCCGATAAGCACATCCGCGGAGTGCGACCGCCCCCGCCCACTCGGCCTCATCAGCACCGCCTCCATCAGAGGAGCGCGCTGTCGCTCTCCAGCACTCGCACTAAAATAATGCATGAGGTGTTCGAGTGGAAAGCAATACATAGACCTCCAAAGTATTCTATAACGGATGGCGTGAGTAACAACCACTCCAGTCTAATGGAGATGACGCAGGGGCAAACTGCACTCAGGTGTTTTTAATTGGGTTGATATTATTTTATTTTTAGAAATATATATTTTGAATTTATTTTGCATGCTTTTCCCTCGCATCTCTTTCCGCTGTAGTGGCTATTTTCATGGCAGGAAGTGGTGTGTGTGTGTGTGTGTGTGTGTGTGTGTGTGTGTGTGTGTGTGTGTGTGTGTGTGTGTGTGTGTGTGTGTGTGTGTGTGTGTGTGTGTGTGTGTGTGTGTGTGTGTGTGTGTGTGTGTGTGTGTGTGTTGCCATGGGCAGGCTGCAAGGCATCAGTGAAAAGAGATTGTCATCTAAGAATGCCATTGTTTTCCATCTCTGCCTCTTATCCCGACCCGACAACTACACGTTATGAACTTTGACCCCCCCCCTCAGAGAAGGGTCAGGGGGGTCAACCTTCTCGACCAATGGCATGTGTTAGCTCAGTCTTATTGTGTTTTTGTCCTCTTCGGACATCGTCCCGAGCCTCTGTAGCAACTCTTGATTTATTCAAACTGCTCTTTTTGTCTTTGCTCCCTTTTGTTTGCCTGAAGCTTAAAACCTTCCGCATCGGAAGCAGACACAAACGCGCGCACGCGCACGCACAGCACACTGATCATGTTTCCTGATGTTATCCGAAGCTAAAACCAAAGCCGAAAATAAATCACAGTCAGAGACTGAACTACCCTGTTACAACAATACAACACCGGAACACCAGCAGTAAACACGGAGCTGCTGCTGTTGTGGCAAGGAAAGATCATTTATGTAGCCTCTTTTAAACACGCAAACTGTGGTTGGCTGTTTATTATTTCGATGCATTCATTTCGCAATTTCAGATTTGAAAGAGATTAAAAGGATATCATAAAAGTGATTGCAAAGAGAAATGTTAAATGAAAAGTGAAACGGACACAGTTGACATAGCACCATCAGAGCCTATCCATAAACCCGTACCTAAACTGAAGCACCTCTGTCCTTGTATAAACCTGTTTATAAACCTCACCATCTCAGCTGCAGTGATTTATGTTGAGGTTCTATCAGGGCATTAGGGGTGCTCTGGTGAGTCACCGTTTGGATCGTTTCACGGTTTTTGGTCACCCTTTCTGGTTCTGTTGGGTGCTGTATGCATACCGTCTGACCTTTTTAATCCCAGGGTAGGTTTGGCTCGGAAATGCATAATCATTCATTTTTACCTGTATAAACTGCAGGGTAGTTCCGCTATGCCACCGTTTACATCAATAATATGGCCAAAGTGTGCTCGTATCTGGCAGCGTTTTAAAAATCATCTGCACCGTATTCAATCCGTCCCGAACCTTGTTCGTTTGCTCACAGCATCAAACCTGTCGATCAGGCTCTCGATGGAGCCGGTCCATGCTTTGACCCGCCCTCCCCTGGTCTCCCCGTGCGCCCTCCTCTAGCTGGCCACGCTGCGGGGCTCCATCATGGAGGACGCCGTGCCCTCCACCTCCAAGCACGGGCTGGCGCGGGGCCTGCCCCTCAAGGAGGTGCTGGAGCACCTGGTGCCGGAGCTCAACGTGCACTGCCTGCGGCTGGCGCTCAACACGCCCAAGGTCACGGACCAGCTGATGAAGCTGGACGAGCAGGGGGTGAGCGCCTGCAGCCACCACCACGTGCACACCGCTTTAGGGACCCACACTCTGGTTCGGTAGAGGAGGGAAACGTCTTTGTTGAAGGGAGGATATACATTCAATATGTGAGCGTTATTATATATAATGCGAGTATAAACTAGAATATACACGTCACAACCCTCCAGGCGCATTAGAAAAACATAGCAAGAGAGAAGACAGACGCTGATTGGGAGGAGTGTTTTTAATGAACTTCCTCCCAGCGAAGAACAGACTGATATTCATTGTGAAACGCATCCGTGCATATCTGAAGGGAGGAAGGAAAAAAACACATCAAATTGCAAGTTGTAATGGCGCTTTAAGTCTGTTCTAAATTAGAAAGAATAAAATTGCAATAAAAGTGAGCTATTTGCCATTAATATCACTAAATCTGTTCTTAACATCCGAATTGCAGCTCTACCTAATTGGATGTTAAATAAGTAAAGCGAAACAATTCAGACCGAGCTCCCGATACCTTCATGGTTGCAGCTGTTGATGTTTTTTCCTGTTTACTAGCCATAGTAAAATAAATAATAATCGATGTTAGTTTTTTTAAACACTTGTAGGATCGTTGTTTTCTGCGTGTAATGCATTTAAAATATAGTGAGAGGATGGAGGCGGTACTTCCTGAGATCATGGAGTTGAATGGGGGAAAACACGACATTCATTATAGGTGCATTCAAGCACTTCTCTTTGACGTCAGGATTGGAATAATTGCATTGTCCTGCTGGCACATGGCCATTACGTCTTCTTGTAACAGCATCTACATTGCGAAACATGAGGGCAAGAGCCTTGCAGCTGTATACATCAAGCATGAATAACGAAACGGCTTGCAATTTAAATGGAAAAATAATAAGGTTTGCAGAACAGTTGAGGTGCAGCAAATACTCCTTATTAGTGAGAGAGCCTCTTTTACGCATGCACCCGAAAATGCAAAGTTTGAGCGGCTATCGTAACCTGAAATGTCAACCTTGACGTAACAGGAAAAATGGCAACGCAATCACACAGGCTGGTTGTTCATTAAACGGAAACAAAACAGAAAACCGATTTCTGTTTTGAATGTCAACAAGATTCCCTCGGGACAGTGAATGCCCTTGGAACGGCTTGTAAAACCTAGAAACAAAGAGCACCAACGTCATTTATGCCGTCTAACCTCTCTCTCTCTTTCTCTATCTCTCGTCTTCACCTCTCCCTCTCTTTTGCATGCCTCCCTTCTCTCCCCCGTTCTCTCCCACTCCCTCCCTGCCCCCAGCTGAGCTTCCAGCTGAAGGTGGGGGTGATGTACTGCGCGGCGGGCCAGAGCAGCGAGGAGGAGATGTACAACAACGAGGCGGCAGGACCCGCCCTGGAGGAGTTCCTGCAGCTGATTGGCGAGCGTGTGCGCCTCAAGGGCTTCTCCAAGTACCGGGCGCAGCTGGACACCAAGAGTGCGTATGGTCGGGCACACAAACACACAAACACACAGACAAGGACAGGCGTGCACAACAAAGGGTTTTGAGTGATGCCCTTCAAATGATGTATTGTATTTAGGATTTTTAAAAGGTGGATGCACCTGTTGCACTAAGGAGACGGGATAAATAATTTAATTGATTTGTTCCTGAATAAATTCGGTAACGTAAAACTATTGTCCAATAAAATATCCACGACAATCTCCTCAGGAAACTTTCCGAATGACCACAGATGAGTTGGTAAGATAAGTCGGATGTAGTCAACCTCGGAAGTGATAAACTGTCAACTGGGAAACCCGGTTCTCTGAGCCGTGTCGGAGATCACACTTCACTTACTCACATCAAACACCCTCCGCCTTCCCCCTCGCACAGCCGACTCCACCGGTACGCACTCCCTGTACACCACCTACAAGGACTACGAGATCATGTTCCACGTGTCCACCATGCTGCCCTACACGCCCAACAACAAGCAGCAGGTAGGCTGGCTGCAGGATACTGCTGGGTGGGCCAATACGGGGGGACAGTTTTAGCAGAATTTTAGCAGGGTTAGCGGAAGGTAGGGACAGAGTTTACTCTTACGGTCAATAATGTCATTATTGTTGGAGGTAAGCTACACCACGTCATGAATAATAATTGATGCTACAAAAAGATCTTGGGCCTGGTGTGAATCCATATGAAATCACATACAGTACATATTGATTAACCTCGTCTCTCTCGCTCTCCCTCCGGGTGTTCCTAGTTGCTACGGAAGCGACACATCGGGAACGACATCGTCACCATCGTCTTCCAAGAGCCCGGCGCCCAGCCGTTCACCCCAAAGAACATCCGCTCGCACTTCCAGCACGTGTTTGTGGTGGTGCGGGCGCACAACCCCTGCACAGACGACACCTGGTACAGGTGAGAGGGCACCGCACAAGGCTCGCTGGGGGGGGGAGCAGGATTATTCTCCTGTTTGTCAGTGTTTATTTGTTCTGAGTTATCGGGTGTAATGTAACTGGTAATCGGTTTTCACCTCGTGAGTTGATTCATCCAGTTGTCTATGGTTTGTATTTGTCCTTTTGCACATCCTCCCTTTTGAATAAACGTACTGTGTTTGTTAAATTCAGCCCAGCATGGAAAGGAATTATGAAAGAAGATTATAACTTACCAAAGCTGTTTTTCTCCATGGTGTCCCCTTCAGGCAATCCCCGGCTCAGAATTAAGCATACAGTTGGTACCATTTGGAAAAAGCAAAGTATTACAATGCTTTTGAAATTGATTGATTTATTATTCTCCCCATACTACTGCAAGCTAGAGAGTTAAACTGAAAGTGACATTTCAAAACTGCCGCTAGATATATAGGGTAGCAGATTTATTTAAGGTTTTTTTTTAAGGTTTAAAACTTCTTCTATTCTCATATCTCGGCAGCAATCGCTCCCTTGCTGTCACACACACAGAGACACACAGAGACACACAGAGACACACAGAGACACACAGAGACACACAGAGACACACACAGACACACACAGACACACAGACACAGCACACACACACACACACACACACACACACAGACCATTTTCTTTTGAAGTCACAGACGTTTCCTATGCGGCGAATTAAAAAAATAACTCTTCAGGCGCCACTTTGCAAAACACGTGTGTTTTGTTCTTGACGTTACGGACTTAAGCCATATGTGCATGTGTTGGACACGTGACGATAGATGTGTTTACTCCCTCGGTCTGGCTGTAGCTACATAATGTGTCTTAGTTTGAGTTCTTCAGGATAAGGTTCGGGCATCAAGGTGTGAGATTAACCTAAGTTAAAACTATGCCTAAAGTAAGAGAAACATATATTTATGTTTTCATAACCGTGCAAGCCAATCTCCTGTGATAATGAGGACAAGACAACTCATTGACTGACACATTGAAATATGATGATGTCACGTGTTCCCTTAATATAAGCGACATTAAGGGATACATTCATATTTAATATCATCAAAGACGCGCATCATCAAGTTTTATAGTTGTAGCCACCAGTACAACATTTGTTTTTTGGGAAAATAGTCCAATAGTGTTTTAGGTTGATCTAGATCAATGTTTATAGTACCTACCTTGCTTCATCCTTGGAGACGACCTTCAGTAACAACAGCCTGAGGTTCCTGTCTGGTACACGGCGTTAGTTTCTCCAACCATCAGACACACTGAGCCAAAGTTTGCCTCTGTCGTAACTTTCTCAGAAGCTCTCAGCGCCCGGGTTTGGCATCCTGAGACTGCAGTTGCACTTTGCAACACAAATGAAATTAATGAACACCCTCCTCTCCATTATCATTCCACTCTCCAGTAAGCGCTAACAAACCCTTAACAAATTTAGAAGTCTGACGTGTACGCCTTTTTGTGGTAGTTTGACGTGCTAATCATATACATCTGAGAGCTTTTTGTTCACCATGGTACGTACTGACACACACATCACACACACACACAAACACAGATACACACCTACCTGCGGGCCGCCTACTGCTAGGTATTGAATTGTTCCCTTTCTGTGGCGGCCCCAGTGGGCGGTGGGTCACAGAGCTGCAGCCCACACATTAGATATTAATAAGACTGCAAAACACTGCAACCACAGGCATGCGTGTTGCCTTCCCATACCTTTTAGCCTCCTTAGTGTGTGTGTGTGTGTGAGTGGCTTTGTGTGTTGCTGTGTCCTGGGTCGGAGGGGGGTCTCTGTGTTTGTGTGCTTGTGTTCATTTCTGCTTCCACTCAGTCTGTCTGTTTGTCTGTCTGTGTGTGTCCTTGTCCTGCTCCGTGTTGCTACCGCTGTGCATCTCTGCGGTTGATCCGAGCCCTCGCTCCGCTGCCCCCCCCCCCCACCCCCACCCCTTGAGTCACAGCTGCGTTCAGGTGACTCACGGACCGGGCCCTTCACAATTGGCCACAAAGTGCTTTTCAGAGCTCTTATTGCGACGTCGTTGATGAGGGACGGCTAATAAAAGGAGAAAGAATAGCCTTTTGTGTGCAATCACTCGCTCA
Organism: Melanogrammus aeglefinus; assembly: GCA_900291075.1. Taxonomy (NCBI): domain Eukaryota; kingdom Metazoa; phylum Chordata; class Actinopteri; order Gadiformes; family Gadidae; genus Melanogrammus; species Melanogrammus aeglefinus. The sequence continues at coordinate 332,434 of OLKM01000005.1, forward strand.
GCCCATCAGAACCTCTTCATGTGTTCTCCATGATAATGAAATGTCTTTCACACAACGCATTTTCATGGCTAACAACACTATGATTATTTCAACACTTTTTAAAGAATTCAAGATGGGGATTGTTACATAAAGGTGTCTTGGAATAGCTTAACACACTTTTGGTTTTGCAGTCTATGTGCTAACAAATCCCCAGAATTTGTAGAGCATGGCTCACACAACAGTACTACAAAACGGCAGTAGTTATAGCTTCTTGCTAGCACCTCGTTCACACATCAGCTGCCAACAGCGCCAAAACACTGAGCGCAACAAACACCCTGTGTAGTCAACAGAGTATTTAATGTTTCGAGATGCAACACTTGGCCCATGACCCCAGGCTACACCCAGACAGAGAATTTGCCTTTTGAGGATAAAACACAATGAGTTGTATTTACATTCATGTGCATCTCAAAGAGACAGACTTGTTGTTATCCTTTCTTGCTTTTATCTTCACAAAGGAAAAGTGGTTAGGGAAAACCCTTTTGAACCGTTGTGATGATGGGTTTGAGGGTACCCAGAGTGTACCCTTCCTATAAATCTAGGGCATCTCCTTCAACTACTCGTCTTCTAAGGGTTAGCATTACAAATGTTAAAAATCAGGATTTCCACCTCTACCCCAAAATAAAGTAAATGCTACCTGCATGGCAGACTAATGCAGCAGCATATCAACCGAGCGGTGACTTAGGGATGTGTCAAATCATCTACATTGTGGGACGATGGATTACTGTTGTCTCTCCATCCGTCCACAAAGCAGGCAGCACACTTTAAAAGAAGGGGATTTGATTTTGAGTGGTGCAGACCGAAGTCCTTTAGCGGAGCTTGTTTTATATTCAATGCGGTCTCGGTTTGGTCGGTGAACGTATTCATTAGTAAGAGACACGGGTATATCAAATCAAATAAATCCTTGCTTCTCTGACTCATAGCACACAAATTAGAATTGCCGTCAACTTGGGAGAAGGATTCATACAGATTTTGCGCCACAAAATCTGGGAGGTGCAATTAGTTTCAACCAACATGTTGGGCAAGGTATGCGTTTGTTCATCTTCCCCGCAATCATGCCTTTTTGTTCTTCCGACCTCACCAGACTTGTTGTCTGTCCAAAGTACTGTGCCCGCTGATCTCCACATGTGGTCTGTGTGCCCCCCCCCCCCCCCTCTTCAGTGTGGCCGTCACCCGCTCCAAGGACGTGCCCGCCTTCGGCCCGCCCATCCCGGAGGGCGTGACCTTCCCCAAGTCCTCGGTCTTCCGGGACTTCCTCCTGGCCAAGGTCATCAACGGCGAGGGGGCGGCGCACAAGTCTCAGAAGTTCCGCGCCATGGCGACGCGCACGCGCCAGGAGTACCTGCGGGACCTGGCGGAGCGCCACACCACCAGCACGCCCATCGACCCCTCGGGCAAGTTCCCCTTCATCTCGCTGGCGCACAAGAAGAAGGAACGCAGCCGGCCGTACGCCGGCGCCGAGCTGCGCAGCCTGGGCGCCGTGACGTGGGCGGTGCACGCCGAGGACCACTGTGGCGGCGGCGGCGGCGGCGATGTGGACGCCCTGCTGGCGCTCTCCAACGACTTCCTGGTGCTGCTGGAGCGCGAGGCCCGGGCGCTGGTGTTCAACTGCGCCACGCGCGACGTGATCGGCTGGACGCTGGGCGGCGCCGCCTCCCTGCGCATCTTCTACGAGCGCGGCGAGTGCGTGAGCCTGCGCAGCGCGGGGAACAACACGGACGACTTCAAGGAGGTGGTCAAGCGGCTGGAGGTGAGGGCGGCCATGTTTCCTCTGTTTGTTATAAAGATTCGGGGTGCTACCGACCACTTTGGGGATCACTTTAAAGACGACCTATTATACCACCAGGCGGGATTAGCCGTTACAAGCCTTTTGGAAATCGGCCTCTTCTGACATCACAAATGGGCGTGTCCACCTATGACGGATGAGCACCGGGTAGGCTGGTAGACGGATCTATCCAGCATGCGTCTAGGTGGACAGGCCCACCTCTGATGTCAGAAGAGGCAGACTTTCAAAACAGCATGTAACAGCTAATCTCACTTAACACCTGGTGGTATATATAATATGTCACCTTTAAGTCGTCAGCGAAGGTTGGACGATTGTGTGAGACGTATTGGGGCGTCTGATTGTCAACATGCCCAGCAAACTAGACCTGCCCAGTCAGACATGGCCTTCTGGGTTATTATGCAGCAGGGTTCAGAGACGATGATTCAATGGCTGCGCAACAAACGTGTGAAACATGTGACTTGCTCACGGGCTGTCTCATCAATAAGCAACAAAGCAAAGTATTTCAGGGGCTTCCCACACAAATAACTTATTTGGTGCGCAAAGACATATACATCTACAACCTCTAGAATCAAAGTAAGGAATTGTATTGAAAGTAAATTCCCATTAACCAAGTCCACCAGCCTGTGAACAGACACCATGTTCATTTTGATACCAAAAATGATTGCAGCTGACGTTCATCAGAGGAACGCCATTCACTGCCAGTAACTGAGGTGAATCCATTTACGTTATTGATGCACCGATTGATTGGCCCCCCATCTCTATCGACCGATATATGCCCTCAACAGGTGTTCGACCAATCAACCGAAGATTTGCCCATTGCAGGAGCCAATCACGTGTCTCAAAAACGATTGTGCACAAGGGTCATTAGGTTCAGTCACTGAGGCTTTGATGAAAAAATGAACATAATTAATCTTTACTCACAATAAGGGTAGGCTTCTCTTAACCATAGAAATAGCTTTATGTTAATCTCGGTTATGGGATGCCTGCAGCTCACCAGGCTTCATTCTCCCCGTGTTTTATGTTTTTTCTACCATTCAAAAGTTTGGGGTCACCAAGACAATTTCATGTTTTCCATGTAAACTCACGCCTTTGTTCAACAGTTGTCAGCTGTGCTAACATACTTGCACAAAGGTTTTCTAATCATCAATTTAACACGATTATCTTAACAATGTACAATTAGAAGTGACGGTTGCTTGAAGTGAGCCTCTTTACCCCTATATAGATATTCCATAAATCTGCCGTTTCGAGCTTAAATAGTCATTTACCACATTAACATGTCTAGACTGTATAAATATTTCTAAGTGACGCAAAACCTTTGAACGGTAGTGTAGGTTTGGCCTAGACTTAGTGCACCTAGACTTAGCTTATCTCCTCTGCTTTACGGTAAACTAACAGCATAACCGATGCGTTTACGTGTAGCCAAACGATTGCAGCCATAGTCATCTCCTGTCAACATGGCTCCTACAGACTAGGTAACAGTTCCTAGACCTCATAACAGAGCTGTTCGCTGTAGCTGGACCCCCCAGGTTGAGCTGGTGAGTGAGGCCGTCCACAGCCCTCCCTTCATGGGCACCGATGTCCTAAGAGTCGGTGTGTCACGCAGTTTCAGCTTCCTGTGCATACTGGGTATTTATGTTGGCCCAGTTTCTTCAACCCAAAGATACATTTCCAAGCTGTTTCCACATGCATACAACTCTACATAAATCCCAATAAATAATGAATGTAACCAAAGGCCATCGCCGAATTGGTTGACTACTAAACATCATAACACACGAGACCCAGAGCCTTTACAGTGACAGCCTACGCGCGGCACGGTTGTATATCTGGATAATATGCGTGCGCTACATCACAGCAAGCAAAAGTAGGCTACACATGTAAGCATCTCCCGTTTAGCCTCCAGGCAAACGTTGCCGATCGCACCACCTTCATTAACAATCCAGACACGCGCAGTAACATCTGTCGGCTTATTTATTACGAACTAACTTTTTTTTTTATAAGAACAAAATCTTGCAAATCGACATGATGGCAAAAGTTATGGACGAACAAAAAACATGACCTTTCCTTTCTGGTTCATGGCTTTTGTACAGTAGGTAAGGCCGTCTGCCTTTTAGGTTAATAGCCCCCAGCTGAGGACAGGCGGCTTGGATTTGACCCTTCCGCCTGGCCTTTTATTCCTTGTTGGCATCAAGTCTGGTAGTGGAGCGTTTGCGTGGAAACGGCTGCGACAGGCTCAAGCCGTGGTATTTCAGTACAGGCGCTCTGATGCAGGGCACTCGACGAAAACACCTCTGGCCAACCCACTTGTAAATATCACATGTGCGGGCAAAAGGAGCGAACACACCTACGCCAACACACACACACTCAAAGCGCACACAGCCTTGCGCAGGCACACATTCTGTAATTGGTCCAAGCTCTTTCTCTGTTGTTTCCATGGGAACTGGCTAGAGGGGGGGGGGAAATAAATAAATAAAAGGAGCTGTTTCCTTATGTAATCATCAGTCCTTTTGAATGCCTTGATTTTCACAGCGTCTTCCAACTCACTGTTGTGTGTCTGTGTGTGTGTGTGCATGTGCGTGTATGTGTATTCATATAGCCTAACAAAAAAAATTCTAAATCCGACATTGGCTTTGATTCTGCATGCTCACACACACAAAAACACACAGGCTCTCACACATGCACACACGAGCGCACACACACACACACACACACACACACACACACACACACACACACACACACACACACACACACACACACACACACACACACACACACACACACACACACACACACACACACACACACACACAGGCTGTTATTGGTACAGCTCAGGAGCTCACTGCTTTCATGTCTCATTTTATGCATCTGGCATTAATCTCCACTCATTTGGACCGCTACAGCGACTCTGTGCCTCAAAACCAGGAGGGCAACTCAGCTTTCAGAATGAAATTCTTCTCACTAAGCTCTCTCTCTCTCTCCCTCTCTCTCTCTCCCTCTCTGTGTCTCTCTCTCCCTCCCTCTCTGTGTCTCTCTCCTTCCCTCCTCTATTTCTCTCTCATTCATTCCTCTATGTTCCTCCCCCCCCCTGTCCCCCCCAGCGAGCCATCATTTCCTAGGCACTCTCCCACTGCTACTCCCACGTGCGCACATATTTAAAGCAGCCCCCCGAGTGCCCAGTGTCAGAGTGTGTGTGCGCGGCGGGGTTCTCTCTGCAGAGGTCCTCACCCACCGCCTCACAAACGGCTCTACTGACGGCCCTTACTTCTCGGTTTCCGTCACCCCGAGTTCCTTCCTGCCATGGCTCACTCGGGTCATTAATGCATTTATAACAAATAAAATAAATGAGGAGAGCTGAAATCAATTCAAATGAAAGTCCACTGTAAGAGTGTCCCTTTTGTGTGTGTGTGTGTTTGTTTTTTTATGTGTGCGCGGCCATGATTGTAGTGCACACTTGATTGTGTGCACTACTTAGGCTATGGCCTGTTATTGGACTTTTAGTTCATATTTATTTATAGTCCTACAGGTCCCTCAGGGATCACTTAAGCACAATTTTTCAACCCACAAACATCACGCAATCATTTGCCCTGATGCAAAGATTCCCCCCCCCCCAATTACTTTGACCTGCTTGTTGTTGAATGAATAATGAATGATGAATAATGAAGATGTTCCTGCCTCCCCCCCCCCCTCCTCATACTTGCCTGGGTCCAGTTCCTGACCAAAGGCTGCGAGACCTCAGAGATGACACTGCGCCGCAACGGCCTGGGCCAGCTGGGTTTCCACGTCAACTACGAGGGCATCGTTGCTGAGGTGGGTTGATCTGAAGGCGACGAATCGTTTCACGGTCGTCTTATTTTGCATTTCAATTCCGCAGAGTGCCGTGCGACAGATTTGATGCCCTAGACACGTACTCCCGATATGCAGCCCCTTAAGTTAGCGGTCTAGAAGGTTTGAGAGCTTTCAGTTCTGCAGCAGCTCAGAGAAAAGGCCATTCCTGTTGGTTCCTCATGCAAAGCCTCTCTCACCTGGCTCTGCCTTCATCACGCACACCATTCAACGCCGCTGCCACGGCAGCCGACTGTCAGCAAACTGCTGCAAACAACCCACGCATATTTGTCTGCGATTGTAATCATCTTGACGGCATAAATGCCAACCCGTTTTGGTGGCTTAGTAACGGTAATTCCACATAAATAAACATTGCCATTCTTGCCGCTTGTATAAGCAGCGATACCTCATTCCTTGAATGAGACGCTACAAATGCATGCTTAAACTCTGAATATGTGGTTAAGTCACTGCAGCATAAACATCATAACAAACCTACCTTAGGTAATGGATATTTGGATACTGGACAGATATCTTTGATCTGTCATGAAGTTATCCACAGCGGGGAGCGAAGGAACTAGCAGTGTGTAACTGTGTTGACCAGCTGTCCAAATATCAGCTCTACAGCGGGATGAACAGAAGACGTACAGCAGCATTAAGACCTCGATCACCCCTTGGAAATCGAGTGTGTTCCTTCTTGCCGTCACGGGGCAGTGTTTCAGGCTCCCTAGAACACGGGTCCTATCCTTTCTGTCGGGGGGAGACCTCCCTGACATGACCTGCAACGACTCATCCTCGCCCACAGGTGGAGCCCTACGGTTACGCCTGGCAGGCGGGCCTGCGGCAGGGCAGCCGGCTGGTGGAGATCTGCAAGGTGGCCGTGGCGACTTTGACCCACGAGCAGATGATTGACCTGCTGAGGACGTCGGTGGCGGTGCGTGTGGTTATCATACCGCCGTACGACGACGCCACGCCACGCAGGTGGGTGAGATCTGGGGGGGTCTGGGGACTGGTGGGACGGGGGATACCTCCACACGAATATCTCGGTTTGGAGGAGAGGGACGATGCCAGGGCTGGTCTAAAATCTGATTCGTGTCATCCAGGTCCAGGCGTAGTTAACCGGAGAAGATATTCCCACAGAGCGTTTGTCAGTAATAGCTGATCGATTGCAATGGCATTTCTAACAAATTACACTCAAGTTGTAGCTCTTCAATCTTTATTTTAATTAAAAGATACAGCAGCTTTAAACCAAGGTCCCCATCAACGCTCACTAAGTAGTAAGCAAGGACAAGAGGGTACTTCTTCTTTTCAATGTCACCATGACAATCTCGAGTTGCGCCAGTATAAAATAACGTTTCATTCTTTGTTCTCAATTTGTTTTAATTACCAGATTCTGCATTTTCAAACTTAATAGAACAATCCACATGCTAGCATTATTAATAGGAACAACATTTTGAGTGAGAATAATGCACCACCATTTTGGAGGGATCGTTTTGAAGGAATACCCTACAAAAACAGGAAAGAAAATTGGAATATTAGATTAGATTTGATTCGTAATAATTAAAAAAATTAAAAAATGATGAATGGTTAAAAAACTGTTGATCCATAGCAAATCATTTTGTCAAGATGGTTGGAATCTTGAAGTATTTATTGACCGAAGTCGATGGAAATCCAGCATGTGTGCCCACAAGTAACGGCGACATTATATTTTTTATGTTCGCCACCCTTGCAATATCCACAGGGAAAGGTATGACGCACACACTGGTCTCCTTTTGTGAAGACTATAATCTTGTCGAGCGGAGGAGAAATGTTTGTCGTTTTCCGGCCCCAATGCAGTGGCATTCGGTCTATGATGGCCGGCCATCTCAAATTAGTTTCACACCCCTTCTTTAGAGGTTCCACTTAGGTTAGCATCACTCTCCCACACAGCTCACGGTGCACAGCCCACTGCCAACACAACCATAGCCTGAAGGGGAACTGTCATGCTCAGCTACTTCTTATAAATAGTCTGAGATTTATGTTTTCCGGTGGTCAGATTTGTTATGACCGCTCCGCTAAACTTCCAACACACGCATAATAATGCATCCATAACCTCAAAACACACGTGCCATCACATCCATAACTTCAACCTACCAACGCACATGCCAACACAATGCATACCATATACCCACCGACATGCTAACACATCCACAACCTATACCATCCAACATGCTAACACATCCACAACCTATACCATCCAACATGCTAACACATCCACACCTTATACCCGCCATAATGGTAACACATCCACACCTTATACCCGCCATAATGGTAACACATCCACACCTTATAACCGCCGTAATGGTAACACATCCATACCCTATACCGCGACATGCTAACACATCCACAACCTATACCGCGACATGCTAACACATCCACAACCTATACCGCCGTAACGGTAACACATCCACAACCTATACTGCAGACATGCTAACACATCCACAACCTATACCATCCAACATGCTAACACATCCACAACCTATACCGCAACATGCTAACACATCCACAACCTATACCGCCGTAATGGTAACACATCCACAACCTATTCCACGACATGCTAACACATCCACAACCTATACCGCTGTAATGGTAACACATCCACAACCTATACCACGACATGCTAACACATCCACACCTTACACCCGCCGCCCTGCTAACACACCCGCCGCGGCGTGCCTCCCCAGGGGCTGCTCGGAGATGTTCCGCGTGCCCACGGTGGACTACAAGGGCAGCAGTGACAGCAGCAGCGGCGGCTCCTTCGAGTACAAGTTCCCCTTCCGCAGCAACAACAACAAGTGGCAGCGGACCTCCAGCAGCCCCCAGCAGTCGCTAACGGCCTCGCCCCAGCCCCACACGCCAAACCGGGCCGTCAGCCTGGGCAGCTCGGGGGGCAAGACGCTGTCGGCCGAGCGACTGGAGCGGGGCGGCGGCGGCGTCATCCCCCGCAGCGTCAGCAGCGACGGGCGGCCGCTGGACCCCAAGCGGTGAGGAGGAACGGACGCACACACGAGTGCACTCACTCGCGCATATGAGGGCAACAACGCGCACACGGGCGCTGTTCATTCATTCCTGTCAACTGGGTTACGTTGTATTGTATGGGGGTAGGTATCGTGGAATAACATAGCAACACACTCATCTTGGTTCAGATGACAGCCCGACTCTTAAAGGTGACGTATTATACCACCAGGTGGGAGTGTGATTAGCCGTGACAAGCCGTTTAGAAATCGGCCTCTTCTGACACCTCAAGGGGGCTTGTGTGCTGGACAGATCAGCGTAGCAGCCTACCCAGTGGAGCCTATCAAACTTTGTTAATCTATTCTCGTGTGTGTGTGTGTGTGTGTGTGTGTGTGTGTGTGTGTGTGTGTGTGTGTGTGTGTGTGTGTGTGTGTGTGTGTGTGTGTGTGTGTGTGTGTGTGTGTGTGTGTGTGTGTGTGTGTGTGTGTGTGCGTGCGTTCTTCACCAGGATGTCCCCGGGGGGCAGTGACGGCTATGGCCTGGGGTCCTCTCTGGCGCTGGGCCGCTCCCCCCACAACCGCAGCTCCCCCAGCAACCTGTCCTGCTCCAGTGACGCCTCCGCTAGCTCCTCCCACTGGAGGACCCAGAAGTCCATGCCGGAGCAGTAAGGAACCGTCCGTCTGTCCGTCTCTCGTGTGTGTACATCCCTAACTGATCATGAGTCTCTCGTGATTGGTTAATACAAATGTAATGTATACTAATATAATGTGTGTGTGTGTGTGTGTGTGACGCGTCCAGATTCGGAGGCAGCCGTCACTCCCCCATGTCCTCAGAGCGTCAGGTTGTGGGAGAAGGCGGGTCCAGCGGCAAGTCCACTCCTAATTGGTCAAGGATGGAGGAAGGGGGAGTGGTCGACAGAGGCTCTGCCGGTAAACCTTTTCTTGGTCTCCATTCTAATACAATTTCAAGGATTACATTTTAATGCAGAAACATTTGACAAAGTGTGGAATTTAAAATGTAACAATATTCACAGTATTGCAATTTTGACGCATTATCTACACGAAAAACGGGTATATTAAATCACAGAAACAACAACGTGGGTGTATTTTGGGGAAACAATGAAAACAATAGGCATTATTCGCTCCTAGAAAAGTTAGGTATCACATAAAGGTCGAGCAAGATCGTCAGTGGGACAGATGTTACACCGTCAAAATGTGGGGGGGTGTGTGTGCACGCGTCATTCCCCTGCGTGGGTGTGTGTGTGCACGCGTCATTCCCCTGCGTGGGTGTGTGTGTGTGCACGCGTCATTCCCCTGCGTGGGTGTGTGTGTGTGCACGCGTCATTCCCCTGCGTGGGTGTGTGTGTGTGTGCACGCGTCATTCCCCTGCGTGGGTGTGTGTGTGTGCACGCGTCATTCCCCTGCGTGGGTGTGTGTGTGCACGCGTCATTCCCCGTGTGGGAGTATGCGTGTGTGATCAGAATTCTAAGTAAAGAAGGCTCAGTGTGTGCAGAATGCTCCTTGTTTGTCTTCTGCTTTCGTTCCACCCGTCTCTGCTCTTCGTTCTGTTCTAGAGTGGGCGGCGGAAAAGGTTGTCTCCCTTTCCATGCGCTGCACATACGTGTCTAGAAGGTTTAGCACACAGACAGCGTGCCAGGCTGTCCGTGGCTTCAGAGAGCTCAGCAGTCATCTGGACTCTCCGCTCACATCCCCTCCCTGAACACGGGACATGGGAACTGTAGCCACCCGTCTGTCCTCTTTTATTCCCAGCTCCCATCCCACCGCTGCATTGACGCTGACCACCCTCCCCCTCTTCCACCTCTCTTTCCCCCCTCCTCTTCCTCCTCCTCTACCTCCTCCTCCCCCTCCTCCTGGGTGCCAAGGAAATTGCAGCCTCTGCGAAGCATCAAGAGACTGTGCAAAGAGGAAGGGAGAGAGCTGAGAGGGAGAGAGAGTAGAGAGAGAGAGAGAGAGAGAGAGAGAGAGAGAGAGAGAGAGAGAGAGAGAGAGAGAGAGAGGACTGGGAGATACAGCAGTGGGAGATACAGCAGTGGGAGGCACAGCGAAGAGATGGTAGTGACGCTGAGAGCGCAGGAGATGGCAGCAAGCCATAGAGAGAGAGAACGGGGGAGAGAGCAAAGAGATAGCAGCAAGCGATAGAGAGAGAGAACGGGGGAGAGAGCAAAGAGATGGAGAGAGCGAACGGGGTATAGAGCAAAGAGATAGCAATGAGAAAAAGCAGTCGGAAAAGTGAAGTGGGGGGAGATTGAGCGCCGAGAGAGAGAGAGAGCAAAGAGATGGCATTGTGCAGAGCAGTTGGAGAGAGAGACGAGCGGGGAGAGAGGGAGAACAGTGAAATAAATTAAGTATTCTCAGCACAGCAGTTCGAAAAAGCAGTGTGTGAACATCTTCTCTCTCCCCTCGGTGAACACTTCATTCATTTTAATTTATTTTATTTCTATGTATTTACTGCCTCTACTTTTCTCCCTTTGTTTCTGGCTCTGAGAGAGGGGTGTACCTCTGGATACAGTTGTATAACCGGCTCTCTTTGTGTGCTGTTTCCTTTCCCTCGTGGCTCCTCAGGCGCTTTCTGCCACCTCAAGGTCAACTTGTATTATAACTCAACACCCACCCACCTACTAACTTCCCCCTCATCTCTCTCTGACACACACACACACACACACACACACACACACACACACACACACACACACACACACACACACACACACACACACACACACACACACACACACACACACACACACACACACTTCTGTAGGTAGAGTTGCCTCTGACAGTCCTCTCACATTGAGCTGCTCAGTGTTTCTTCTAAACCATCGCTGCATCTCCACCTCTTTTTTACAGTGTCGCATTCCTCAAGGCACCAGCTGATGCTCACACACACACACACACACACACACACACACACACACACACACACACACACACACACACACACACACACACACACACACACACACACACACACACACACACACACACACACACAGCCTACACAAGGGCTAAAATAAGGAGAAAGGCTTTCCTAGTCTTTCATTTTGTGGTGCGCCCGACCTAGGACCTGGGGGCCCGCTCGGACGCGGTCAAAACCCCCAAAAAGATCTTGTACCAGAGCATGCCAGTAGTGTGTTTTGGAATCGCTCCCCATCGTCCTCTCTGATTATGCGGTCTTTCTGCCATTCAGAAACAACCCCAGTCACACGATCCCGGCCCGCTGTTTGCTCTCTCTTCCCCCTCCCTCACAAGCACCCAGGGCCACCGATCGCAGGGCCCTTGCACTACGTTCTTCAACAATCCCCTGATCTGTGCAAGGAATCAATCGACTGAGGCGATGGAGAGCATGCGTAACATGAAGCATATTATCCAAAGCCACTCCAAGATCACAACTGAGAAATGATGCATTATGAACAACGATATTCATGAGCTCCGTCAATAAATAAATAATTACAACGCCCACAGACGCACGCATACACACACGCACACACGCGAGTGCACGTGACCTAACACACAACCCGCTAACAACAACCTCATTAGTGGAAGAGACAGAGTGGTATAATGAGGTGCCCATTGCTAAACCACGTCTCGTCTCTATCATTCCTCTCTCCTCCGTCTGGCTCTAGTCATTACCTGGCTGTTATACTCGAGCGGCTCGCACATTATTTTAATATGCCGAAAAACACACACACCCAAACACACACACACAGATATTATCGCCCTGCTAGCTAAATAAATGGTGATAAGGATGTGGGACAGGAAGAATATATATATATATAGATAGATAGATAGATAGCTTATTATTTTTGAAGATTTTGAAGTCTTGGGTACAAACTACGATGCAAATGTCTCATTATAACCCAGATCATGTTTTTGTGTTGCTGTGTGTGACTGATAAGCTTCAAGGGTGTGTGTGTGTCTGTGTACTTTGCAGAAGCGCCCGTGGCGAAGTCTGGCCCGGGCTACTCAGGAGCGCCACGCATCCAGAGGCAGGAGCAGGTCATCCACCTGTCCCCAAAGAAAGGCAGCCAGGTCAGCCTCTCCATGAGCTCTCACCCCCCCCACTAGTCACAATCAATGATGCATCAAACATATTGCTCGTTTTTTCCACAATGTTTCTGTGATATTACTGAGTTAGGTGCTGTCTCAAACTAATCATGAGTGGTTGCTTCGGTTTGCGACGAGATTACCAGCGTAGGAGGAAGGGCATACAAATGTAATAAGAGGGCTTCTCAAGCAGTGAATACACCGAGAAACACAACGCGTTATCATCAAACAAATGCACGAAAAGGGCTTTATTCCAGCTAATATACTGAGAAATGCAAGACTCATTTCATTGCAGGATTATCACAGCATGTGCCCTAAAAGTTTCTGGCTGCATGAAATACAGTCAGGGTCACATTTTATTTGACTTTAAAAACTGTTTATGCAACGTAGTCAGTTTATTGTCAGGATGCCATTTCGTCGTTATATAAAATATAAAAGTGTGAGACGTTTCCATTCCACTGGTTTTGGTTTTCACTAAGCTTGCGGCACCATGTCTCAGCCGCTAGCCCGGGATTGGCCTTAATGAAACGCAGCATTTGGCCCGGACTGACCCGTCTCCCTCCTGCTGTGTGTTGTGCAGTCGGACGGCCCCTACTCGGGCCACTCAAGCAGCAACACCCTGTCCAGCACCGCCTCCAGCGGGGGCCTCAGCGACGGCGACAAGTGGTTTGACCTGGGGGCCGGTGGCGGCGGCGGCGGCGGCGGGGGCGGGGGGCCCTCTAGTACCGGAGGCGATCCGGCCGAGGCGGAGCCCAACGGCCTGGGCGGCGGCGGCTACCTCGGGGGCGCCTCAGCTGACAGCGGCATCGACACGGGCTCCTACGGTGCGTCGCACCACGGCCACTCCCACGGCCACGCCCACCCCCACTCCCACCACGGTAGCTCCAGCTCCTTGTTGGCGCCCGGCGCTGCTGGAGGCGGGTCTAGGGACGGCCGGGACAGCCGAGAGGGGCGGGACAGCAGAGACGGCAGGGACAGCCGAGAGGGGCGGGACAGCAGAGAGCGGGCCACGCCCTCCCCGTGGCACAGCCCCACCGAGGGGGGCCGCAGGATGCTGGAGCGGTCCCCCGCCGCGGCCGAGGCACCCGTGCCCCCCCCGTCGGAGAGCAGCATGGAGCGCACGGGCCGCACCCCCCCCACCCACCTGCTGGTCCGGGACAGCAGCACGTACAGTCTGAGCGACGTCGGCTCGCACTCCAGGTGTGTGTGTGTGTGTGTGTGTGTGTGTGTGTGTGTGTGTGTGTGTGTGTGCGTGTGCGCGCGCGCTAATACTTCTTAATTGGGGCCCATGAACATTCATCAATTGTACATATTGGATGTGTGTGTTCAAAGATTCTGTATAGTTGAACCTGCACTTTGTGAGGTTTCCCAGTAGCAACACACTTTCTGATTTTCCGCTGGTGGGAGAGCAAGTTCACTTTAGACACGTTTCACTGGCTGCCATTGCAAAGTGCCCCAGTGCAGGTTTAAGCACATTGTAACTCTCTGTGCTCTTCCCTCAGCTCCCGCCACTCGGGCCACAGCTCTCCCCGCGAGGAGTCCTCGTCGTCCTCGTCCTCGGCCACCTCTCCCTCCTCCCAGGCCTCCTCGGTGTCTCCGGGCCCCAAGAGCTTCTACCCTCGCCAGGGCGCTCAGTCCAAGTACCTGATTGGCTGGCGCAAGCCCGGCTCCACCATCAACTCTGTGGACTTTGGAGACACGCGCAAGTAAGGACAAAGAAAGAGGAGGATCATTCCTGATGCATTTTTATTCTATTCTCTATTCTCCCTTTTTTTTAATGAGGTTTGCGCAGAAATGCCGCTTTTATTGTAGCTACTCCAGTGTAGAATGTGCGTGTGGATTGTTCTCAGCCTCACTGAAAATCTGCCTTTTAGGTGTTTTTTTATAGATCTATGAAAGGAATGTTGCTATGATTCATGTGACGGAAAGAAAGAACAATATTGTGGCTTCAATTCGGTTGGTTAAAAATAAAACCGGTGTCTTCAGAAGACAAACAGTGCAGAGCCGTCTGGACCCAACACTCTTTTGCAGCCAGAAGAAACGGTTGCAACGCGTCATCGCCGCAAGCTTTGGGATCTCAAGTGCCTCGCTCCGAGACGTCCTCGGTCGTGCAACCAGCATATGAGTCATTCATGGCCCTGGCAACGGTCCCAAGCCTTCGGATTAGATCGGCCTTCAGGCGCTTTGGATTGGCAATACTGCGATTGTCAACGCGCTTCCGCCAGGAAATCTTGGTTAGCTCATTTCGAGTGACAACGCCGTCCCACGGTCCCTTCGCTTGGTTTCCTTCTGATCTGTGACTAAGCGTAAGTCACAGTGGTCACAGTACGTGGATCCCCTCCTCCGGCGGACCTAAGAGAACCTTTTAGGTTAGTTTTCCATGTTGATAGACACAGATTTCGGTGCTGTACCCTCCCCTGGTTATAGTGGGTGACTATTTCCACACACCACGGTGAATCTGGGCGTTAAAAGGAGAGAAAACAGTGAATGCCAGGAGATCTAATCGGCTTCCAAGATGTTTGATTGACAAGCCTAGCGAGGACGCCTCCACATTACATGAAAAGCATACAGAGACAACACAGTTCACTGTGAAGCCAGATCCTTTGGGGAGAATTCAAGCTTATTTTGGAGAATGAGTCATTGCTGCGGAAATATCATGGCATCAATGAAATGCGCTTTCCCGCTGGGCCGGGGTTTGTGACAGCGTTGCACACATACTCGTGTTGCCGTCTCACAAAACCTGCAGAAGAACTTGTGTATATATCTTGTATTCATATCACACACTGTTAACCGCTAGGCAAACCAAGTGCATGGTGCATGTGTGCCTTTTGATCCCATAACAAATGGGGTGTGTGTGTGTGTGTGTGTGTGTGTGTGTGTGTGTGTGTGTGTGTGTGTGTGTGTGTGTGTGTGTGTGTGTGTGTGCGTGTCAGGAAGTCTCCAGGCGAGGGTGGGATGGAGGGGGGCGTGCCCACGCCGGCGGCCCGGCCCTCCCTGCGGGACATGCACTCCCCCCAGCTCTACGCCAAGTCGGTCATGGAGGAGGACACCAAGAGGCACAACGACAGCCCCCCGCCGCTGCCCCGCAGACACAAGGACAAGGTGAGCCCCGCAGGCAGGCCTCTGTGACGGCTGCTCGCGGCCCGGTCGCACACGGAGGCGGCGCCTACCGCACGCAGAACCACCGCCAGCCCACGTCTTGATCCTGATTTATGTTGTTTGGGGAAACTATGGTAATTTTAAGAATGAGTAAGGGAAGGCGCACTTCATTGACCAGGGGCTTGGTCCCTCACACCGATACCGAGGGCCGCTCATCAGTCAAGACACCGTCCTCTGCTGCCCAACGGCCTGGATTGAGTTACCGAGCCAGTGCCATTACCGGTGCTATTACGCACTCCTTATTACAGTGGACTTTCCTTTGGTTGATGGACCGCATTACCGTATATTATGGGATTATTGTAATATAACACAACCAAAAAGTATGAGTATGACTGGGTTTATGTCTTCTATTATATTTGCTGTGTTGTTGTTGTTGTTGTTGTTGCCCTACCCTTGCGGGCTGGGCCCTCCCTCCTCTTTCTCCGTTTGCGTGTCCGCCCTCTGCTCATCATTAATCAACATCCACTTTGTATTCAGGGCTCTCATGCACTGAGAAGGAAAGTAACAAAAACAAAATCAATCACCCAGAATCTCATTATCGATCAAACAGTGGAAAGAAAAGATGCTAAAAGTGATCTGATAAACACCAGAAGGCCATTCCTAAATCCTCTCCTTGCTAACGAAGCCTCTCTCCCCTCCCACCAGTCGTCCCCGGGGTCCAAGCCCCCCAGCCACCGGCGCTCCCTGCACCGCACCCTGTCCGACGAGAGCATCTACCGGGGCCAGCGGCCGCCGCCCCTCCTCACCGACTCGGTGTCGGAGCAGACGCTGGGCTCCGACGTGCTGTTCAGCTGCTCCACCGTGCCGCGCTCGCCCACCACGCGCGGCGTGCCCCTGCGCCGGCCCTCCTACAAGCTGGGCATCAAGCTCCACGGTGGGGCCAACACCGGGGCGGGGGCGGCGGGGGGGGGGGGGGGGGAGGTCGGCGTGACGACGGCGGCCTACCCTGGGTATACCCATGCTGCCTTGCCTTGCACGGTTTCACTTCGCGCTGCTAGGCAGCCTGGATTCCGTGGATCTGATTTCCGTCTGAGACAGGGAACCAATCACAGAACGGGGAGAGGGACGGCAAGACGATGACGACGTCGATGTGACACGACGAAGCTTGTAGTTTACGGATCCAAAGGGGCAGCAGACGCGTCACCTTTCGATGCAGCCTTAGATAGTGCTCTGTTTAGTTTAGAACGCAAGTTTATTTTGAAAAAAGCATCTTTCGACGTTAATCTCTTTCATTACCAAGAAGGATGTCTTTGCCCTGCCACCAACAGGCTTTGATTGGCTATGAGCTACGTACAGACTCATATGATAGACATTCGTAGCGCCCAATAAACGGCTCCGGGCAATCGTAAACCACGCCTCAAATACGAGAAAATTTATGTGTGGTTCCCAGACCTCAATGTACATTGAGATGAGGTCTGGCGTGAGCCAGGCTAACGATGGCCTTTGTTTCCACCAGAATCCCACGTTTGAAACGTTCAGGAGGTGGTTGCACAGGGCCGTTCCCCGCCGTCTGAAGCGGGCGCTGGTGGCCTTGGGGGGGGATGTTGTGTAGATGGTTGTCAAAGCCGCCTCCGGTGAAGGTGCTACACTCTACGGTTGGATTGAAAGGAAAAATAGGATGTCTTCTAGCCAGAAGCTCTCGCGCTGTGACGTTCAGGGCTCAGTTCCTACGTCACCTGTCGTCAACCAATGTATTGCACATTCATTTGAAACCTTATTTTTTATTTTATGCTTCTGAATCACTTGTAAAATCGACGGTATATTTCTCTCGTGTTAGCAAGGCCAGTGTTGATGGAAGCGGGGGACCATATAGTGGGTGGACCCCAGTATCAAGGTCTTGATGAGGGCTTTTATAGGGTATGTTGGTTTTGGCTGTCCTAACACTACCACTTTCAGTCACGGCGGCACATAATTATTCCGTACTAGAGCAGGTTTTAGTCCGAGCAGAGAGCAGCAGTCTTTCATAATAAGCGTCAAATATTAAAATGTTATGCTGCTTGTCAATCGATTCGTCACTCCCAAGGACTAAATATATGTGCTTCGCCATTTGTGCCTCTCGATAAGAACGCAGTTATGTTCGCAATTTTTTTCAAATATCATTTTTATATATAGAAACCTGAATTGAATCACTGTACAACAGTATTGTACCTGTGTTAATGCTCGCCTGCCCACACAGAGAAGCAGGCCTTGAGATGAGGATGTGTGTGGGTTTGCATACTCCATGCGCCTACGTCAAATGCTACCGCCGTGTCTCTGCTGCCCCCTAGTGTCTAAAGAGGGGAAGATGGATTTAAGATTAGAAAAGCGATTTTTCTGAGGAAAGTCCTGTCTATAAGTGGTGACATTTATACAGCTTAAATACAAATGCATGTATGTTAGCGTTTTATTTTTGTTGTTTGTGGAATAATTAGCATTAGTGACCAGCAAAGGGTCCCCCATCAGGGTCTGGTTGGTCCCCTCTGAGACTGTCCCCGTGCTAAGGGTGTATATAACCAGTCACTCTGTCATGTTCTTTTGGAAAAAGTCTGCAGTCAGGATCGCTTTAACTCACTTTATTTGGTAAAGTTTTGGACTAGTCTCTATGAAGCAAAAGGTAGCACGGTGGTACATGAATGAATGGCTTCTTGTATGGGCCGGACGCCTCCCTAGGATGGGAAAGGAGCCTCTCTAGTCGCCAAGGACATATGTGGCCTGTTGGTATGAATGTGTGAATTATGTTACAACTCATCAACCCGGTGTGTTGTATGCAGGCGACTTGTCTGCGTCCGACACCTCATTGGTGGAGCTGGTGGAGCGTCAGCGTAGGCCCCTCCCCCAGGAGCTGATGCCCCTCCCACCGTCTCTCGAAAGGGACAGCCCCCTGGACTGGACGCACCTGGTGGACGTGGCCAACACCTTTGACGGTGAGACAAACGGTGCACACTGCGCATATAGGCACTCAGAGATTCAATACTTGTGGTCGCCACGATGATAACGTCTGTCTACTTTGCGTGTGCGCGCGTGTGTGTGTGTGTGTGTGCGCGCAGTCCAGAGAGGCTTTGTGTACTCGGACCCCAGTCATCACCGGGGCAGTGGCGCCTCCAGCCCCCAGCAGCCCCACATAGAACTGCAGCCCCCGCCAATATCAAGACCCTCCTCCAGGTAACACACACACACGCACGCACGCACGCACGCGCGCACACACACACACACACACGCACACACATTTGATCTTTCTTACACACACACACGCCTACCCTAGAACAAAACCAGACGGCAAGAAACCAAGACTATTCCCTTAACTCCCCTCCCCAGCGAGGGCCATATAGGGCTGGAGAGGAAGGTCACCAAGCTGGAGGCCATGGTGAAGATGCTGCAGGAGGACCTGAAGAAGGTACAGCCGCACACACTCACACAACACACACACACACACTCGGAGAGAAAGAAAGAACAGCCATCTACATTTGCATTGATAATTCTGATCTTAAATCTAAGATTAGATTTAATCATGTTTTTGTTTACTGCGGTTCACTTCAGCAGCAAGCATTGTTTTTCACCTGTGCCGCACAGCACTGACTCCTAGGGGCAGCTAGTCAAATTGAGATTGAATGCCTGGATTGGTGGTCCTCAGTTCAGTTGCAACGGGGTCACTGTGGATCAGAGTGACTAAATGAACCTCATTGTACATGTCTCTCTCCCTCCCCCCGGGGGGCTAGGAGCGCGAGGACAAGGCGCGTCTCCAGACCCAGATCAAGAGGCTGTGGGACGACAACCAGCGGCTGAAGGAGGAGTCTCAGACCTCCGCGGCCAAGCTCAAGAAGTTCACCGAGTGGGTGTTCAACACCATCGACATGAACTGACCTGCCCACGCACCCGGACACACTGACACACACCCAGACATCCTGACACACACCCGGACACACTGACACGCACACACACAGACAGACACTGTCACACACACAGACACTGACTCGCACGCAGACACTGACACAACACACACACACACAGACACTGACTCACACACACACGCACACTGACACACACATACACAGATACTGCCACTCACACACACACACACACACACTGACACACACACACCACACACACACACTGACACACACACACACAACACACACACACACACACACACACACAGATACTGCCACCCACACACACACACATACACACACACTGACGCACACACTGCCAGACATACCCACACACACACACACTGCCATACATACACACACGGCATCCATTCCGACATGTATTGAAAAGCACAAACCCACTCACGCCCACCGAAGGGACTAGGAGGAAAGGGACGGTTCGTCCCTTGGAAAAACGGAGGCTGTATCACCAGCTCCACACTGGAGACACACTTCCACCCGTCTATCTGGACACAGAGGCAGGAGGAACCTGGAGGCATCTCCCAGGAGCCCCTCCGTCTTACCATCCAACCACCTGTCCTACTACTCAGGATGTCCATGTCCAGCTCGGAGAGAGTAGAGGGGAATAAAGCAATCATCTGAACAGGGGCCTGTCCAAGCACAACCCGGTGGCCCGCCCTCCACCACCTCCGCCTCTTAGACGTGACCCTCTCTGGCACTGCTCTTTCTCTCGCTCTCGCTCCCATTCTCTGTCTATTGCTCTCTTTCGACATTTGTGCGTATGGTGCATCGAGAACCTCCCCACCTCTCAACTCGAAACCCTTCAGACCACCCTCGCCACTACCGATATTGCCAACCATTGGTGAGCCATTGCCCACCACAAAAACCAGACACCACACAATTTTTTCTATTGAAACCCATTCAGAAGGACTATAGAATCCGCCAAGTTGTGTGCCTGGTACTTCTGGGGACTGCCTGTACTCTTCACAAAACGTAAAGCCTTCCTGTTGAATACAATCCCGCCGGACAGAGCCATCCCACAGGGCGGTGTCTTTTTCTACACGCACACATAAGCTGGTGGTCCTCCACTTGGGTCTGAGGGGTCTCCACACCCCATTCCCCGGTCTGTGCTGTACAGGCGGCGCCGGCCTGCCCCGGAAGACCTCAAGGACCCCCGGCCCGAGGGGGCTCACTGAAAAGCCATCGGAAGCTGTGCCATGGGGAACCCAACCGAGTAGTGTCCGGGACGTCCCTCGTCTTCGTCCCATTTCTTCACAAGGTCTTCAGAAACAAAACCCGATGGGGAGAAGAAAACCAAGCAATAGGATCCAGTGCTGGAGAAGCGTGGACTACGACGCCGCAGCGTGCTGGGGGCACGGGGAGGGGACACGCAGCCCGCCCCCTTACCTTGCCCCACCGCAGCCTCTAGGGCTCCCAGCTTCAGGACAGCTCGCCGAGAGGAGAGGATCATGGGAGAAGGAGCTCCCCCTATCTTCAGTAGGAAGTCATGGCGGTGAGGACTCCCTAGTTCCCACAGCGTAAACATTCGTGGGACGTTTTCTCCGATTTAATTTATTTCCTTGTATTATAATTCCAATAATTAAGTTGATTGATTAGTAAAGTGCAACTGACATCAGTGTTATGTTTATATATATATATATATAAAAATATATATGAAAAGGGTTGCTTCCTATATTATTATTTAAATAGCTCCCCCCCCCACCCTCTTTGATTGTTTTGCTTGTTCTGCCTTGAGCCTAATATGGTTATTTGGTTCTGCAATGTTTCTCATTGTAGTTTGTGCTTCCCCAAGCCTTCTGTTGTGTTGTTTCCTGTGCCCTCTAGTGGTGACCAGTAGAATGCCATGCTTTTTTCCCCTTTTGAGTTTTCTCATCATTTGCTCCCAACAAACTGACTTTGCGAAAAAAAAAAAAGTGTTAATCCCAATGAGCCAGGACAGAAAAACTGAGACCATAAAGAAGCTTAAAGACATACAATCAGAGATTATATTACGTGCAGGTGTTTGTGTATGCATGTGTGTGGGGTTCTGTTGTCTGTGTGGAACTATATTCGGACGGTCTTTGTTAGGTGGAAACATAACTTCATTACAGGGATTCTGTCAGGCCATCGATTCGATTGACCGACCGTTGACTTCTCACACTTATCGGTGCGAGTTAAGCAACTGCAGATTGTGTGTGTGTGTGTGTGTGTGTGTGTGTGTGTGTGTGTGTGTGTGTGTGTGTGTGTGTGTGTGTGTGTGTGTGTGTGTGTGTGTGTGTGTGTGTGTGTGTGGCTTCATCACTGAGCGGTGGGTGGAGCCAGGACGTGCCTTTTTGAACCACAGCTGAGATGGAGCGATGTTGGGGACGAGCTCTACTTTTGAAGTAGTAGTCGTCGTCGTAGTGTTCGCCGGAGAGCAGCTGCTGACACAAAAACACTCCCCCACGATGTGAGATGTCGTCCACAGTCATCCCACAGCTCTGAACCAGTCGGGTGTGTGTCTGTAGTGGAGCCCCCAGTAACTTGGTCTGTATTTTTAAATCAGCCATCTGCCTTTCCACAACACAATGAGCCCAACAGGACCCTAGATGTGTGTGTGTGTGTGTGTGTGTGTCTGTGTGTTGTGTGTGTGTGCGCGCCACTGTTTGTTTACATTCATGGCTACAAGAGCATGCAGATGGTTATTCACCCTTTTTTAATGTTGACATGTACAGGCAGTAAAAAAAGGTATATTTCCAGGCAAGAATGCTTCTTACTGTTGTGAAGTGAGAAGAACTATAGCCATTTTTCATCGAGGTGCCTAAACTAAGTGTGTGTGTGTGTGTGTGTGTGTGTGTGTGTGTGTGTTGGGTTGTTCAACAGGCTCTCATATTCATGTATCCTGTCAATTGTAACCGCACTTTACGTATGATGCCATTGTCGGGATATGAAAGCCATTTGTTATCAAACTATTTTATTGTTCGTGGAGATTCCCCCAAAAATAGACCACTATTCTCTTATTTGATGGCATACTCCAAAATTACCGTATCAACATTTCAGGGATTAAAAAAAAAGCATGGCGATATCACCCTGACTGATTGTCATACAACAATGAATGAATGAATCAGGAGAAGACTACACTCATCCTGTGCTGCCGCCATTTGGCAGAGAGATGGAGGTAGATTTAAATATTGGAGGGAGAGAGAGACAAATCTCCTCAAAAAGAAATGTGTTGAGGTGTTGGTTCTGTTGTAGGAATCTTGTGTCGGTCTAGTCTGTGTGTTCGGCCTGTCTGGATTATTAAGTGCAGACACCAAGAAATAAACATTTCATTGGACAACCTTAGACCTGAAAACTGCAAAAATAGCATTTCATGTCAATGTTCCCCATGTCGCTTGGAGTTGAGACGAGATTGCCCTTTTTAACCGGCGGTAAGTTTCCAATTACCTCCCATGTCCGCAAAAATGAGTACAACCAGTATAACCAGGGAATGCCACTTTGGGGAAATGAAACCAGTGATTTCTGTAGGATCAGCAGCCCTGCGGCGATGCGTATTGTTCATAAAGTTGAAGGATAATTGATGTAAAGCCGTGGATGCTCCAGCACAGTCTCAGCCTCTAACTGCGCTATGTATCTGTACCGCTCAGACCAATTGGGTTCAGATGTTCCACAACTATTCCGTTTTGTAACATATGTGCAATCGTTATATTTCATTCAATGTTTGCACAGTGTATTTTTTTTTTCCTGTTTGTAGAAATGGTTGCCTATATACAGGATGTGGAATATGTACTCATCCTATGTATTGTAAAGTTTTAAAATGTTCCCAAAATATTTTTGGTGTGTTTATTTTTCTGCCTGGTTGTGGTTTGTTGTAGATTAGGAAGAAGGGAATTTAAGACTAGGGCCAAGCACTATGTGTGTGCGCTTGACTGATCATTCTGCAGAAGGGACAAGTGAAGGGTAAAGATACACCAATTCAAATTTGGATTAAAACTGATCAAATTGAAATACTGTTTACATCTCGCTTTCATGTCCTTTTTGTAAAGTGTGAAGGTATTAAAAGAAAATACATTTGAAGTGATCACAGTATTAAACGTTTCTGAAATAAAATAAATGCTGTATTGCTTTGTGATTTTATCCATTGTTTTGGTTTTCTTTTGGAGTTGCTTGAAAGCTGCCATATTACTGTAAAATGCACTTTGTTTTTCTGATGTGAATCTGATTCAGAATGCAGTGGACCCAGGTTTGTATTTTGTCCTATGAACATTGTTATTGTAATTGACCTGAACCCGTGGATCCATTGGAAATAAATGGATCATACTTGATGAATAAATCCTTTGAAGATGCTTATTCACTTAATAAAATAATCCCTGTATATAGAGTCCATGTTGTCTGTGATGTGTGGTACACAACGGTGGGTGGGAGAACATTGAGGTCGATGATTCATCTGGCTGAGAGATGCGTATGGGCTTTATTTACCTTGAGGCTTTCCATCCAAGGTGTGTTACAGAGGTATATCTGACCTGAAGGCGGCAGGCCATCCAAAGCCTAGGACCCGCTACTGTTCATGAAAGAGATTTCCTCATGAATGCTGTTGCATTGGATATCTGGTAAGAGATATCATGCATCTTTGTGCGCATATATTTAGTGATTTAACTATCCGTTTTATCCAATGGGATTTACAGTGTTTTTGTGCTCTAGATGCATTTCATTAGTGAGCAGGTGGGGGTTTAACATCTTGCCCAAGGATACTTGTAGGTAGAATGCAGACATTTGGGTTCGAACCGAAGAAGTGACAGGTCTGTAGGAGTTTAACAAACGGCTAAAACTATATTGATGTGTTGGCTATTTTACCGACAACTTTAACGATATGGCCGACATGAACCGCTTTCCAGTCCAATGTGACACTGCCTTTCTCCTGCTGAACAGTATGGTCTGTCTTACTTGTCCTCAGCAAGCGGGAAACACCAGGTAGCAGCCATGTGAGAAGGAGTCTACACTACCAAAGGTTCACGTTTATTTGAGAAATCAAGGCCGAGTCTTGTTGGATTGCTTCATTGGGGGTTGAGTGAGCCTTATCCTGACGGTAAAAGCCCATGGTTATTGGTTCACCTTAAACAACTTTAATATCGTCTACTTTGTTTTGTCTAAATGATGACTGCATACTCTTTTTTTTTTTTTACTGTTTTTGCTGGATTATTACTTGGAGCCGTGCACTGGCCACACAAGTAGAGTGCCGTCTGCATTCCCCCCTTCACTTTCTGAAGGGCTCAATGGTTTTCTTGTGGGTGTTTAAAGCACTTAGTGTCCTGAAGTGGACTATGAATCAGACCTTTCCATGTGTGGTACCCTCTCTATCATACACAAACACACACACACACACACACACACACACACACACACACACACACACACACACACACACACACACACACACACACACACACACACACTTCTGCTGCACTAACATCAACCCACGTGCTCTCACCTGAGGTACCTTTCATGTCTGCTGTTTGCTTACAGCTTGACTGCCTCTCAGAGTGATGCAGAGGTTTGATGCAGAGGGTTAGCCTTCAGAGCCCTCGTTCAGAGAGAGAGAGAGAGAGAGAGAGAGAGAGAGAGAGAGAGAGAGAGAGAGAGGATCTCTGGCAACGGGACCCGTGTTTGCGGATTGTGCTATTTGCACACTTGTGTCAACTGATCGCCGGTGCTAACTAACTTCCCACTAGAGCCCGTTCTGTTGCCCTGAGCTGTTAGCCACGGTTGAATTTCCAGGAACGAGCGCAACATGCTCTGTTGGACTGCTCAGTGATCCAGGACTATTGGAAATGTGGGGAACATGATGTGTGCGCATGACACTAATCTCAGGGGGGCCGTTTAGAGTTGAGCTAAAAGGCTGCACACATACTGGCTGATCCACTGGAGGGGGTCCACGGCGGCTCCTCGCACAGGATGTGGACATCATGGTGGGCTAACCAAATGTTAAGCAGAGGGGGGATGCACCAGGTAGCCTAGCAGACGAGATACAGAGGAGCACCTGGACACATAGGAGGATAATGACGGACGTGCATTGCTCCTATATTTAGGCAGGGAAAGCAGATGGAAGTTAGTTATGTGCAGACTAGTACTACAGGGGGTTTCCCGTTCTCAGAATCTCACCCAGACCCTTCCTTTCATACACAATTCAGTATTTGTATTATTAATACAAAACCTTTTTTTTTTTTACTCTGACTCTGTTATTGAAGGACGCTTTATATATGAAGTCACTTTTATTATTATTTTTGAAGTAGTGCACACAACTTGTGAAAGGTGAGCCGTGTTCAAATTGACAAAAATATACTATTTCCAAATTATTAGTGACCAATTTCGGGCCAATAATTCTGTGTTGAAGATGGTTCATTTCCGATGATACATACTTACTAAGACAATAATGTTAATCCCACATAGTGCAGCGCCCTGACCCCAGCACATCAGTGTGGGATCAGAGGCGAGCAATGATGGGAATCATGGTACTCATGATTTGTACCCAGTCATACTTTGTGTGTGTTTATGTGTGGGTTTGTATGTGTCCCAAGCCTGACATCAGAGCTCAAGAGTCCCCTAATAGCAGGCTGCTTCAACCAACACTTCCAGCATCCCCGTTCACACACACACACACACACACACACACACACACACACACACACACACACACACACACCACACACACACACACACACACACACACACACACACACACACACACACACACACACACACACACACACACACACACACACACACCAAGCCCCAGTGGACCATCTTGTTTCCTGTTTACTCTTCCTCAATAATTCATCTAGCCCAAAGTGGAGGCTTATACCCCTCCCATGGGCAGACGGATCGCTGACGTTGGCGTGTGTGAAAGACATGAATCTATTTAGCCAGAAAGATCCATTAGCATGAATGTTTTTCTTGTTCTCGATGATGGCTGGAAAGTGCCCGTATTGATTTTCTTCAGCTCATTAATGTCAATATTACCATGGGTGGAAACAACTGAAGGAGAGAACGAGGCGGGGAGCAACAACGTGCTAGCTTGACACATGGTGCACACCTTCTCTGCCCAAAATGTTAGGCGCCTAGCTGGCTTTGCAAAAACCATCACAAACCATCACAACCATCACAACCGTCTTAGTGCACCATACAATCACAGAAGTATATTTTCATTTATATTAGTTGGCCTATATATGTTTTCACTGCTATATTTGATGTTCATTCTTTCATCTTGTCTAAATGAAGTGGAAGGAACAAGTTCGAGAACCTCTATCTTTATGGCAAACATTTTCTCAACCATTTCTGACATTTCTGCCATGATGGCACCCAAACATACGCACACGAGGACACCTCCAAGCTTACACAGCCCACCCACCAACACATAATTACTGTACACGCGCGCGTGCGTGCGTGCGTGCGTGCGTGTGCGTGTGTGTGTGCGTGTGTGTGTGTGTGTGTGTGTGTGCGTGCGTGTGCGTGTGCGTGTGCGTGTGAGTGAGAGAGGTAGAGTGGGACGCTACCACAACTCCCGCTGGACCCACACCATCTGTACAGCTGTTCCACTCCCGCAGACACCTCGTGCCGTGTGTTCCACTAGTCTCCCCGTCGCGTCGCCTCTCCTCCTCCGCCGCGGAGTGACGGATCCTCCACCTGGGTCACCTATAGGCTGCTGCTGCCGGGGAGCTGATTGGGCGCGTGTTTGTCCGGGGAAGCTCGAGCGCGTCGCTTGCAGAGAGAACACGGGATAAAACGAAGGACGAACGGCTTTAACTTTTGTTTGCTGAGGTAAGGTTGTTCTCTGAACGGATGGCTAACGGGGTATATTGGAAGAGAAGGATAAAGTGAAAGTATTAACAAGGCAAAGAGCGACTTCTGTGCTGCGGCGGCGTGTCTGCTCTGCCACGCGACAGTGTTCCCGCGTTTAGCATTCTCAGGTAAAGAGCCGTTAAGCGGTCACCCGTTTTAAAGGTTCGAGAATGGATGTGTGTGTGTGTGTGTGTGTGTGTGTGTGTGTGTGTGTGTGTGTGTGTGTGTGTGTGTGTGTGTGTGTGTGTGTGTGTGTGTGTGTGTGTGTGTGTGTGTGTGTGTGTGTGTGTGTGTGTGTGTGCATGCATGTATATTTGCGCGCGTGCATGTGTTTGACTGTGTGTGTGTGTGTGTGTGTGTGTGTGTGTGTGTGTGTGTGTGTGTGTGTGTGTGTAGATGTGATGTGTGTGTATCTGCATGCATGGATGTTTGCGCGCGTGCATGTGTTTGACTCTGTGTGTGTGTGTGTGTGTGTGTGTGTGTGTGTGTGTGTGTGTGTGTTTGTGTTTGTGTGCCAGACTGCCAGTCTACCATTGTATAAGAAAAAAAACTGCCTTACTATGTTTTGTATGGTGATAGAAATATTCCCCGTCGCTTTTACCGAAGAATACATGCAGGTGCAGGGAATGTGAGGCAGACTAAATTAAGATGTAGCGCTGCAGGTGGTGTACGCTCGGGGAGTGAAACGCCCCTTGGAGGATAGAGGAACACTATGTATAGGTAGGCCTACTACATTGTAGAGCTAGGTACTAGTCTAGAGACAATCAAGTTACCGTACTTTCTTTGGACACTATTATATTCAATATAAATGTGTATTCAATAGGCCAATGCAAAACGTTAAATAAGTGTTAATGCACGTTGTCTTTGAAATGGGAATATGTATGTGAGTCTGTGAGCTGACTGGGGTGTCTGGGCAGGGTTTATTAAAATATAAGCCCTCATGAAGTGTAAGGTTGGGCCCTGAATTAAAACCAAGGGTTAAGTTGCGTTGGGTTTATAATGGGAATAAACATAACATAACTGTAGTTTTTCTGACAGCCGGGGGTGACATTCCCCAGGAAACTATTCTGAGGACCGCGGCATTGCAACAGAGATATCCCTACTTCTTGGCTGCATGAGAACTTACTTGGTATCCATGACAACATGCAGTACTTTCTGTGTTGAAAAGGGTTGGCCTAATGTCAATCGACTGCCCCGGAAGAGAGGCTATAAGGGCGTGGCTAGGGGCTCCTGCCCCACACATTTATTCACCATATTCTACTAATTGGCTCTCTGAGGGGTTAGGCATGAAACACGGATGTCCATTCCATGATTCTAAAACAAAACGGTTTGGCCAAACTACATCTATGGGTGTTGCCACTATATCCATACCATTGCTTTTTCTAGGTCAAATTTGCTAACTTTACCAACAAACTCAACTCTAACCAGCCTTGACTCTAGACGCTGTACTATTATACGACTTCACCAGTCTCCTTTCGGTGTGTATTGTGTTATGTCAGTTTGAGTAAAGGTGCTTCGGTGTACGGCAAGTATTCTGGGTATTGTGCGCACACACGCCTGATATAATGAGGAAAAAATGCTAAGAGAGGCTGCTGATGCTGGAATATTATATAAATATATATATGTGTATGTCGTATATTGCCTAAGGGTTAGAATAACCCTGTTGCTATGATGTCAAGTATCATGTCTCTTTGGTGACTGAAAACCAAAGCAACAATAGCGGTAGGAAAGATGTCCATACATCATGAGGGGCTGCAGATTGGGTTGTTATTGTTTTTTGCTCCAATGCAGGAGAGTATACACCCACATGTAGTCAGCATTTGTATGTAGTTGATGTAATACACTCCCATGTAATCAGCGTTGTTACATGTGTATGTAGGCCTATACTTGACACACACACACACACACACACACACACACACACACACACACACACACACACACACACACACACACACACACACACACACACACACACACACACACACACACACACACACAAGATGATTGTATTGATCTTAGGAGGACATGGAGCTAAGTATTAGCCTCTCTCTCTCTCTCTCCTCTCTCTCTCAACTCTCTTACTCTCTCTCTCTCTCATCTGCTCCTCTCTCTCTCTCTCTCTCTCTCTCTCCTCTCTCTCTCGCTCTCTCTCTCTCTCTCTCTCTCTCTCTCTCTCTCTCTCTCTCTCTCTCTCTCTCTCTCTCTCTGTATAAACTTTGAAGTCGAGTTGTGAAGTGCCATTTTCAGAGATGGGCTGAGACGTTTAGAGCACAGTGCACACAGTGGCTGTATAAACTCATTACTATATATATTATTTGAACTAAACTATAGTTGACATCGCTGCTAACGATCCCACCATAGTTTCTCTTCTCCAATCCATCTTAATTGCGGTTGTGCAAAATGAGGGGTTCAGAAAGTGGAAGTCCTGCCACATATTGACGCGCCCCACACTTATACCTGCTAATGTTACTCATCATCAAACCCCATTCGTAGTCACTGCATCCCGCAATAATTTGTTAAATACACAGATTATTTATACCTTTATACCATTGTAGGCATGGCTCATATTGCATATAACTAGTTCTAGATTCATATTTGCGCCCTATACCAGGTAATGTTCTGAAATAAAGGGCCCACTGTCCTTTGAGCACACAACATAACAGTTGCTGTACACTCATTTTTTAAAAGAGGAACAAATTAATGGATGCACAGTGTAATCAATATTGTCTATCATGTCTATCTATAACGGCTTTTTCACGTTAATAGTTTTATTTGGGATGTTGAGTTTCATCAAGCTGTCCTTTCATATGTCATGAAGCCCACACATGAGCTCGTGCCAGCCAACAACAACAACAACAGCAACAACAGGTAATCATGGCCCTTGGGCAGGGGCCAGCAGAGTGATTGGTTGCATACTATGAACCCCAAACCGTTGAAGCGTCACACAGATTGTGCCGGCTGTGCTCTTCAGAATGCTTGCAGTTCTGTACATTACATCGGTTACACTTGCAATGTACTGCTATGACATGTTGCTGTTGCACAGTGACCACACACACACAACATCACACCTCTTAATGCTCGCTGCTTTCCTCACATCGCCAGACCCATTCGCAAATGTGTTTTGACCCCATAGGGTCCTCCTCTGGAGTGTCATCACATTTTAGATAAACAGTTGTGATTGGCCCGTCCTCGACCAATCACCCGTATGCCAGAGCAAATAAAACAAGAGCTGGCAGATTTGCAGGCTGGCTCACAGTTCCAGCCATCATAAATAATCCATTAGTTGTTGTACCTTAGGGTTTTTTATGATACTTTACCAGTTGACAGGAAGCAAATTTATTTGAACTGAAATACTTTGAGACTGGATTGTTATTTATTTGAAGTTAATTTCTCCTCTGCATAGCTAGTTTCATATTAATGGTAATCATGATCGTGGACTCTTTAGTTTATTCTTAAGCAATTAGTTAATGGTGAAAAAGTGTTAAAAGTCCAAATTTTATACTCCCAAGCCATTATTGTTTTATATTATAATTTGTAATATCGAGTAAGCTCCAGAGAATATCAATTTAATGAATCACAATATTGGGCTGAATAATTGTATTGCTTTTTAATATAATCTTTTAATTATTTTGCAGCCTCACCTCTCCTCTGCTCATCCAATGTTTTCTGTCACCCTACAATAGAGTTGTTCCAGTCGACCTCACTGCTACATTTATGTGCCCGCATTTTCTAGGCCAACTTTCCAATCTTGTTCAGGTTGACATATGCAAGAATACACATAGGAAACTCTTAAAGACCCAGTATGTAGGGTCAAGAGGCATCTAGACCTGAGGTTGAGTGAAACCAACCAAGTGCCCCCCCCCCCCCCTTCCTAGCCTCTTCCCAATGATCTAGGAGTATCTATTGGCGCATTTCCACCGGAGGGTGCGGGTCGGTTCAGTGTGCAAAGGTGCGGTGGCACTGTTTGCGTTTCCACGGCCCAAAGTGGGCGTGATCCGGACTGAGCCGCATTGAGCCGTACTCTCTCAAAGTGTTGTCATTGTCTAACGTCTGCATTGAGCAGCCAAGTGTCCAGTAATGAGGTGCCTTAATTGATTGATTTATAAATAGTTTTTTGTTATTTAGTCTGTACAACTAATTGGTCATAGGTCAGAGTAAGATAGCAAGAAGGCTGTTTGTCCGTTCTGGGCTACTGTAGAAACAAGTGCAACATACCCACTTTATTTTAATAGAAACACAACAACCCTTCGTATTTTCATGGGACATACATTAATTTAAACAGACTTATAAATAATATCTTCCGTTTCTGCCATGTACGTTTCACTATATGCCACTCAATTCTACACACACCTTTAACCGTGTTCTCAGTCAAGAAATATATTTCATTGCAAAGATTTTAAATGAGTGCCTGCATCTGTCGAAAGACGTGAGAAGCATGTCAGGATCTCCGGGAATATGTTTTTTGCCAGGAGACTGATAAATCCCGAGGATTGGCAGCTAGGCTAGTCTAGTGTTTTAAATTAGATAGACGGAAAAGGGCTCAACCTTTGCCGTTTTCAAACAGCCCTTTCCTTGACAGTAGACAGGGTTTGGACAGATTCATCCTGGATGAAGCTTAGATGGGAGTTTTCAAAGTTTTTGTAAGCATGAAGAGATGCCTGTTTTTATAGTGACGGAAAATGTACTAAATCATTTTATGTAGATACTGCAAGCCTATACCTATATCAACCTACCCTAGAAGTTAGGTGCAAATCCACTTAACTTTGGAGCTATCCCACTCAAAGACGCGTGTCCCATGCACTACCACACCCCTTTCTCCCTGAAAGGCATGAAGAGAGAATCTCTTCTGACTTGGCCCATAACAAGAAACCCACACACCCAATTTGGTGCAAATCCGTTTACACCTTTTTGAGATATCCCACACACGCACAAACATCCCCTCCTTGGCTGAGGTAATTCTGCTTAAAGGCACCACGGGATATGGTCCATGGTCAATTTGTGTTAGCTTTCACTAGTTTAGTCTACTACCCCCTGCGCTGCATAAAAAAAGCAGACCTAGAGAAATCGTTCTAGGAACATGGTGTGTGATATTGCGGTCTCAATCCCTATTGATGTATAATGTATAATGTGTATGTTGAGCTTTGCCTAATGAATGCATGTTAGTTCACAGCAGGCATGCTGCCTTTCGCTGTATGCACTCTGCTGTATGCTTCATGAAGAAAAGAGTGTGTAAACATGTCGTTTTCAACAAGGCTTCTCTTTTATGTTTCTGTTGCCAAAAGCAGAAGAATAACATTTTCTGTAGTAGTGTAGTGGTGTTGCTTGGTTTCTTTATATTTTTATTGTATCTGAATTAAAAAAAATGTTTTCATCCAGTGTTCTTCAACTGTTTTAATTTGAGCTGTTGTCGATCACACAATCCTTATTGCAGCTTTCCTTTACTGGTCCAGTAAGAAGTAACATTTAAAATTTGTAATTGACCTTTATTCTAATGTATACTTAATTAATAATTAATATACTTACTCTAACTGCCCATGAAATTGGCACACACATATGTTACAATGACTATGCAACAAGATCATTCTCATGAATAGACCCTTGAATCACTACAGCTGATAGCATTTTACTTAAAAGAGAAGAAACATTGCTGTATTGCTATGCAGTTTGGCCCTGGCCCTGTTCACAGAAGTGCTTTGATACTCACTTCAAATGGTGAATTGAATTGGTTGTGAGATTGCAGTGCAAAGAGGGATGCTTTTGGTGTTTTTGGTGTGAGAGATCAAAAACCATCTCCCGACCATCTGTATGTATGCTATGTTGTCGCCAAGAGAACCACTGTAAAGTAAGCGGGTGTATCTGAAACATCAGAGGCGCATGGGCTGATTCCTAGCCCTGGCATTTCTATTATTCAACAACTTTTGCGACATCCAAAGAAATGGAAACAGTTTGTCTCTGCCTGTTTTCGGAGGTAGAGCAAACCATGGACGAGGTGGTAAACTAAAACGTGTGTGTGTGTGTGTGTGTGTGTGTGTGTGTGTGTGTGTGTGTGTGTGTGTGTGTGTGTGTGTGTGTGTGTGTGTGTGTGTGTGTGTGTGTGTGTGTGTGTGTGTGTGTGTGTGTGTGTGTGTGTGTGTGTGTGTGTGTGTGTGACTGTGTGTGCATATCACGCATGCACAAGGACACGAGGAACCATCATTTGTTGCCTATCCCACCAATTTAGGATTCTAATCACACAATCACCAACGAAGAGGCATTGGAGGGCACTTTGCCATCATGTTATCATTAGCTTAACAACTAATCTCTACCCCCCCTCCCCCTCCCCACTTCCCTGCCTCCAACCATACAACAGGACGCACAAACGGAAAACTAACCGCGGAAAACTACGGAGAAAACCAGCAAAGAGGGCTGGGGAAACAACAAACAACGTAGACAGACCCCCGAGTAGGAAGCCACCCCAAGATGGCCGACGCACCAGAGCAGAAGCAGAGTGTGGGGGGGGAGGAGCAGGTGGAGGAGGAAGAGGGGGAGCAGGAGCAACCGGAGGAGGACGAAGAGGAGGAAGACGAGGACGAGGCGTCGGAGGGCTCGGTGGACAGCACAGAGGGCAGCCCGCGGATGACGTTGGCGGCTCGCCGGGCGCTGCGGGCCCTGAAGGCGCTGGGGGCCAGCGTGGACCCCGATGACGACTCCCCCAACATGATCGTCTACAGGAAGGTAGGAGACGCATGAATCAACCAATCACAGCCCATTAGAGCGGCACATGCTATAGTAAATGCAGCTTATGCTGGAAAAGAGCCTTTGATTGAACTTCTCCACACGTCCACATGAACAGAGGGTGTGTCCTCAACACAATGATTGCTTTTCAGTCAGCTAAATACTTTGACTGTATGGCAAACTACATCATGTTATTCTAGTCTTTTAAAGTATGTTATAATTATTTTACCAATAATGGTATAATAATGGTAATCAAATCACAGCCTTAAACTATGATATTTTACGGTAATTGGTAACACATGAATGTTATATCAATACTTATATCAATACTACATTTTTTAAATGTTTTATTTTCCATTTAAGTGAAGTGAACTCATGGTAAAAGGTCTTACTGTGTGAGACAAGACAACAGATCAGTGGATGCATGTCAAAAAGAAGGTGACAAACTTAACATTTAATGTTTCTTAACTTTGTAAACATTTTAAAAAGGCACATTAATAACCCAGAAAGCATACTAATAAGTGTAGCTGGAGTGCAGAGGTTTAAAGATTTTGTCGATACGGCCTTTATGGTGATTTAAAGGGTTAGTATAGTAAATATAGTAAAATAAATCGAATTGTTCAGTTTCAAATATAACATGACATACCAAGCATATCAAGACCCAGGAAGGATTCTATGATTTAGCTTTTAGGATCAGTCGGTCATAAGATTTCGTTACATCTAGATATGTTTATTATGTAGGCTATTGGGAGGAAAGGGAACATCCAGGACTTTGATTTAAAAGGGTTATATATATATATTATGCATCCATGGGTTCTAAATGTTATACGGTTATCCAGTCAATCACTTATATTCATAATATACACATATATATGACCGAAAGGGATGGAAACACTTCAATGGTAGAACATAGTCCTGTACACGGTCACGTGGAGTCCCACCAACAAGAGACTCTTTCATTATGCACTCTCGTTCGACTATGTTGGCGCTCTAAAATAAATACAAGTTTCAAACCCATGTCAAATGGCAGACAAGTGCTGCAATGACAACAGATTATTGCATTGTCATCTGCAATTGTGAACGGGCATAACCTCTGTTATGTGAACCGTAGTGTTATGCACAATAAAGGCACTGGGCAGTCAATGTACGTACATGGGTATCGAACACCAGGCCGTAATGCGGGGGCTTTAGCTTAGCTTCAGCTTTAGCTTGACCTGCGTGCCACAGACTTCCAACATCCCTTGGAGGATACTTTTATTGATCTAAAGGATTACATGACAGCCTGTGTAACGGATTAAGGCTACAGTGTTCTCGCTCAATACTGAAGAAATGTAAAGAAATTGTTGTCGGCATGGACCACGACCCAAGATTCCCCCTCTACTTGCTCTTATTTAAAACAAAATAATTTTTTTCTTTGGCTTGGTTTTATTATTGACCAAAATGATCAGAAAATAGGGTCCAGGTTAAGGAATCCTTTAAAGGTGACATATAATACCCCCAGGTGTGAGTGTGATTAGCTGATGGCTTATCACACTCACACCTGGTGGTATAATATGTCACCTTTTAAATTATTATTATTAATTTTACACTTTATAAATGAGGCCAAGAAAGCATGCCTGTCCTTGCTTCTTCCCAGCGTGTGTGTTTTCACATGTCTCTGAGGTCACATGTCTTTGTGTCGTTTGAATTGTGCGATTCGTCATTCCCAGTTGTTAACTTTACTTACTTTTTCACTCTTGTCCTTTATGATGCAAACAAATGGATCTAATTATGTTTGGGATTAAATTACTTTCAAGCAATTCGATCGTGTTGAGAGAGGAAAGTGAATTTGTTTGTGTTAATCAGATATAATACGTTTGTGTAAATCAGACCTCCCACCATTTCCCTGTTTTTCCAGTAACATATGCTGATGGTCCGGGTGTTCATTTTGTCCATCTGCCCCACCGACTTCCACACACACACACACACACACACACACACACACACACACACACACACACACACACACAACACACAACACACACACACACAACACACACACACACACACACACACACACACACACCCGCTGCGACCAGCACACACACACACACACACACACACACACACACACACACACACCACACACACACACACACACACACACACACACACAGCACACACACACACACACACACACACACACACACACACACACATCCGCTGTGACCTGGTCACACACACATGTGCCTGCGTACGCGAACACACACGTGCGTGTGCCCACACTGAAACCCCAGGCTAAGGAAGGTCTACGTGACTCTTCCCATAAGGTATTAGGTATTGGGAGAGTATGTTGTGTGAGTTTCCAGGGAGACAGTAATTGCTGAGTGGAAGAGAAGAGGAAAGGGCAATAAGCCTTAATGTTGCCGCCGGCTTTTCACCTCCCATGCTGTGGGGCCCTGAGGCTGAAGAAGATGCGCGGAGAGTCAGGAAGGAACAGCAGCTCCTGTCTGCAGTGATGAATACAGAGCTGGCTTTAAAGGGAGAGGGCGAGAGAGATGCAGAGGGAGAGACGGGGGGGGGGGGGGGGGGGTAGGACGTCTACACCTGCCTAGCCTGACACGCGTGATTTTCAATTCTTGCTGAAACGGATACACACGCGTGTGTGCCCAACGTTGCAAGGCGTTTCGCATTCGCCATTCAAATGAATCGGGGGAGAGATACTAATATGATGGGTGACGGCTCAAAATAGATTTCAACGCTTCCAAGATGAAACATGGAGATTGAGTCATCGAATCATTCGTAGGACTTATGGTCTGTATATATATGGGCTGTCAATTAATCTTGAAACCATAATGTGTTCATATTGTTAACACATATTAACACCCTTGCTCATTTTTTGCCTCATATTTGATTTTGACATTGGCATACGTCATGCCAGCTTGGCGGGTTGGGTGTTCGATTGAAGCTCTGTTTCTCTCTGGTGGGTAAATGGCCAACATGGGTTTGGAAGTGGTTTCTATGGGGTCAGAACTGTCTCATTAATAATGATTGCACAGAGAAGGATTCACAAATGTATTTTGTGATTTATATATAAGTTACTCTCTTCCCACAAATACATTTCAATGCACACACAAATGGATATCGGTATGTGTAAATGTAAAATAAATTCATGAACAAAAATAAGTTTCACAAACACATTTCTGATCGACACACAAATGTGTCTTGTTTTAAATAAATGTAATATAAATATTTGCAATTTTCATCAAAAAAGTATTTGGGATGTTGTTACATTTATATCCGAACTGTTAAACTTGAATTTACAAGACGCTTTTCATTTGTGAACTTGTTTGCATTTGTGTGTGAACTGGTCTGTATTTATATGTGGATTTTTGAGACTCTCCTGACGTGGCTGTGTTCACAAATGCATTTTTTTCAACAAGGGACTCTCTGTAGCCAATCAGATGCCTCCCTCGTTTTCAACCAATCACATGACTGCAGTGACTGGGTTTTTAGATTGTCGGTGCCGTTAAAGTAGCATTAATAATCATTTTCTACTTTAACGGCACCGACAATCCCAAAACCCAGTCGAAACTAGATAGAAAAAGTGTGTAGTTCAAAACGTGATGCAGCCTTTACTTCTTCACCACCTAGAGATTGTTATGAACGATCATTAAAGAAAACCCATGTTATTTCCCATAGACATTTGACCAGTGTTTGTAATAACGCCGTTTAAAAGAACGGCGTTAGGTAACGCCATTATTGTTTCAGTAACAGGGTAATATAACTAATTACTGTTTCCATCGTTACAACGCCGTTTCCGTTAGTGTACGTTAAATGTGGTGCGTTACTATGAATTTATTGGATAAACTGCGTAATCCGAACACACTCCTGGCTCCAAACACAAACTGCTAGGAGACCGGGTTGGTTAACAACGAGATAAGCGATTATGATTGGCTAAGGCAGAGTCATGTTTCATGGTAGCCAATCGGAGGCAGTGTTTTTACACACAAACCAGGACAAGCGCGCCCCACACACACACACACACACACACACACATACACATACAACATACATACATACACATACACATACACATACATACATACATACACATACACATACACATACACATACACACATACACAGGCACATACACAGGCACACGCACGCACCAAACGGATTCGATGAAGCAGCAGTATTGGTGAGTCCGGAGCAATCCGATGAAAAGTTGGCATTTTCGGTAGTATTCGGCAGATATTCCACAGCCTTTGCAACCAAGCAAATTAAAATTCACTTGGAAGTATATCAGGGCCTTGAATGGGCAGTTCAACCATTTAACACATTAAGGCAAAGTGAAAACTGCTCAGAAAAATCCAAATTCTTTGGCATATAGCAACTTTATTTTTAGTAACGCAAATAGTTACTTTCCCTGGTAACTAGTTACTTTTACTTTAGAGTAATACAGTTACTAACTCAGTTAAATTTTGGAACAAGTAGTGAGTAACTATAACCAATTACTTTTTAAAAGTAACATCACTGCAGTCGTGTGATTGGCTGAAAACGAGGGAGGCATCTGAAAAAATGCATTTGTGAAAGTTCACAAATAAAAAGCGTCCTGTTAATTCAAGTTAATTGCAATTTTTTTTAAATTCATATATTTATGGATTTATATTACATTTATTTAAAACAAGACACATTTGTGTGTCGATCAGAAATGTGATTGTGAAACTTATTTTTGTTTAGGGATTTATTTTACATTTATACATACCAATATCCATTTGTGTGTGCATTGTATTTGTGGGAAGAGAGTAACTTATATATAAATCACAAAATACATTTGTGAATCCTTCTCTGTGCAATTCATTATTAATGAGACTGTTCTGACCCCATCAGTTCCCTATATGGTGGTGGGCTGTGTCATGGCTTGGTGGCTTTCCATGCCAGAGGGAATGCATGCCGGTGAGTCAAGAAGACTAATGTGCATACGATGTGTTAACGGCAGGAGTTGATGCAACCCTGATATTGCGATTCATCATTGATTAATCAAAACATGTGTGATTAATTAGATTGAGAAAAATCGATTGGGGGGACCTTGGGGGGGGGGAACTTGATTCTAAACTTTGATATAAAGACATTCAGTCGACTTCGTCCTTAATGATCTACTGCTCTCTCTCTCTCTCTCTCTCTCTCTCTCTCTCTCTCTCTCTCTCTCTTGATAACTACCTGTGTGGCCCTCTGTGGTCTCTGTCTCTACTCTCTCTGTCTGGCTCTCTGTCTCTCTCTCTCTCTCTTGGTAACTACCTGTGTGGCCCTGCTGTGGGCCGTGTGTGTATTTGTGTCTGGTTGTGTGTGTGTGTATGTGTGTGCCTGTCTAGTATGGTTTTGTGTGTGTGTGTGCTGTGTGGTAGCATGGCGAGTGTCCCCCCTTCACCAGATAATTTGCGGTAGGCTGATGACTCACAACATGTGCCCTTACTGGAGAAATGTAATATCCCATTAGCCCAGTCTATGAGTCATCAGGTCACCTACATACAACAACGACAAACAACGCTGAGGCAAAAGAAGAAATGCTAAATATTGCCCCAATTCGCTGTTCTTTAATAGTATCATGGCTCATCTGAATTAATCGGGGATTGGGGATGAGAAAAGGGTATTTTATCTCAAAGACAAACTTCTACAGCTGTGCTGGTTTGCAGAAGCCTGGGATCCCATGGATTATAAATGGCTAGAGATGGACGATTGGTGAGATACCATACTATAATAAGAAAGAAATCGTCCAGAACCAAATAAATGCAGGACTTGGACTGTGACCAACAGACCTGTCACCATGCATGTTGTTGCTTGATGTGAAGAATTTTTCCCCAGAAAGTTGTTTTCATATTTTTGTCTTGGCAGTGGCTCAGGAGGTGAATTGGGTCGTCTAGCAACCGGAAGGCTGCTTGTTCGATCCCCGTTCCTCCGAGCTGGGCGTTGCTGGGGAAGACGCCTCACCCTCACTGCTCCCGAGGAGCTGGCCGCTGCCTTGCACGTCTGACACCGCTGTGGTGTATGAATGAGTCAATTTGAGGGGCTTTTGTGTGGCCTCAGGACTGAGAAGCGCTGTAAAAATGCAGTCCATTTTCCATTCGAAGTCGGAGAGCTTCTCTATTCTCCATTAAGATCTGAGGTGGTGATACAGTGTGTTATGCAATGCCTCATTTGATGTGACAAATATATCCTAGTCGGATGGAAATAATCAGTATTTATCTATTCAAGGGACATATGTGTGTGCTAGAGAGGTGAAGCCATGCAGGTAGGCTGCTTAAAGGTTCACCTTAGAGGTGAAGCCATGCAGGTAGTTCCACGCGCGCCAGCCAGGCTACTTAAAATGTGAAGCATATATTGAAATGTACTTCACCGTACGCACCCCTGTGATTTATTGTTTGCTTAGGGAATCAATCAGACATTTGTGTCTGGTAACAAAGGAGCAGATGCATACATTGAAAGGGGTCTCCTGATATATAATCTTTCTAAGAGATATATCTATATCTACCTTTTCAAGTCAATGTACTAAAATGTCAAAAAGACATTCTACGAGTCTCATAGTAAAGGTGTTTGCAGATGGCCTCAACAACACCCACAAATGCCAACATGGGGCCGGTGTGCCATACCACTTCAATAAGTGCTGGCTATCGTTGGATTAAGTTCTTGTTTACAGGAACTTGTTGTAACGGTTTGGGCCAACTTCGGCAAACATCAGGTAAATGGGTGTTGGTGTTTGTTTCGGAGGTGTGCGAGTAGATGTGAGTAATACTCTTAACTTAAACTCAGGTCTCCTTAAACCTAGCACACACTACAATGTTTAAAGAAGGATATTACAATCGTGAGAGAGCCCCTTTTCTATATGATACAAACAATTTGCAGGCATGTATTTTCAGTGACAAGCTGTTCACATGTATTACTGTTCCCATAAATTCCCCAACAGCTGTGGACTCGCTGGGGGGGGGAGAGAGAGATTAAAAAGGAGGTGTTAGTTGCTAAAGCCGTCTTATGAGAGTTAATACTACAGTAGGAGATCCATAGGAACATAGTATGCTATGAAAAGCCCGTATCTTAATAAGAGAGTTAATACTCAGCAGTTTTAGGATGATTTTCTACATCAAAAGAGACAAGAAGAAAAGAGTGATACATGAAGAAGAGAAACAGCAAACCCCCGTGAAGTATCTTTACACACGGTAGAGGTTCACCATCAGCCTCTTAAAAGGCAGTGCAGGCCAGACGTTTACCGACGGACTCACAACTTAACAGCCCTTCTCCCCCCAGCTGAGGAGGGAAATGGGAACTATGGGAAAAAACGAAATACCCTGGTTGATATCCTCTGCCCTGTTACCACAGACTGAGAAGTGAAGTGATAAAAAGTTAGCAGTGAGACTAGTGAGACATAGGTCTCGGACTATGGCCTAATGTTGTGTTTTTTAATGACCACTGTTTAGAATTGTGTATATATATATATATATATATATATATATATATATATATATATATATATATTATATATATAATATATATACAGGCTGTCATGTAGCAGTGTGTGCTGATGGCTGCGCTAACCTGTTGCACACTGATTACTCAATGTGCAACAGGTGCGCAGCCTCACCCAGCCCCAGAGTCCATCAAGCTGACTCAGGTGAGGCTGCTTAAACCAGCCATCATCCACGCACACACTCACAATGTTCGACACTTCCTTTCCTTGTCCAAAAATGGTGAAAGGACCAAAAGTGCCAAGAATGGTAAACAGATTTTTTTTGGGAAGGGTTCTGTCGTTAAATACTTTTTGGGGATCGGTGCCACTTCACTGATCAAAGCTTATTGATTTTTGTTTGGCCAATTGCAAGACACCCAAATTGAAGCAGGTTGAACTCATTGATTATTTTGTTTGTTTCATTTTGTGTTGCCAGATCGATAATACCCTTCTTACCCTCCGTAGAATAATTGCATGAATTATGGGTACAATATGAATATTATTATACATTATTGTACATGTCATGAGAAGCAGATAATTAACGTTTATAGTTCACATCCGGAAAATATCATATCGGTCCACATCCACTGTTTGCTAGCCTGGTTGGTACTCAGTGTTGAAGACCCTCCCAGATGTTGACATTGGCAAAGAGGCAAAATGTACCTCCTCCCCTCTTTACATCGATGCTATCCTATGCTTGTGCCTGGAGGAGTGAGGAACCACAACTCTTTATAGCTCTTTAGTTACAGAGCAGAATCCCCTGCCACAGGTAACAGCTACTGGCTAGCAGGCTGATCCAATGAGGACGGGAGGGAGTGGGACAGTCCTTCAATCCTTCAATCATTGATGCAATTCTCTATTCTCCTTTTTTATTTTTATCTTGAGAGGAAAATATATGTGCGCTTTTGTACCCCGAGTGGACGGTATTAGTCTTTAGACACGATATGAGTCTGAATAATTTGTTGATGGCTCTAGTGGCAAAGTGCAAGTAAGGAGTGCACGGAAAAGGTCAAGTAGTTTGAATGGTTTGAATGAATAAAAATGAACATATAAATAAAGTTACTGAATGTTGCTATTATATAAGCTTAGGATGAGTTTATGGGTGTTCATGTCAACGTACTGATAAAACACTGGTCATTAAAAATGCAAAGACCAAATTAAGTAGTGCAGTCCAAAAGTCAAGGAGTTCAGGTTTAAATGAATACTAAATTAACATAGTATAGATAGAGATACCAAAGGTACCTTATTCCTTAACCACATTAGGATCATTTTATTGGTGTGCACATGACCGTACCGAATAAAACGGTGGTCATTAAAAATGCAACAAGCCAAAGGAAGCACTCTAGTTAAGTACTTCAGGCGGTCATTTGTGCATTAGACTGTCATGACAACCGCATACTATATTTAAGTGCAGAGGAATCAAATAGAGTGGATAGTCAGCGGCAGGTCCTTTTTATTTTTTTCAATAAATAAAATGTTCAAGTTAAATCATTTAAAAATAACTTGGATTCATGCAGCAGCCAAATCCTCCTCCCAAAGGCTTTCATGCACCACAGCAGAGGCGTGGGGTATCTTTTCCTCTCAAGGATGTGTCTTCGTTGGCTTTAAAACATGGCTTATTGGAGGCAAAGTATCTCTATTTAGGTACTTCGTGCCCTGGTGCTGCAGGACGCAATGCATAATAAAGGATCTGATGCATCTGTATTCATTCATGCCGCTGAACACCTATATGAGGAGGAGATAAACAGCTCCTCGAAATAGTGCTTTGATATGAATCAATCGTAACGTCAAATGGCTTGAGGCTGTGGATATTCACAGCTGGTTGTTGAATTGTTTCTACTGTGAGATCAGAGAATTGCCCCTTATTTAATTAAAAGTGGATTTTATGATACCTGCTGATGAATTCACGTTGAAAGATACAGAAAATGAGTTCTCTGATTGAAAAACAGGCATTATTGATCGCAGGATAATGAAGGCGTTGTCGCACACTAGACATACAATGCACAATGCACCCCACCAATACAGGTCAATCAAAGGTGTTTGGTGACTGTGTATGGGTTTGTTGTGTGTGTGTGTGTGTGTGTGTGGGACAGGGACAATCCTGTGTCGTCTCTCTATGGAATTATTTATCCGTGCATGTCTGTGATCTTTTTGTGTGCACAGGTGCATTGTTGGGTTGCGTGTGAAATGCGTATGGCGTTCGCGTGGCTATGTTGTGATGAATGCCTCTTCACGTCTTGATGGCCACGTGTTGACGTGGAGGACACAGTTTGAGGTCAACCCTCTGTGTTGACCAAGTGTCCACACTATGAGCGACCTGCTGAGCCAGCCGTGTTGTAATGATGTTCCTGGTTGTGTTTGTGTGGCGGTCGCAAATGGTTTAATCCGGAATTAATCGGCCACATATTCATGGTGTTATAGGGATTAACATATTGTTTTGTTAGCCTCACAACGAGACAGGCATTTTCCACTTTGGAGATTTTTGGCCGATAATACAAAGAGGACTGCACATCAAAGGGCTTTGGCGACAAAGAGCGTACACACACACACACACACACACACACACACACACACACACACACACACCACACACACACACACACACACACACACACACACACCACACACACACACACACACACACACACACACACACACACACACACACACACACACACACACACACACACACACACACACACACTCAAGGAAAGAATGGGAGTAAGGGGGAGAAACAGCAGTGTATGAGTAATTAGAAGTGAATGGACTCAGGTGTTAATATTTGGATGGACGGCCTGTACTCCAGACACCTGCGACCATTGTTGTTCTAATTCACCGTAGACAGGCCTCGCCGTCTCGCCGTCAACACCTGCTCGGCGGCTCCCTCTCTGCCGCGCACCCTCGAACACAGCCCTCTCCTCATGGTAAAGCCACGCGATGATGTTACCAGACACGGTCTCAAACAGGATTCAACCACACGCAAGAAGCGCTGGTAATCAACAATCAGGAAAGAAAACATGACAGCTTGTA
Source organism: Melanogrammus aeglefinus (assembly GCA_900291075.1). NCBI lineage: Eukaryota > Metazoa > Chordata > Actinopteri > Gadiformes > Gadidae > Melanogrammus > Melanogrammus aeglefinus. The sequence goes on from OLKM01000005.1 coordinate 377,203, forward strand.
TGTCGTTTATTTTTTATCATCCAGCATGTGTTTGATAAAAGAAGTGTTCCAATGTTAACGGATTCATTCGCTGCTGTAAAAGCATGATGGATGAGTACCACTGCAGAGACACTGTGTAACGGGGTCCTCCCCACGGGTACTCTGCTGCTCAGGCAGCCAAAGGAGAGAACCTCGGCCCTACCAAACCATCCAACCATCTCCCACGGAATACCAAGATGTAAGAGTTCCTGTTTTTAATGCCTAAACTCCCCACAATGTGAACCATTTTGAGTGGCCACAGATTAGGTAAGCACAATGTAGATGCAGTCCTTTGCCATTCCCCCTTTTGGATGAGGACGTTTGGGCAGAAGCTCTGTTAGCATTTGAGATTTAAACTCTGGAGATTCAGCCATGAACTATAATATCCTCCCACACAGATCAAATAGTTAACTTCCTTTCTACAAAGTGTGTGTGTGTGCGTGTGCGTGTGCGTGTGCGTGTGCTTGTGTGTGAGAGTGAGATCTCTGGGATTGGATCTAGCTGAGGTCAGGGCACCCAACAGGACTTTATGATTAATGAATCTGAACTTTAGTCAGATACGCTGCACCTCCCCGAACCAGACAGGAGAGGTTTAAGAGGTTGTTTCAACATACACACACGCACGCACGCACGCACGCACGCACGCACGCACGCACGCACGCACGCACGCACATACGCATGCACCAACGCATGAATGCAGGATGGCATGACAGACATAAGTGCACTCACGCACACATCTGAAAATGATTTATTTCACCCACCCCCTTCAATCCTCTGGTGACCTATGGTGTTAGCTAAGATTGCATCCACCTGTTTATGGCCGACATCGTACAAAATGTGGAATATCAGAATATTATTGTAAATACAATTATGTAACGATTCAAAGCTTGTCATCTTTTGTTCATTACTTTATTATTATTGAAATTCAAAAACATGAATATTCTTTTATCTGATACTTTGGGCTACATTACAGCTAACCACTGTCTCATAATGTTTTAATAGTTTAAAATATACATGTGAAATGTAACGGAACATCCAAGATGGCACGATGTTATCAACAAGGTCAACAGGAATAAAATACAAATACATTATGGTGATCATCGCGATTTAATCTTTATCATGGGATTAAGAAGCAAGAAAATCAGCCTGTGGATGAGATTCCTTCCCTGATGGAGGCTCGACGCTGGTGGTTTGTGAGGTTGCTAGGTGGAATCCCAAGTGGAGAGTGTGGTACCGGACACATCTCCTACTGCGGGAGGTGGATGGAGCTGGGGTTGGTGGAGGAGGGAGTGAAGGTGGGCTGCTGCGAAATCAGACACACACTCTGGATCAATGGGGTTTATGTGTCCTTTAGGATGGCGACATTTATTTCGTCAGTAAGAGAAGTGGAACCTTATTGGCCCAGTATAAATGGATGTTGTCTTCACAGCATATGAATGTTGACATGCAAGATAGTTACTGATGTAAAGGGGGGTTGTGTTCTTACTGCTTTAACTTTGGCCGTAGATATGTCTCTGGAATCGCTCCCCCCAGACGTAAACAGGATGCCACTGGCCGACTCCGTCGAGGATACATTATGCTTGTGTTTTTACTGTACTTTTGGACAGCTTTGGACACTGTGATTTATTTTTCTGTAAATGTAACATAAACATGGGTTTGGAAAGTTTCTATAAGAAGATCAACATAATGGCCTTGAGAGAATCCCACCTCGTTGGTTTTCACTTTGCCCTGTTCCACCCTGGAGGAAATCGTCCAGCGTTCTTCTTGCGTTACTTGTTGTTTTTGAATATTATTCCTGTTGGCTTCTTCTATTCGCTGTTTAAGACTGATACAGGGATCTCGCCTTATAGGAATGACTTAATATCTGAGATAAATATATTTTTCTTACATATTAGACAAATTCATCTCATATTTACCTAATATTGTGAAATATGGGATGTGGGCTTTATATATATTTATATATATTTTCATTCACAAGGTATCAATGATTATTTAAAAGGCAACACGGGAGAGAGAGAGAGAGAGAGAGAGAGAGAGAGGAGAGAGAGAGAGAGAGAGAAGAAGAGAGAGAGAGGAAGAGAGAGAGAGGAGAGAGAGAGAAGAGAGAGAGAGAGAGAGAGAGAGAGAGAGAGAGAGAGAGAGAGAGAGAGAGAGAGAGAGAGAGAGAGAGCCGCCCCCACCTATTAAGCATCCAACGCTCTGTACACTTTATGTGAGTGGGTATTGACTCCCAGACACTCTGTTCTCATCTCTTTTAATTGTATGTAGTTAATTGTAGCTCAGCTCAGTCCTGCTCCCCTCTCCTCACTTGGCCTTTCCTATCTTATCCTCTCCTGTGGTCTACTTTTAGCCTGCACTACATTCCTCTAAGCTGCTCCCTAACAATCTCTTATAGGTAGCCTAAACCGGTATCGAATGCTTAGTTTGACTTTGATACACAAAATGTATAGAAGCCACTGGACCCACTTAATGTGCACATGCAATCTCTAACCTCACCATTGCAATATTGTCTCTCTGGGCGCCATCTTGCACCCAGCGCAATTTACTTTTTACACCGACGCATGTATCGTTGCTAGTTGACACCCGGCGCAATTAAAGCTTGATTTCCCCCCGCAGTCAACTCGCGCCGCTAAACTTACGCCATGAGAGACGTGTCGGCGAAAAGCAGAGTCGTGTTCCGGCGTAAATGATACATGGTGCTATCTTATAGATCGATAAAGCAGTTGCGCAACTGACGGAAAAAATTATGGTATGAGTGCCCTAGCGGATAGCATAGTTGGTGTTGGTATTTTGACGTGCCTAGGCAGGTTGGAACTGTAGCATAAGCTTACACACGAAGGCTATACACAGCACAAACATGCAAACAATTGGCCTAATTTAAATATTATATTCATATTTGTGAAATAGCATGTGGATTGCGGAAACATATTTTTTTTCCATAGGGGCTGCATGAATGAACACTGATGTCTGTGTCTTGACACAGACATCTCAGGGGAGACTGCGAACGCGCTGTCAAAATATGAACTCGTCAGGTTCAAATGCGCTCATGCCTCTTAAAGGGGATGGGAGATGGCACATTGGTTTATTTCATGTTATGCCCAAAACACACATATGGGTATTCAGACCAACCCATGTTAGATTTGCGTCGGGCGCAGGAGTCATTTATCTGCCTTTATAATAGCAACAGCGCCATAGAACCGCCCACAAAGCTACTTCCGTTTTGTGCTTCTCACTTGCGCCTCAGATCGTTAAAATAGGGCCCTTTATGTCTTTAACCATATGTGTTGGCCATAAGCTTGTATCTAGTCATTGGTTTCTATTTATTCATTATTCAATGTGTGGGCGTGTTTATTGGTTAATACATGTGTCTGGGGGGGTTGTAATTAGAGCGAACACAATTTAGTGAGAGCAAAATTGGCAATCAAACGCACACATAGGCACAGATGCATATACAATGGTGAAGATGGGTTTCTGCTCATTCAATACCAACAACCAAAGAACAGAGGGCAACTACCTATGCTTTACTGATCTGAATCCTACCAAAACCTGTTGATACACATCCGGTTAATATACATAATGATTTGCATGGATGTTATGCAATTTGACAAGGGTTAAGGAATCCAATTGTAATAAAGCACGCCGTTTGTTGGTAGTGCCCCGCCTTTTTTGAAATGGGGATTGGCCAGCCGGCATTATATTCGCAGGATTAAAACAGATGAATCCTACATAAAGTGGAATGCCAAGTCAAGGGAACGACAGAGAAACCCTGCGTCTTGAAGGCAGGGTTCTGGCTCTTCAGAGGGCGGCCTGGTGGCCGTCGTCCGGCTGGGAGGAGGGTATAGGAAAGCTCAGAGAGCTACTCTAGATGTTATAGATCCGGCCCCGATGCCTCTCATTGCAGACCATTAGGATGTAGATGGAAGGGCCATCCATCAGCCATCAGACGGATCTATGAGGCCAGAATGGGCTCATTTGGTACACCTCTCTCGCTTCCTCTCTGCCTGCTTCTCCCTGAATATCCGCCTGTCCCCTTGAATCTATCCCTTCCACTTCCTGTCTCTTTTGCCCTGTTGTTTGAAGTATTCCCCTGGCCCTAGAATGTACACGGCAGCCTTTGTGTCCTCAGTAGCTCCTTTCTACCCACGTGTCCTTCTCAGTTAAAGACAAGAGATTAACCCTGATGATAACAACGCAGAAATTGTATTTCTGTTGAATATATTCGTGTTAGATGTTAAACACTTCCCACTGAGTTCCATCATGGTTAACATTACTTCGCTCTTTCCGTTTCATTTTATTATGAAACCGAATACAAAAGTGATTTTTTTACGTAGCTATGAAAACGTTTGCATCAAATTAATTTCTTTAGCCATAACAACTTAAAAATCCTCTTTCCAAGAACCCACCCAAAATGCCCTCCCCCCCCCAGAAAGAGAACTCTTCTCTCACGGCCGTCTATCTCGCATCGCTGCCAGTTCACGCGGCGTTAATATTTGATGAGGAGTCCTGCGCTGGATGAACGGAGCAAAAGGCTGATGTGCGGATGGCCAATCCATATCCATCAGCAGCCAGTCAATAGGCAGGAGTGTCAGGTGGAGACAGGCCTGTCAACAACCTAATGAGAGCTGATGGACTCAGACCTGATGGAAGCCTGGCCAGCAGCAAGAAGCTCCCCATCGATTGGCACAGGGGGCCGAGGAGGGAAAGGGCGCCTGCTGATAGAGGTCTGCCCGAGGGGAGTTAGGAACAGGATTCAGGATGATTACACCATCTGCATCTTTAGTCATGAGTCCACAACACGGACAGAAGATTCCTTTGAAATTGCCACCCAGCTGGACGCTGGCCGTTTAGCTTTAACTGCCAAACGATGGAGATTGTTCTGTCAAATAATTGATATTTCTTTCCGCTGCGGTGAAAGGATTGTCGCAGCCGTGGTGGCAGTAATCTCCCCCAGAATCCTCTGCAGGGCCCTGCCTTTCATTATGTTCACAAAACCTAGCAAAGTTAGCAGGTATTTCTCTGTTATTGGTTTGGCCCCTCACGGGAGACGCGTGAAGCCTGACCTATCAAACACACCGGCTTTCTTCAGAGCCCCAGTGCAGGCAAGCAGCAACAGAGGTGGCCGTGTGAAGACTCCACGAACACCTAGGTAGCGAAAGCCTTTATTAATCTGGTGCATAAAGGATAACAATGTTCCCTCTCGTAAACAAGGCTTCCTGGTAAAAAATGAATTATTCATTGTTCGGGGTCCCCAGGAGCTTACTTGCCTTTGATAAGACATGCTATTGTTTTACCAAGGGGGATGAGCAGAAGGGTTTAGACGATTTGCTGTGCAGGGCAATTGGGACTAAAGATTTTTCCTTTGTTACGTAAAGTTGATGCCAGTACCATAATCGCCTACACAATTAAATCTTCTTTTGAGTTCACATACACTTCACATACTCACACAAAAATACACACATAACAATTTCCCTTCAATAGGGAAGAGATTTGAACTCCTTAAGGGTAAAGAGGGATGGTGCACTACCATTCCACAAAATATGCAAATATACACAAATGGCATGCAGTCAATATTTCTATAATTGAATAGCTGGCCTTTATAACCTGTTAAATAACTTATGCCACGGCCAAATATAATTAAGCATTCAATTATATTTGCAGGTAGCATTGTCTTCCATCCCATATTGTTAATTATTGGAATAAAATACATTATGCCAACGAGCTACTAGGGCCATCAATTATAGTGTTATTTCTGTATTGTGACCCAGTAGCATAGATTGTTCTGTTGAAGATGCTATCACGTTTCAATGTTTTTATGGAACAAAATGGCAGTCAAAAAAAAGTAATCGACAACAGAAAAAGCAGATGATAAGCATTGTTGCTTTCAATTTTTTCATTTTGGACTTTTCTTTTTTAGTATTTGGCTGGTGTTGAACTATTCAAAGTCAATGCGGCTGTATCTGATTAACAGAAATTTCCTGCAGTTGGATAACCAGAGAGGATCACAGGACTGCGGTATCGCTAACCCTACCCACGACGGTTGGGTTTTGGTCATTAGTGGAAGTGGACAACATGGTTCCAGCACAAACGACCAGGGAAAGGAACACATGATAGTACCATTATCTCTACATTCATACTGGTTTACAATGAAACCCGATGGTACACATTCCTGATAGCGTGCACCACAAATATGGCAGAGGAAGAAGGCATGGACTCAAACTGAGCCCCCCCCCCCCAGTATCCTGGGGAGCCCTGGGAGATGTGAGTGGATTCGTGGAAAGCACATTGTTGTGGGAATTCGTATGGGGAGGATCACCTCAGAGGAAATCAATGCAAGGTAACCTATTTTTGTTGGACTGTGTTACACAACTGTGTGTGTGTGTGTGTGTGTGTGTGTGTGTGTGTGTGTGTGTGTGTGTGTGTGTGTGTGTGTGTGTGTGTGTGTGTGTGTGTGTGTGTGTGTGTGTGTGTGTGTGTGTGTGTGTGTGTGTGTGTGTGTGTGCGTGCGTGCGTGCGCATTTGTATGTGCTTCTTCATATATATATGTTAACATTTGTTCAATGGATCCAAGTCCTTTTCTCACAGAGCTGATGGTAAACAGACCTGTCAGCTCATCTTAAGCACAGCCCAGTGCTTTATATCTGGAGCTGTTCCTCAGAGCCGAGCACCAACTACCAGCCGGAAAGCCTCATTCATAAGCTTGTTTCTGTTCCGACATCAAAGGTATCAAGAAAATCCCACTCAAAAACAGCAACAAAGAATTGCTAGCTAGCTATAGCATTACAATCAACAATCAAAAGATAGCACTTAACATTGGCTGGTACATTTGACCATAAGGCCTGCCTAATTAAAAAAATAGATTATTAGACAAAACGGAAAACAATCTATTAGACTAAAAAATATATTACACTTTCCATAGAAAACTATTTAAGAGCTCTCCAAACAATGTTATTAGATGGTGCCTCGCTATGACTTCAAAGACCTTAAATGTAGTCCTATGACGCGCCGCTCAATGGCTCATCTGGTGTGCCAGAAGCCTTATTCTATATGGTCAGTGTAGTGTGTGTGTGTGTGTGTGTGTGTGTGTGTGTGTGTGTGTGTGTGTGTGTGTGTGTGTGTGTGTGTGTGTGTGTGTGTGTGTGTGTGTGTGTGTGTGTGTGTGTGTGTCTGCGTGTGTGTCTGCGTGTCTGCGCACATGTGCAATGAAGGTTCAACTAGTCTGACTGTGATGAATTACATCAGTCTCTGTTGATCAGTAGTTGATGTGGGCTAACTGGAAGCAGCACGAGATCGGTACAAATCACAAGAATAGCCATTCAACAGATAAGGATACATATCTTCTTAAGTACACCTGCCTTAGTCCTGGTAGATTGGCTTTGAAAACGAGTCTCTGGAGTCCGCATTCCCGGCTCCTTTGCTCTATTCCTCCTGGTGCTGCTAATTCCTCTCCCCAGGAGACGGGAGCTTGCGCCGTGTTGCGCCGTTCTGACAGGGAAACAACCTGCTCTGCAGTCGACCGGCTGGGCTTCAGCATGAGTGTTCAACCTCAAAGTTCATGAAGGAAACTGAGGGAGACTTCCTGAATTTAGTTGTTTCATTGACTGCCACAATCTCAAACATGTACTCGTACACACACACACACACACAGACACAGACACACACACACACACACACACACACACACACACACACACACACACACACACACACACACACACACACACACACACACACACACACACACACACACACACACACACACACACACACACACACACCCAAATGCAGCAGCATAGTGTAATATTCTGTCCAGACTAAATATAGCAGGGAGAATATCAATGTATTGATTTTTTCATTAGTATTCATTGCTGAAATGTAAAATAATAACCAATCATATTCATGAAACATTTTTCTAATATGCTTCTGTATGATTATGGAAGAGGGACTTGATGTGCCCTGCCACATGGGGAATAGGACATGCAGCCAATCTGAAATGTAATGGAATCTCGATCAATAACTTACTAACAGCGGCTAGCTTGGCTTCTTGATAAGCCAATCCCTTTATAGCGAGAGGTATACGTCTACGCCTCTAAAACTAAGCGGTGGTGTTGATGTGTTCCCTGTGTGTGGTGCTTGTACATACAAAGTGTTAGCCGACATTAAAAAAAGCATGAAAGTGTTGGTATAGGGGTGCGTTTATCTATATAGCATACACTGATAATACACACATCCCTAGGGTACTGATGTGTCTTCTTCTTTCCGCGGCAGTACAGGCAGGAACACTGCGTGCTGTGTGGGCTGCACTAGTGTGAGTGTGAGTATGAGCGATCAGAGAGACGGGCTGCTAATCAGCGAAGACTGGTTCATTTTTCATCCATCAGAAGCTCCCCGGCAGCCTAATTAACCCAGCGGCTCGACCAGCGGGCCCGAAGACCTCCGGCATTTACCCCGACCGTCCCTCATGGTTACGCCGTGACATTGCATTCGCCGGCGAACTCCATCTCGCCTCTCAGAGCTCTTTGATCGGCCCGCAAACGGACTTCAGACTCCTTCCATTGTTTCTTCATCTTTTGAATAGTAGTACAAAGTTCTCTGACATTTTATTTTTTTTCGTACGTTCAATTGGAGGTAGAAAGTGCAACACGCGTCAGAGCAGTCTTTGGTCTTGAGCTGTGTTAAATATAATTGATGCCGTCGCGATGTGCGGCAAAGGTTCAGAGCAGGGCTGGAGGTAAAGGTAGATTCTAAAAGCAATCTAATAGCACTAGCTGTGCATTGCTCACACTGGTAGAGCCAGTCTGAGCACACTCATTGGCAACACGGCCCACTTATGTTTCATTTGAGACACACGGCTTTGAACATGTCGAGGTTCCTCAATCGTCATTAAGAAATATAACTTGTACATTTTCAAGTTTTATTGAACTTGCACCGCAATATTATACAAGCACAATCAAAGATCATCCAAAAAAACAAAACAAACGCACTCTTCTGGATGAAGGACCGCCAAAATACTAAAACAACAAAAACAACCTAGCGCCTGGGTCAGAGCCTAATAACCCCCTGTGGAGATCCCTGATGTATATTTACGCATCACCAATTATCTCATTTTGCCTTTGCTCCATGGACCAGGTTTGGATTAAGACAGACAAGCCCCCCTCCCACCCTTCATACAGAAGGTGATATTGTGTACACCAGCTAGTACAAAACACCATTACGGGAAAAAATCTAAGGATAAATTTCTAGGAGGAAGCACTTGATTTGTGCTCGATCTGCAGCACCTCACCAAGTGAGATATGCTTAATTGGAGCTGCCGCTTATTGGCATTGATGGCCCGGCTGCATGAAGGTCACAGGACTCCTCCATATGATTTGCATTGATTTCAAATTAAAGAGTAGACTTTGAATATTTGTAAAAGGGTAATTGTAGCCAATTGTAGAAACCAACCTGCCCGACCACTACCTGCACAGGAAGACATGTGGATAGTATTATAGTACTGAGTGCAGTATAAGTATATAATATTTGCAAACAGTATATAATATTTGAATTACACTTTGCCAGGTGTGATTTCCCTGATACCATTAATAAGTTAACGGTGCCTAATAGAGCATTTATTGCAGGTGTGTAGGTGTGTGTCTTTGCACATTGACACACTTATATCTCCAGTTAGTATATGCCAGGAATTATACTCTTTTCAGGGCTAAACTATTACTACGAGGCCTTCGAATCGATCTTACGAAGGCATTAGGGCCACAAAATGACCATAGCAAGACATAGTTTCAAGCACTTTTAGACCAGATAGAAGTTTACATTTGCTAACATGCAAAACATATAGACAATTAATTCCACTATTTAACCTCGCCCCCAAAAATATTGTATTTGCCTGTCTTGTACAGTCGTGGGGTTTCCTTTTGGAGTTGGAAGACGTGGTTTTACTTGCAGTGCACTCTGGTTTTCCAGTGTTGTGTGGTTGTAATGTCCGGGGGGTGCCGGGGGGCATTTGCATGTGTTTGGGATGAAAGCCTCACAGGCACTGGGACAGGCTTGGTACAGTGCTCACCATGGTGCCAGGGTCACACTGCTGCTCCACAAATAAGGCTCTCAAAGTTGAAAGGCGTTTTATATATACTGTGTATATATATATATATTAATATTCATCAAAGTTTTCTGACACATGCGTGTACATGTGTGCTTGTCACGCACCGATCAATTATTGATAGATCAGAGCATGAGTAAAACAACCCTTCTTCACATAGCCGAGGCGAAGCCCTGTTCAATATTTCATTAGTTCTCAGATCCTGGGAGTTGAAGAATGTCTTTAATGATTGTAGTCACGTTTTCCCGTGTTTCCTTTTTGATGTTTTTTAAAAGCCTATTTTATCCCCAATTACTACAGAATCTCCCCCACTGCACTGTCCACACACACCTCTTTATTATTCGTTTGTTTTGTTATTGTATCTAATGCCATGCATTAGATATGTCACTTTGATAAGTGCTTCACAGAGAAAGCTCATATTAAAATGAGCACCCTTACCAGAACCATCACTGCACTGAGCCAGGGTGCAGATGACATGATGTCACAGTCCACCAGAGGAGGGTTCAACCAGCTCAGTGATAATAACCTTTGAGGACAAATTAGAAACACATCAGGTGGTTCCGTCTCCCCTGGGGCAGCCGCTGGGAGGTCCGTAATGCTGATGATGTCCTGGTTATTGATGATGTGGTGCCTTGGATTTAAATCCAGGTCACCAATCACCTTAATCCTAGACAATATACGCATGTGCCCTAAGACTGTATGACAACTGATTTGATTAATAATGTCTTCTGAAATCTGGACAGATCTGGAAGAATAATTGCACAGGACATAAACTTTGACGGTTTCGGATGTTATTGCGATAAATATTCATCCATATACCTCTTGTGGGATTGAAGCACAGCAAGGGGAGCCTGAATTTCAACCACAGATTAAGTCCCCTGGATCAAAAACAATAATGTTTTCCTTCATCAAAGCTGTTACGAATTGACTATATTACATTTTGGGAGAACTGAGTGATTTAGAGATTACCATCTACCGTGGTTTTATACAGACTCACGCATAAAGCCCGAGAACACTAAAAAATTTCAACAAAGATTGTGCCAGAACATGTGGAAGAATATATTTTTAAAGAAATACATCTACCTCAAACGATTGTCCAGATAACCTTGGCTTCCTTATTTCCCTAAAATAACATAAAGCAGCACAACAAGGGAAACTTCTCACAGGGCCGGTCAACAGTGGTGTTTGACTGTAGTTCTTCGTCTGACCTAGTATCACCTGTTTCTCTCTCTCCTGGGTCACCAGCGCTGAACTTTACAGCAACAATAACCCCAGGAAGAGCTCATTGTCCGGCCTCCTCGAGGGTCCACTGATACCTTCCTCACAGAGTCTGCCGGTAGTCTGGTTGAGGGAATGCTGGGGACATTAGAAGTGTAGAAGAGGACACACTCGAGCTGCACGCCTTCTGATTGGACCTGGGAGAACGCAACAGGACTTTGAGGTGTTGCTGTTGTGTGGCTGGAAGGCCATTTCTGAGGGTCTCTATATGGAGACCATGGCTGCCCTACTGTCAGAACCCACAGGGTTTTGCGTGTCAGTGCTGCAGATGCTTTTGGTGAAGCAAAAGCGTGTTGAATAAGTGCATGGTTGGAGAACTAACGGAGTAAATACAGGATATAGTCATTTCTGAGGCCATTTAAAAGGTTGCTCTAGGTAAGATTTAAGAGGTATAATTTGAATGAGCTATTAAAGAGTGAAATTGTGCTAAAATATCTTTTACAAGTTGACAGCTCCTGCTCTTGTCAGAGCCGAGCCTTGCCTTCTGCTCCTTCAGTACAAACTCACCATCAGAAACAGGAGACCGTAACGGATTGAGAATACCTACAGCACAGATTTATAGTTATTTATAGTGAAGCCCATGGAGCAGGCGACGATGAAACTAGAGGAAGTACAGGAGGAAGGCAGACACGGGATTGGGAGTATAACCTTGGAAACGAGTGAGATCTTCCTTCCAGACAGACCCCCCTCCCTGCAGCTAAATAAACAAGGGAGCCAGAAAACACTGGGTTGTAGCCGCCCTTGTCAAAAGTAAAATGTGTCAAAAAGATTTCTCAGCTCCCATTTGACAACGCTCATTATTTCAGGGATTTAGGAAGTGTTTTTGAGGGGTTTTGTGTGTTTATAAAGTGTTTACTAGTTAATCTATGTTTGCACAAATGTAACAATTTATCCGTTGTCTGAGTAATGAGACGTTGCTTCACAGTGTCAATAGCTTTAACCACAAGGCTGACAAACCAATTAGAAAATAGGACTTGTCCAACCCTCCCGTCTTCACATAAACCCATCTGAGCAAAGTTCATTTACAATTTCCTTCAGTGGCTTCTGCAATTGCATTTATACGCCCTGAAACCGACCAAAACAAAGTATACATTTGAATCAGATTCAAACCAAAGAGAATTAGTAGCCGTTCTGTTTTGCTTGTCTGAATCAGGTTGCTAAAGCACTCTAACACATAACACACCATCTTACACAATAACTTACATGATTGTAAGTTATTCATGGGAGATTTGTATTTTGGTCTAACTGCAAGTTTAATGAGATTTGGCCAAAATCCATTGCTATGTGCAATATTTTCTGTAGGATTATGTGGATAATGTAACCATTATTGATTATGACCAAGAGGAGTTCAGTAATGATTCCCTATACTGTAAACGGGCTAGCCTCTCTCCTGCCGCCGGCTTGTACAGTGGTATTCAGTCTAACCTCATGGTGGTCGGAAATACTAGCATCTAGATTTACAGTAATCAACTTTACCCCTTGGAGCTTTACTCTCACTCCTGCCATTCTCCGACTGGCAAGGTCGACTCTGTGCACCTCCCCTGGGCCGCAGTGATGAAGAGCTGACCAGATTGATTCCTCTCCAGGGGGTGGCTTGGCCTCACATGACATTCTGCTGGGGTTGTCTGGCTGGTGGTCCGCCAGCAGCGAATCAGCTGATGTTGTCTAGATGGATTGCTCATTTAGCAAAAGATCTCAGGGCTGTCTATTTGGCCTATGTTAAACCATTCTAGAAACAGGTGATTGAGGGAGTCATCAGCAGATGTGCGTGTGAATGTTGTATGAAGCACCTGTAGTTTGTTAGTGTACTCCCAAACAAAGTACCCAGGTTTCTATCAGAGGAACGAACGGGACATTGATTTGTCCCTGCCGTCTCTGTTTAATCCTTAAACAGCAGAGAGCAATTGTTGGTTGAAAAACTTATAGCTTATGCTACTGTTGTTGTTTTTAAACCAATATGTGATCAAATTTGATCAGCTTATGACACATGGATGAAAGCGTCTCAGTCATGTTTAAACTAATCTTCACAAAGATAAAAAGTCATTAGCCTAGTGATGTTGAAAGACACTTTGAAAGTCAGAAGTACCCGTGGCTCGCAGTCGCTGGGTTTGCCTTTCCATTGGTATTCAGTGCACCAGGCGTTCCCTTCCCAAGGTCGTTGCCTCGCTGCTACAGACCATTAATCCCATGTTAAACTACTTTTTTTAAAATCTATTCCACCTACCGCCGGTATTAAGATGCAGAGCCGGTTTGGTGTGGTGCAATGAATATCTGAATCACACGCTATATCCTTTCACATCCTGCTGGATGGAGTCTCTCTTAGAAGAGGAACTCTCTGGTGGATCCACTGACTTGCGAGGGTAGTGCAGGAAGGTGTGTTACCTGCACCTATTTGTGAATAGAACGTTCAGAGTATAAACCTGAAAGTTTCATCTTAGAGATCTCTTCCATTCTGTACTTCTAAATCCCTCTTGGTCAGACTTTTTTTATTTTCTGAAAATTACTACTTCGCCTTTCATAAATTCTACTTCATAAATGCTACTTCAAAACAATACTTTTTATTGATTCCCATTGATCTTGTCGATCATATTTTGGAGCAGAAGCCTGCTGCCTGTGTATTGTTTAAGCAAAGGTCCAGCTACATCCTCAATGTTACTCAGGGTTACTTCCCATTTATGCACAACCTTTTAATCAGTCATACTGTGGCACAATTGTATACGTCCAGTCTTGTCGCATTCACCTACCTGGCTATCTGGCCAAGCTCAGACTAGCATTAGGTGCAAAATATGTCGGCGACCACCAGTCCTTATTATTATTCGGGAATAATGATACTATTATTCCCGAATTTCACTCCCTCTACTCTCTCTCCAACAGATGTTTGCATACATATTTTTTTATTTTATTAATGTTCAGTATACTACCTCTTAAATGTTTGAGAGGTGTTTGAAACCAGGCATTTAATGTGAAGGGAATCCCAGCAGTTGTAGCAGTACTGTGGCCCAGTGGTTTGCACTATTGCCTCACAGGAAGGTCATGAGTTCAAACCGTCTTTTTTTTGCGTTCTCCCCGTGTTCACTTGGGCTCCCTCCAGGTACTCCAGTTTCCTCCCACACCAAAACACAAACCTGTTTCATAGTCCTGCCAGTGCCTCGGGCTTTCAGCTGCTCACCACAGACACCGGAGAGATAAGGGCCATGGACACGGTCGCCTGTGTCTGGTGCTCCGGCATAATCAAATGGAACGAGTTACATCTGTGTTTACCCTCCCATAACATTACAGAGAACATTTCCGTTGCACTGTCTTTAATGGACGAGAGCTTGAAATAAAAGCGACTGGGGACCAAGAAATACATTTGTGAGACTTGACCGAGACGGCCGCCCTGCCATTGGCTCTCAGAGGAGTGTGCAGGAGTTTCATGAGTGTCTTTTTTCCCATGCATGGAGAGGGGAAGACCGCATAGTCGTTGTGATGCCGGGCTGGTGTGAGTACGTGGCTGAGAGCCATCCTGTCCTGTTGAGCTCCAGTGAACTGTGTCATTAGCAACGGAGAGATAAGAGAGGAGCAGACAAGCTCTCAGAGAAAACCATTACTCTTAACAGAGCCGGTGTCCTGTTGTGGGAGTTTTTTGTGTGTGTGTCGATCCCTTCTAGGGGTGTTCTCCACCAATACTTTGCACGGTCAAATCAGATTTGTCAGGCCAGACCCCTCTTTGGCTTATCTTTGAATCACATACAATAAATCGTTGCAGTTATGCGGCTCAATTATGCCTATTTTCTTGTGACTCTACGTTGTTTAATCAACGGGCTTATCAGGGGTTCCACCAGCTGGCTACAGGTGAGGCCCCTTCGCTCAATGATGAGGCCTGGATCAACTAATTCACTTTTCACCGTATGACAACAATGTGCACGGCCGTTTTATGTCATCTGCATTCAATTTGGCAGAAAACATTGCGGCTATACACAATATAGACTAATATAATGTAATGTTAAGAATAAAATGCATTTATTATAATACAAAACCTGTATCGCTAAATGGACTGTAGAAGCATGTATTTTAAACAATTTAAAATACATGTGAATCAGGGTATAGAACGAATGCAGCACCATTACCTTTGCATAACATTTAAATTGCCCTGACGGATGGAGAGAATTCTTTCCCCTGGCTAGTATGGTATGGTATGACAGCTGCTGTTGACACAGTTTGCATTTGATTTGTTCCGAAATGCTGCCAAACTTGACATGTTTTTTCCTGATATTGTGTAACCTAACTAGAATGTGCTCTACTTTGAGTGTTTTTTTGTCGGATAGTGCCACTTTAAACCAAGGCGGTTATCAAAACCAACAATGGGGACACTTATTGGGAGCAAAACATATGACAGCAAATCGTGGTGATATGTATATTTGTTGTTTCTCTTTCTCGCCCTCATTGTAAATGTAAATGTAGCACCCCCATCTTCCCAATGGAATGTCCCGCTGTAAAACACACACGATTCTCTCAGGACTGCGATTAGACTATTAAGGACGAAGTCTGCTTAACGACTTTCTATTAAAGGTTTCCGAATACATCCTGTTATTTTTCATCCAGCAAGATAGACTGAATTGAATCGTTCTAAGCATAAATGTGAGGGAAATTCTTCCTCAGCTTGTCAAAATACACAATATGCATTTTAAGTGCCTGTCAGATACAAGCACACTACTTCTTGCCAAGAATGATTCCTTTGCCAAGTTACAACCCCACAGGAGCATTTAAACACTTTATTTTATTGCGCTAAGGAGAGAGAGAGAGAGAGCGAGAGAGAGCGAAGAGAGAGAGAGAGAGAGAGAGAGAGAGAGAGAGAGAGAGAGAAGAGAGAGAGAGAGAGAGAGAGAGAGAGAGAGAGAGAGAGAGAGAGAGAGAGAGAGAGAGAGGAGAGAGAGAGAGAGAGAGAGAGAGAGAGAGAGAGAGAGAGAGAGAGAGAGAGAGAGAGAGAGAGAGAGAGAGACTTCTTTTTTTTTCTTTTTTCAGTCACTCATCTGGTCCTTTGTTACATATAAATGGAAAATGTGTTCATTTAATGTTATTACTACCTGCTTTTCATTATGTGTGTGTGTGTGTGTGTGTGTGTGTGTGTGTGTGTGTGTGTGTGTGTGTGTGTGTGTGTGTGTGTGTGTGTGTGTGTGTGTGTGTGTGTGTGTGTGTGTGTGTGTGTGTGTGTGTGTACATGTACAAATTAATGAATTGAATATGTATGTGTGTGGTGTTCTATAATACATGCAATCTATGAATAATTGCACCAATCACTAGTTGCATGCGTATGTGTACTTACATTGCCCTCGCGGGCACTGCGCCTTTGCCCAAAGAGACTAATAACGTCCTCCCCCTCCACCAGAGAAGGTGTGAGTCGACTGGAGATGATTTTATACGCTAGCCTCCTCCCTTTATTATTCAAACCTGACGGCAGCACAGGGTCCGTAGGCCCAATGTGCCCGGGAGCTAATGAAGCCATCGCCGCATCAGGCCTCGTTCGCTGCGGCGTCCTCTTGGCTAATATAGCTTGCAGTAAAAAGGCCATCGCTTCACTAATAGCACCGTGTTTCTCATGGAAGGTTCCGGGCCGTGGGACGTGAGCGTGACATATACACAGAAATGGACGGGAGATCACCGGGAATGGTTTTGCATGTGCACCATAATACCTTGATGGACAGCACAGGACCTCTGCAGGAAGGTTGTAAACACGTTCACATTTTAGGAACAAATGGATATGAAATGAGACGTTCACCATTAAATTAGGAACATAAGAAATTGATATGAAATGGGACATTCACCATTTATCTAAACGAGAAAAGCAAAACTCTTTATAACATTGAAACATACTAGCTACAAATTGGTCAACCTCCGCCATCGCGTATCATTTCAACTCAAACCATCCTTGTGTGTTGCCCGTAATCTGTCGCCTGGAAAGGTTACCCGCAGGAAGCTTTTATAATATTAAGACATCAATCACACACACAATCTTTTTCCCTGAGCACGGCCTCCAAGAATACCACGGTTCCTCCCCTGCTGCGCTGGGGGCCCACAGCGGGCCCCGCGCTCCACACACCTCCCGTCCTCCAGTCCTGGTGCTCTGCTGTACATTCTGTCTGGCCGCGGTGAGGCGTGTGAGAGGGAGTGGGTGCGGCTGTGTCTGCCTGTCCTACAGCAGGGCTATGCGCTTATGACAAAGGTGATCAGTGAGATTATGTTGCTCGATATTGTGGTTGCGATTATTCACTGCAGTTAACAGATTATCAATTCGTTATTCCGTTGGGCCTACTGTGTATGTACAAACGTATAATGGTAAAGTGGTTGCTGGTTCTGTAATTCAAATTCAATATAACGGGTGCAAACAATAAGATTTGTTTATGTCTTTATGTTTTTTCTCTTCTTTATATAAATAAATGAAATACAACCTTTCACTCTTAGCTAATAGCAAAGGTCAGAATCCCAATTTTTGAATAATTTAAAATTAATTGTGCAGCACAAATTACAATGGATAAGATGGCTAATACCTTTATTAACAAGCAGTCTTTGTGGGGGGGAATCTGACACTGAGGTCAGGTGTCTAACCCTCACAGCCAGTCTATTAGTTTCTTATTCTCAACCTATTATATTAGCCTCTTATCATCTTCTAGAAGAGCTTTAGATTCTTTGTTACGGAACAAGATTTAGGTTAGATCGAGCTTGGCTTATTCTTTCATTTCACATTGCAAATTTTAAATGATGATGATAGCGTATGTACGGTTAGCTTGTCGCTTTGATTCATGATTGATCAAATAAGCCACGTCATCAGCAGCACTATTGAACTTGAAATTCTGAGAAAAAGTTTCCTTTTTTTTATCATCTCTTGACTTTCTTAGCAAGTGTTCCATGAGGGGATCAAGGTGCCTCTTAAAGCACTAGGGGGACACGCCGCAATCAGTGTGGCGGCTCAAAACTTGAATGTGTCAGATCGTTGGAAGTAAATAACAGTCGGAAGGACCAGAAATAGCTTTAAAGTGAAGTGACAAAGTGGCTCTCAGAGATGGAAGATATAACAATATGTACGAAGAAGTTCTCCATTCATTGCATACTTGAGTAAAGGTGTCCTGGAGCAAGCAAATCTATTCAGTTGAATGAACGCCACGGTACCTTAACACCTTTGAAAGCAAACAACATGTTATTGCTGCAAGGTACTGGCAATAAATGATACAGTTTTAATGTCTAACTGTCTTGGAAATCCACCCGATCCTTTTGTGTTCTCTGGCAGCACCTCTGAGCTGACAGGAACAGCAAATCCTTTAGCTGTATGGGTTATCAAGAGGGCTCAAAGTTGTTAAACAAACATCGGCTGGAACCATGTTGTAATAGACAACATTATTAAATTGCAAAGGGGTTTTATATGTGCTTGGATTATCCAATGCTCATATATTTCACCCTGCTGTACCGCTTCTGTGAGTATTTCCAGTATTTGGGTTCTACTCCTGCTACTTAAATCGCTGCTACTTCTGGTGCACCAACCATGAGCTATACTTGCTACTACGTAACTGCCTGCAGTGTGTAGCAATCTGCTTACCAAATGGCTAGCTTTTCTTATGTGCATCCAGTTGCGTTTAGCGTGCGTTTTACAGACAGCAGTAACTACTGCTGTCATGGGTCAGTGGATCTCAGCGTTTGCTACTTTGGTATCTTGCTGTTACTATAAAAAGGCAATACGAGTGCCGTTGATGCTGAATTCTGTGTACATATGGCCTTACACCCATGTGATTACGGGCAGGTCATGTTTGCTTCCTTTCCCAGACAAATTCCATGTCCCCAGGGGCTGTGTCAGACAGACACCAACATCCCCTCAGGGCCACCCCTGGCATTCTCCTGCTCCACGGGAAGCCCACGCTACTGCACAGAGGGAGAGACACAACGCCCTGCTGTTGTCCTGAATAGAAACTGCCCTCTTTTTTTTGTGTGTCGTGCTATTTTTGAAATAGATGCTCGTCTCTGTTGCCCTTGACTGTGGCGTACAAAAGCTTGAACTGACTGAGATCCGCCGCTCTGAAAATACAGGGATTTAACTTCATGAAATGAAGTAACCTCTAGCACATTTTTTACCTAAGTGGGCCAGTAACATATTTACAACTTTGAAGTCAGAATGAAAGGGGAAATATATCGCAAAGCGGGCGGGGCAAGCAGATGTTTTTTTAACTAGCTTGCTCATGGGGACCCCCATACTAGTACCATAGGAACCATACCACTAGGAACCATACAGAACATGAAGGGTTGTGGTGTCTCTGTTTTTTTTTTTGCCAATCACAGACGGACCAGCCACTGTGCGTCATAGCGGGATAAACCTCTGCCTGGCACGCTCACGCCAACCAGAACGGGCTAATTGTTTGGTGATGATACTGCGATCACTGCCCTGTGGGTGGTTAAATACAATACCATGAAATCTGCTGCCTACTCATTGCCAACACTGAAGACACATACACACCTTGTGATGGTGTGTGTGCATGGTGGGGATGACCGATCTCGCAATTCATGCTGGTTGTCAGCATGACAAGCGAGGAGTGCTAGCATGCTGGAGGCTATTAGCAGGAGTGGATGGTCCTTGAGGGAGCATTGTCATCATGAGCTACTCTGGATCCACTCAGCCACATGGCATCATCAAGGCCTTGTTAGCATTTTATTGCAGTATTGATTCTGATGTGGGCCTGGAAGCTGGTCATGTCGTGCTCTTGGATCGCCCAGGCGGCACTAAAACAAAGAAAGAAAGACTGTTGGTTCGACACTGCAGAGCAGAATGACACACTCACACAAACAGCTCTTGGGGATTGTAGTGCATGTTTGTGTGTCTTGATTTAGCCCCCCGATGCTAATTCATTGAAAGTAGTTTTATTGTGGGGTTTTGTCTGTTCAGGACCATGACCATAGGCAATAACAACTTTTCACAATCCTCTGAACATCACCGGCCAAGGTAAAATATGCTTCATGCATTTTCCATGGCATAGCACTGAATTCATTTGATGTGAAGCTGTGCGGTGAAGCGCTGGTGTAGGACTACTCCCATACATCATGAGAATGAGGGCATGGTGTATGGTGGATACCGCTATAGGTGCTGATGGGAAGTCGACTGATCCTGCACTGCAAACACCCCCCCCCCCCCCCCCCCCAAAGCAAACAATAAATATTAAGATTAATAAAGATATACCATCACTTTCTATCTCAGCTATGAGTCATAACTGGGAGAGAAAGCCGGTCATACCTTATGACAGACATTTGTTGATTCAAATTCCTACCCAGCGCTGACTCAAGGTTTCATGATACCATATGAGAATGTAATCTGTTTGGGGATGTGGAACGTGTGGAAGAACGAGTGCTTTGCTTGCATGTGGAGGTGTGAGCGTGTGCACCTGTGTCTTTATTTACCATGGGCATATTGGCCATCCCAGCAGGCTCCCAGACGCCCGGCATTTTTATATAACCAGGCTTCTTCTGAACTGAAATGACTCTGGTTATCCATCTATACGTCTATTTATGCACACATAGAATAGATAGATATAGATAGATATTTTAAAAATAGATATTTTACTAACAATTAACAAATATTAACAAAGGGTTAGGTAATGACTAGTTTGCCATTTATTATGGCACCTTATTATAAAGTGTGAGCGAAAAAAAATATATATATATACATATATATACATTTTAATACATTTTATTCTGGCACGATACATTACGTCTCTGTCATCTTAGTTTGTACCCTTGTCCATGTAATGTCAATGTCAATCATCTGTCTAACTATATGCTGTGTTGCTTTTATGCTTTTGTATGTTCTATCTAACATCAACCTGCCAGGGACTACAGATGAAAAATAGTTTTTTTAACTAAATCTGGTGCATTTTTATGTCCGATGTAATGGCCATGTTGATTAATATATATATATATATATATATATATATATATATATATATATATATATTATATATATATATATATATATATACGTATATATGGTAATATTTCACGATAAGGGTACTTTAATTAACCATAAATTATAGCTTATGTTAATTAATGCAGCATTTGCATAGGAGTTAGAGCTGGTGTTAGGGTTATTGAGTAAGGTTAAGGTTTGGGTAAACCCTAACTCTTAAATAATTTATACACACTATAAAACACCATAAAAAATATATATAACTAGACCATAAGTTAACTCTAAGGTTAACCATGAATTTTTGACAATTCAAATGTTAGACAGAAAGGTATTTTCGTCAAATCATCGTGTTAGGAGAATTCTGCATGTTTAACAGCACAAAGTGGGTGTTACCACGACGTTACCTGGCTCGGCGAATGAAAAGTGGGGGATTGACTCATTCTTCTGTGTGCAATTTGCTGTGTTATATTTTGCTTTCAATAAATGTCCTCATTGTCTGCCTGATAACCTCTTTGTGCAATGGCAGTGGCACTATCCAATAATTTCATTTTCCAAGCCGAGCACATTCTAGACTGTAGAGAAGAAGGTGACACAATAGCAGGGAAAAAAAAGAGTAAAACCATTAAAAACGTCAAACGCAAACTGTGTCAACAGCTGCCTTCATATCATAGCACTCACGGTGGTGGAAATTAGTCCCTGTTGGTCCTCCGTTGTGCAGTTTAGCGGTTCTGCTAAATTGAATAGTGCCGCATTTGTTATTGTCGCTGAAAAGTATAATTAACATGCATTTATGTTCTTTAATCAGTCAAACGCCTCGCTTTATTGATGCAGGACTTGTGCTGATTGGATGTGAACACTGTTTGTAATCAGACCGAGTGGAGCGTCTCCACAGAGACCCACCACGGTTTGATTTCATTTGATTACAAGCCATGACTATCATATATAAGGCTTATAGTAGCCTTCATTTGTGGTCAAATCAGATGGAGACCTAAACGGACGTGCACATTGTCGTCATATTTGGAAAAGTTCCTTTGTTTCTAGAGAGAGGGGGACATTTAGCAGAGGACCCGGCCCGGTAGACAGCTGGGGGACGCCTGACACCTGATTTTTCATTAACATTCTCAAGATTTTGAACGATGCAAAAAGTCACAAAAAGTTGGCATCATAATAAAAAATATATGGGTCTGGCCTGACGAATTTGCCTCGATCATGTTAAATCTTAATCTTGGACGACCCCTAGTTAATTGTCTGTAATCCTTAGTTAATCCTTATCACAGCATTAACTAATGTTCATAAATGATTATCGTTGTATGGTCTGTTATTGTAATTTAAGTAAACAACCTCCATACGCAATACCCGTCTCCAAAGCGACCCACGTTCTGGCCCTTCCCACGCTCCTGAAGCGGACCTAAAGTTAGGGGGCAGGACAGAGTGAGAGGCGGCGGCGACGTGCCATCAGCCAGGAGGGCACGCCGAGGGGGCGGCTGACATGATTACCTCACCGCAAAGTGGTCCACGTCTTTAATTAACCTCTGCTCAGGGGTATGAAAAGGCCTCGGTGCACGTGGGATTGTGTGTGTGTGTGTGTGTGTGTGTGTGTGTGTGTGTGTGTGTGTGTGTGTGTGTGTGTGTAGTGTGTGGTGTGTGTGTGTGTGTGTGTGTGTGTGTGTGTGTGTGTGTGTGTGTGAATGGGTTTGCGTCCCTTGTGTTTAATATCCACCGGTGTGGCCATCATCATCACCGTGACTGGTTTTGTATTGTCCTCTGTCATCCTGTGTCCGCTCAGGCCTACTTGTTTGTGTCTCAACTCAGCCATAGCTCAACAAATGCATTGAATGGAGGGGATCAAATCTAATCAAAGCCTCTCTGTGTTTTCGCCCCTGGCAGATTGAGGACATAGTGATGTTCATTCAGGACGAGGAGGAAGGCGTGCCCATCAGAACGGTCAAGAGTTTCATGACCAAGATCCCCAGCGTGGTCACAGGTGAGTGACAGGCTTCCAGAGAGTCTGTCTGTCTGTCTGGCTGTCTGTCTGTCTCTCTTTCTTTCTCTCTTTCTCTCTTTCTCTCTCTCTCTCTTTCTTTCTTTCTTTCTTTCTTTCTTTCTTTCTTTCTCTGTCTGTCTGTCTGTCTGTCTGTCTGTCTGTCTGTCTGTCTGTCTGTCTGTCTGTCTGTCTGTCTGTCTGTCTGTCTGTCTGTCTGTCTGTCTGTCTGTCTGTCTGTCTCTTCTGTCTGTCTGTCTGTCTGTCTGTCTGTCTGTCTGTCTGTCTGTCTGTCTGTCTGTCTGTCTGTCTGTCTGTCTGTCTGTCTGTCTGTCTGTCTCTCTCTCTCTCTCTCTCTCTCTCTCTCTCTCTCTCTCTCTCTCTCTCTCTCCTCTCTCCCTCTCTCCCTCCCTCTCTCCCTCTCCCCACCTCTCTGTATATTTAGGTTTAAAAATGAAGAAAGCCGTTGGTGTTAAGGTTTCATTGCAGCTCAAAGTTCAAATGGTAGTTGAATCTGAGCTGTCTGCTAGGCCTAGGGTAGCGTTGATGCTAGGTTGGGCGTCAGCTCTCAACTCTATAGGAGTACATTTGCAACTCGAGGTTCAACACTCATCGTGTGTGTGTGGACCACAAAGTATTTGAGAGTTGTGAATAGAGAGCAGATTTTTATACACTCGGCTGCAAGTGTTGTCGTGATCGACTCGAGCCACACAGCTTTTGCCCTCTCTATGGTGACGAGAGGGTCTTTGACAGCATTGCCAAACCCTAAAATATCCAGCACTGAATCCACCAATCTATATATAAAACCACATATAACACATAACATAACGTAATATAACGCTCAATGTTGGCTGATGTTTTGAAATTATATTTACATTCAGTAAGTTTCCCATATGAAGCAGCTCTCTGGGTGCCCCGTACACAAAGAAAGGCCATGAAAGAGAGAGATCATGTTCATGGAACCTGCATCTGGACCACGAATAATACTAAATAATAAATAAGTGTAAGATAAGAGAAGACAGAGAAAGCTGCAACTATGGTTCGAAATGATTCTATGTATTCCTCTTAAACCCTATGAGGCTTTGGAGATATCACTAACTAATTACTCAAGTAATGTAACCGATAACGTCTGACATATCAATACCATGCTCTTTAATAATAAAGCACAGTTTTCGGTACCCATCCCTACTCCTACAGAGGCAAACGTAAACACAAACGTATGGTTTAATAGACCATCAGACTTATAAGACAGGAAGTCAAAACAACCCTGTTTTGTCTACTTTAAACCAAGCTAATAGAGATTTCTGGGCATAAGTTAATGATCATGTCTTCAGCTCTTATAAACACACTACCAGCCAGAAAAATATAATGCTATCTCTATTTCTCATCTATCCCTCTCTATCATCCTCTTAATCACTCTCTCTTTCTCCCAACCAATCTTTATCTCCCTGCGAGGGTCTTTAACGGCCTGCCTCCTGTCTGGTCAGTCCTTTATCAACTCTCCCTCTCGCTCCTATGATGGAGAGAATGAGCTCCAGAGGTGTGGAGACACTGATAGAGCTGAGTCTCCTTTGTGCAGCACAACAAAGTAACTTCAACAAACACGGCCAGCCACCCTGATGCATGGAATCACTCGCAAGCAGTGGGAATTGTGAGCTCAGCAGAGGTTTATGATATATTTTCTCATTTTATTACAGGTACAGATATCGTGCAGTGGCTGATGAAGAATTTGGACATTGAGGATCCAGGTGAGGATGAACAATGGTTCACTGGATGTGTCAAAGAACATCCTCTCCAGGAATTATAAATCTGTTTGGAAGGATTGATTTCAAGTGCAAACAACTCATGGTTTCTCAAAGTCCTCGATGCAATTTATTGTTGAAGTCCATCCATGAATTGTATGCTCTGAAGGATCACGTGATAATATTTTAAGTCTGTATTTAAGTATTCACATCCATATCTGAAGTTGTTTTATTGTTCAAATGGATGCTGCCGTGTGTGTGTTTTTGCGTGTTTGCGTGCATGTGTTGTCTGACACTACAATCACCGCTGGTTGTTTTTCAAGAACTAATCACAAGCACTTGTATGTGCAACCTCTCCCAAAAACGCACATGACATGATGACTTGATTGATTGTAATGTCAACACAGTCGAGCAAAAGTTGGGCGGAAGTCCGATGCCTTTTGATCATCACCATGAGCACTGAGACCAGCTGTGATGTTGTGTGCAGCTGAGGCCGTTCACGTCGGAGGCCTGATCGCCTCCCAGGGCTACTTCTTCCCCATCTCAGACCACGTCCTGTCCCTGAAAGATGACGGAACCTTCTACCGCTTCCAGGTAAGCTGAAAAGACTCCCACAGTCAACCACCCCCATGCACAACAGGACGAACGAACGAGATTGAATGATGGCAAGACGGAGGAAGAGTGAGAGTGAGAGAGAGAGAGAGAGAGAGAGAGAGGGGAGAGAGAGAGGGGGAGAGGAGCGAGGAGAGGCAGAGAGAGAGGGAGAGAGAGAGAGAGAGAGAGAGAGAAGAGGAGAGAGAGAGAGAGAGAGAGAGAGAGAGAGAGGGGGGGGGAGGGGGAGAGAGCAAGAGAGGGAGAGAGAGAGAGAGAGAGAGAGAGAGAGAGAGAGAGAGAGAGAGAGAGAGAGGAGAGAGAGAGAGAGAGAGAGAGAGAGAGAGAGAGAGAGAGAGAGAGAGAGAGAGAGAGAGAGAGAGAGGTTAAAGGGCTATCCTTGCCTTGTTAGTTTTGTGCCTCTGAAGTCTGCAGACCTACAGTCAGTGCGTTTACATGCAGAGTCATTATCGGAAAAAGAATCGAATAAGACCTCAACCAGACTTTTAAAATGCATATAAACACCTTTACCCAATCTACTTCGGACCGAAATCGGTACATGAATGGACAAGCAAGATCAGATAAGAACACCTAGTTAACTCGATCAGTCCGATCTCTACCTGCATGTAAACCATGTAAACATGCATCGTATCTCGTATCGGATTTCACATTCTGCGCACTTTTGGCACATTTGGCACATTTATATTTGTATTATACATCATATTTCATCATATTTATTTATTTACTTAACACACAGGTCACCTACAAACGGACAGTTACATGCACTGTATATAGTATGTTTATTTTATCTTTATTTTATCTTATTCAAATAATTTGGTCGGCTACTATAATTTTATTTTAAATTAGGCCATTTATTGTATATTTACTGTTTTTCGCACTTCTCTTTTCCCGCTGTATTGTTGGTCAACTGTGAATTTCTCCCAGGGGGGGTTAATAAAGGACTATCTTATCTTATCTTATGCTTGAGATCTTGCGGCCGGGGGGCGTGAGCCGGAAGTAGAAGGAGACGGTAGTCGTGTTGTAAATATTTAATTATTTCTTTATATGTTTATGGTTGTTGCCGTCGGAAAAAGCAGAAGATGGAGGAAGCAGGTGTCAGGCCATTACCCCCTATAAGAAGTGTATCATCATCAACACGCATCCAGTACACACTACGCTTCGATTTCACCCAAGGATGAATTAAAAGTACATGTTTTCTTAAAAGATGGTCGTCAACGAGGTTGTAAAGTAGAAACTTCGGGCACATCTGTCAAAATAAATGTGTTTTTTTTCGGACTTGTATACGATCTTTATTAATGCATTGCGCCACGACCGAACTGACGTGATATCCTCTGATATTATGAATCTTCAAGATTGCGTCGGGTTCTCCGACTCTCTGGTACTTCCACAGCAAAGACGCGTAGTGGGGGTAATCTCGGCCATGGTGGAGAAGGAATTGGGGGAAAGGAACTTTTGCTTTGACTCTCTGAAGTCCAGAATGAAACGTTACATGGAGGAGAAAGGGATTGTTGCCCAGTTGTCTACTGAAAACATCTTTCTCGAATGCCACCTGAGTTTGTTGTTGCTGGGGGGTGTGGCTCTATAACAACACTTGTTGAAAGGGCTACAGCGCCACCTAGGGTAGCGGATTCAGCCATCCTCCGGCCATTATCCGAACTCTTAAAGGCCATGTACGTTCGGATAATTGACACGGTCCGTTCGAGTAGCAAAATCGGTAAAAGGCTTATTCCGATCTAGCTGTCCCATGTAAACGCACTGTTGCCATGTTTACATGAAACTGAAGGAGGAATGAGAGGGAGCATAAAAGCATGGAAGAGAAAAAGATTATGTGACATTTGGTTACACTAGCATTCATTCACTCATTCATTCAGTCATTAATGGGCGTTGTGTGATGATAAGAAATCCTGGTTCTGAAATACCGGATTCCTGTCAAAGAATTATTAAGTTATATACAGAAGGTGTAAAGTCACTGTAATTCTAAATCTACCTTTGTGGCTGTCTGACAAGATGGAATTTCTTTGTAAATATACAAGATGTGGCCCCCCTCTGACCTTAAACCCCATCCTGCGTCCGACTGCTGCTATGTCTTCCCATTTCTTCCCTGCACGGTGGGCTGGGGTTGGGGAGAATCTATGACCCTATTTGAAATGGTGTCCTTTTAAAATAATCATCACAAGGAGAGAAGATGCTTGCTGCCGGAGCCTAGACTGACAGACTGACAGGCTAACAGAACAGTCAGAGGCGGAACAAACCCCTGAAACAAACCTGAAGAAAGCCAAAAACGACCCACTCTTTCTCAGCAATATAGTATAGATGCAAAGCAGCAATAAACATGATTCATTCACATTAAGTCAGCTGTTGTTTATTCAACTGATCTGTTAATCAACCTGATTTATTCTCCAGTTGGAGGAATGTGTGTGAGCGACGACAGTAACAATATCCGCATCTGAGGCAGACGTCCTCACTGTGGTTGGCGTTCCAGTTTACGCAAGCAGCGCTGAAATGAAAGCCTGGTGATGGGACACCTGGGTCTTGGCTTGCCACTTTACATGGTGTTCACCACAAGTTAGACAACGCCATTATTATGCCACCGATGACGCCTTGATTAATGAATTAGAGTCGCAACCGCCGGGATAGATGCGGCAAGGTCTTTTGTTGCCTAGGTCTGGTGGCCCCAAGAGAAGGCACGCTACAGAGATAGTATCCATGATTTTCATTGTGTTTTCAAAGTGGAAATTACTTTGGAAGTCGAAAGAGATCACAGAGGAGCAAAAATAATTATAAAAATTATCATAACCAAGGCTGTCTGAATTCACTAAAGTCTTTGTTATTTAAATCGACTGAAGGAATGTCTGAAAGGATGAATGAAGACTAAATATTAATGATAACAACTTTATTTTAACTTTTTACTTTAATTGTAATCGAAGCATATATATATATATGTATATGTATATTACAAAATTGGTGGTTCGCTACAATTCAAATTGATGGGGTCAAGGTTTTCTACAGTTTTGAGACATTGCAGGGAAAATAATGCCTGAGGGTGTCAATCTAGACAACCAGTTTACAAATCACCATTAAACATTAATTTAGCATGTATATTTTAGCATAAAACACATTCTCCACCACATGGGATGGTTTGCAAATCTGACGCAAAAATATCCCAATTAATGTGTTTATGCATATATCTTTATTATATATTATACATTTTCTACATGTTTTGATTAAGTCTAGTCCCACTGAAAGACGCACTGAGGTGTTCCTGGCTCAGATGAGTCCTCATGTTGGCTGTTCGGGCAGAGCCTACGTACATGTTCTAGCGCCAAGTCTTTGGCCAACGCCAATACTGTTTGCAGGGGAACCAAAGTGTTCCCAGACCCTGTGAATTAGGTGCTTTTAGGTCTGGCTTAGCCCTGGCTATTTTGCGCTCTGGACATTAACAATGTGCTCACTTGCTGTTTTTGATGTTTGTGTGATTGGCTACCTGGTGAACCGTATCACTGTGTGAAGTTACGACACCGGCTATGAGATACATTTCAAATTACATCTATTTTATTATACTCATTTCCAAATGGTTGTGTCTTATCTTGCTTACAGTAATAGGAACTACCTTTTTCTAATTCCCGCTAAAAGTAGTTCCCACGACAATATCACTCCTCAGGGCCTACACATCAGTACAACAATGTCTCTTGTTTATTGAGGTCGTTGAAATGTAGTTTCTGAATACATTAGTTGGTGACCTTCGGTTTTACCTCTACCCTTTCCTTAGGCACCATACTTTTGGCCTTCAAACTGTTGGGAGCCAGAGAACACAGACTATGGTAAGAGACTTGACATTCATATTTCAGTCTATATTTTTATTTTTACATGTATACCTGCAGTTGTTTCATAGTTTAGATTGATGTTGCTATAAGCGTGTGTGTGTGTGTGTGTGTGTGTGTGTGTGTGTGTGTGTGTGTGTGTGTGTGTGTGTGTGTGTGTGTAGTGTGGGTGTGAGGGTGAGGATGCGCATTTGTGTGTATGTTGTGTGTGTTTCTGTTTGTGTGTGTGTGATGTTTTGTGTATACATGTTGTTTGGGAAATGTTGGCGAGAGTCTTTTGTAAAACTTTGGAAGTCGAGGTTTCATGAAAACTCTGGCTGTCGTTGAGAGATTGATTTCCCAGCGCTTCTTTTATGACTCTGCCATACTTATTGATTTAGGAATTTCAGACTGGCTGTCATGGGTAAGTGGAATACTAAACTAGGAGGAAGTCGAAGTCTGAAATACTTCCTTCAACGATGGAAAAAAGAGTTTAGCTTTTGAAAAATCGGCTATGATATTGACCGCGCTTTCTTTTTTACTACTAGTAAGATATACGTTTCAGGTCAAGTAGAGATTGTCTTGTGCCGGTGGGAAGTGTTTAAACCCCTGCTTATGACTCAATTTGAATACAAACTGCATAGCTTTGATAGTCAGGTTTTCTGTATTATGTGTTCGCCAAAGTCAAGGCACCTTGTGCTTTACATGCACTTCATTCATTAATACCGCCGTGGAGAAATAGGCACTGTATATGACCCACAATGCACCTACACCGTGCAGACATTTACGATGCACAAAAATGGAACTTCTACAGACTCAGTTTTCAAGCACCTGTTGGTATGTGACCTAAAACAGTTTGAGATGGGGGCCTTTGCTTTGTGTTTATGTTGTTAATAAGAGCTGTGTAGATTAAGCTTTGTACACGGATATTCATGAGAAAGTAAGCCTAGATCATCCGTCTATGGTGGCCCTGAGAACTCAATGCACTGCAACTAAAGAAAACACATGCGAATAGACAAAACACAAGCAAAATAATAAAACGTCTTTATCAAGTTGACACGTATGGGCAGCATTTAGATAACACACTGTCCAGTCAGACAACACACATTACACAGACGCCATGCAATTACACTAAATGACAATGGGGATGTTTCCACAGTACACTTAGAGGTGATCAACAGGTCTGGACACCTCAGTTATATTTGAATTGTGCGATCACAATATTAATTAAACCTAAGCTGTGTCCAGACCTGCTCATAACTTTTAAGAGTTTTCCAAAAGCTAATGTGTTCTCACATTAATGAATATGTTTTGTTTACCACCTCATGTTTGGTCTATTTGCGTGTGTGCTTTCCTAAGTTTCAGTGGCTTGAGCTCCCAGTTGCGACCGTATCCATCTCTTCCTCTCCATTATTTTCCTCCTCTCTCCTGTGTGTCCTGTTAGTCAACCTGTCTGTCTGTATTTCTGTCTGTTCTCTTTCTCTCAGCCATCTACCTGTGCAAGCGGACCATGCAGAATAAGACCAGGCTGGAGCTGGCAGATTACGAGGCGGTAAGTTAGGGAGCCTTGGTGTGTGTGTCATTGTTAGTTAGCGGTGTGCATAATTCAAGCTAATGATGCAAGGTGGAGCTTATTGTTCGTGTCCTCAAACTGCGTGTGTGTGTGTGTGTGTGTGTGTGTGTGTGTGTGTGTGTGTGTGTGTGTGTGTGTGTGTGTGTGTGTGTGTGTGTGTGTGTGTGTGTGTGTGTGTGTGTGTGTGTGTGGTGTGTGCATGTGTGGGGGTACTTTGTGTATTTCCTACTGTTTGATTCCTCTTCCTCTGCGGGGCAGCTTTCTGCTCTATCAAAGTGGGACGTAGGGTTAGTGTTTGGTACGGAGCGGTGGGAGTGAATAGTGTTTATGTTCAACAGGAGAACCTGGCCAGGCTTCAGAGAGCCTTCGCCAGGAAGTGGGAGTTTATCTTCATGCAGGCTGAGGCCCAGGTCAAGTAAGTGTGCCCCCGTCACCATAGCAATACCATAGCAATAAAATAATAACTTTGCTTTGAGGCGCTGAGAATAGCTCAGAAGTGGAAGTGAAAAGGCTTGTGTCATTTGTGTCGTTTATATAATTTCTACTCATGCAGTCTGGTATGGTGTCTCAAAGCTTTAAGCCGGTAATAAAATCAGGAGGACATTGGAGTCCTGCCATGCATAAAGAATGAGTTATTAAGCTATATGAGGCTAAGCATTTTGCTAACCAAATGTCAGGATGTCAATGGGACTGATTTCTGTGCCTCAGGATTGACAGGAAAAAGGATAAATCGGAGAGGAAGATACTGGACAGCCAGGAGAGGGCCTTCTGGGACGTCCATAGACCTGTGGTAAGGCTGCCTGACCGTGTGTGTCATTGTGTGTGTGTGTGCGGGTGTCATTGGTGTGTGTTTGTGCGTCTGTGTGTGTGGGTGTGGGTGTTTACTGGTGTGTGTGTGTATGTGCTGTGTGTTTGTACATGTGTGCTTTGTGCAGGCGTGAATGTGTGTGTGTGTTTGTGTGTGTGTGTGTGTGTGTGTGTGTGTGTGTGTGTGTGTGTGTGTGTGTGTGTGTGTGTGTGTGTGTGTGTGTGTGTGTGTGTGTGTGTGTGTGTGTGTGTGTGTGAATAAAATGCAGCTTTAACTTGTGTTGAACGCTCTCCAGCCAGGCTGTGTCAACACGACAGAGATGGACATCAGGAAGTGTCGTCGCATGAAGAATCCTCATCGAGTTAAGAAGGTACCGGTACTCGCTTCGCCAGCGATTGTGCTTTGGGCCGTTCAAATGTCAAAACACTTTTGAGATTATGAGATTGTGGGATCTCCTAAACTGAAAAAACGGCACACATTATACACCAAAAAGAAAATTGCCATCTGAAATCTTCATTTATGCTGAATACCATTTTTTTAGAGACACAGACAGATTTTGCTGCTATATCTACAAACGTCAAGTGCATTTCTCAGCCAGTAGTGCTGTGTTAGGGTGCAAACACTTGGGAGTGCTTTAATGCTGATTTGATCGCGTTGTAAATCTCTTCGTTGACTAATGAGATTGCCGGGGCGTCCCTTGGAGTCAGAGAAGAGTCAGAGTAGAATTGATCAGTGCCAGCACTAACCCTGACCGCACTATGTGGCTGCAGGCGGCTCCCTAACGCCAGCCCATATCGAGTACTTGCTGCACTCACTCCAGTGCTTACAACGTGTGTCGTCACTCTTTCACAAGGAGTGAACCGTTTTTTTTACTAAATGTTCTCATCGTGTGGTATGGTTCTGTCTTCGGTGTCCCGGTCCCAGTCGGTGTACGGTCTGGCAGAGGAGCCCACCCAGGTCCAGAGCCCCGTGCACGGGCCCGTGCACAACGCCCGCAAAGGCACCAAGGAGGACCTGGAGAAGGAGGTAGGACCCTGGGAGGAACACGTCGCACATGGGGTCACCTCCATCCATCCCCATGTGTTATCATCACCCCTTTATTCCTCTAAAGAGGGAAGGGAACAGTGCGTTCTCAGCGTGATTACCACAGCTAGAGGGAGGTCCGTTAGAAGGGATCTCAACACTTTGAAACAACAGCCTCTCCTCTCTGGTTAGATTGGCTTCCTGCGCCACCAGCTCGACCGCCACTGCATGAAGATGTCTAAGGTGGCTGAAAGGTACGGAGGTGTGGTGCTGTACAACGTGAGACAGGGATGTTCACAGCATCACAAGTACAGAGCTGCCTGACATTTAACGTGTGTGTGTGTGTGTGTGTGTGTGTGTGTGTGTGTGTGTGTGTGTGTGTGTGTGTGTGTGTGTGTGTGTGTGTGTGTGTGTGTGTGTGTGTGTGTGTGTTATGTGTGTGCGCGCCCGTCTGTTGTGTGAATTAAAGTTCAGTGATAATAAAGTCCTTCAACTATTTATAGATGGTGGTATAAAGGGCTAGGCCTGGCTCCCCATTGGCTGAGAGTGTGGGCTCAGCGGATCCTCTTTATCCGTGACCCCGAGAATCCCTGGTGCTAGACTTGGTTATTGCCAGCTCTAGAAAGCTGAGTGTGTGTGTGTGTGTGTGTAAGTGTGTGTGTTTGAGTGTGTGTGTGGCAAGTGAAAAGCATGTATCAAACTACAATCGATGGATCAAACTTTATACAGATAGCACTTTCCGTGCCAAACTCCATTGCATAGTGCCTAACGAGGGACACAACGCAGTGAGACATAAAAATAAACTGCTACAAGTTTTCTAAAATATCTAAATGAACTTAGCAGCATTTAGAGCAGAATTTTAACATGCATGAATGAAATGACACTGAAGAATGTATTCTATCATATTTTAACTTGGTGTGTGTGTATTTATGTGTGTGTGCGTGCATCGGACACGTGTGTGTATGTGTGTGTGTGTGTGGCCACGTGCAGTCTCATCAGCTACACGGAGCAGTACATGGAGTACGACCCGTTCCTCACTAGTCCGGAGCCCTCCAACCCCTGGACCAGTGATGACTGCACCTTCTGGGAGCTGGAGACCAGGTAGAGCCCCCCCCCCCAGCTAGACTGGATCAACTGGGCGGAGATGCACACTCAGATACACACTTCATAAAGATACGAACACATTTCATAAGGAAAAAATAATCTATAAGTCACAATGATCTGGTATTGAATCATATAGTAGAGTCAAATCTGATTTGTCAGGATGAATCTTCTTTGAATAATGTTTGATGTTGTTTCTATATTTGAGCTCAATGACGCTGGGTAGATTGGATGGATGGGAAAATAAACGGCTGTCCCCTGGGAAGGTTTTGGAGAGCACTGCGTATTTCCTCACTTGAGCATTGGCTCGAACAAGACAGTGGTATCGATTTAGCAGTTTTAGCATAAAAATATCATATATAATGGAAATAAAAACACAGACATAAATGTTCACCGTTGGATATTTTTAGAGGAAAAGAT
This sequence comes from Melanogrammus aeglefinus, assembly GCA_900291075.1. Taxonomy (NCBI): domain Eukaryota; kingdom Metazoa; phylum Chordata; class Actinopteri; order Gadiformes; family Gadidae; genus Melanogrammus; species Melanogrammus aeglefinus. Next base: position 411,568 of record OLKM01000005.1, read on the forward strand.
GGAAGCCGTGTTCGGTGTTCTTCTGACCGGGCTCATAGAGAGCTCAGTTTATCAGCCGGGGGGTTGGTGATGTAATGCTCGTATGATTGGCTGGATGTGCTGTCTGTCATCAGCTGCTTACGGTAAACCATCAGACTCTTTTAAGAAAGGGAGTGAAAAAGACTTGGACTTATACCCTCTGTTTCACCTCATGAGTTGACGTCATCATTGGTTTTCAGTTGAAATTTTGAAAATCTGAGCATGCCCTCCAAAGAGAGTAAAGGAATTAATATATACATCAACAACACTTAGACATCCTGGCCGTACCAGTTCCAAATCCAAACCGGTGTTTGGATTTGAACTGGTATCCGTTCCTTGTGTGATTCGCTCCCATCATCTTGCGTTTATTCATACTATTTGCAAAGACACAAACCAAATTTATATTGGTTATATATTCAGTAATATTTTATATTTAATGTAGATTTGTGTTTGCAATCCTGAACGAATGCTGACACCTGTATTCTGTTCCCAAACTCTGATCACCTAACAAACTGTCGCTCTCGTGTACACTACCTCTCGCTTGAATTATGGTGAAATTAATTGCAGCTGACACATAATCACCACGCCTAATGTAGCTGCATAATTCAGCTTAACGGGTTAATTAGAGGTTCCGGAAGAAATGTCTGATGAAATGATTAGACATCAAAATGGATGTCACGGGGAAACGCATACGTTGGGGACCTGAAACGTCCTTGATTCCTTTAAAAGATAAAAAATACCATCAACAATTAGTTTAGGGAGTCTTCGCTCTCTCTCTGTCTCTGTCTCTGTCTCTGTCTCTGTCTCTCTCTCTCTCTCTCTATGTCTCTCTCTCTCTCTCTCTCTCTCTCTCTCTCTCTCTCTCTCTCTCTCTCTCTCTCTCTCTCTCTTCTGTCTCTCTCTCTCTCTCTCTCTCTCTCTCTCTCTCTCTCTCTCTCTCTCTCTCTCTCTCTCTCTCTCTCTCTCTCTCTCTCTCTCTCTCTCTCTCTCTCTCTCTGTCTCTCTCTCTCTCTCTCTCTCTCTCTCTCTCTCTCTCTCTCTCTCTCTCTCTCTCTCTCTCTCTCTCTCTCTCTCTCTCTCTCTCTATGTCTCTCTCTATGTCTCTCTCTATCTCTCTCTCTATGTCTCTCTCTATGTCTCTCGACCCGGTGGGCAGTAAGGAGCCCAGCCAGCAGAGGGTGAAGAAGTGGGGCTTCTCCCTGGAGGAGGCGCTGAAGGACCCAGCAGGGCAGGAGCTCTTCCTCAAGTTCCTGGAGTCTGAGTTCAGCTCTGAGAACCTGCGGTGAGTGTGCCCCCGCCATGTCTGTAGGCCGTCTCCGTATGGGGCCCTGTGTCTGCGCCACAGCCCTGTCTTCATCATGAACCACCCTGGTACCTGCTAGGGACACTCCTAGGACCACCCTGAGTAACTCACCAGGATCACACCAGGGTCCACACACACACATAGGGACGCACGACGCACGGCAGGGAGCTTTCTTGGCAAGCTTTATCCTATCATGACAAAGCTTGCCAAACAAGCTCCCTGCCGTTGCCAGGACCGCAGAGTCGCTCCGACACCTCCGCAAGACCTCTGCATAGCCTCCCTCCTTACCCCCCACTACCCCTCCTCTTCCTCCCTTTCTCTCCTAAATACACCCCTCTGAAGCATTGTATATATATTTTTTACGTCCTCGCACTTACACACTTCTTGAATGTTGTACGTCCTGGCACTTAATGTACACACTTATTCTCTGTTGTACGTCCTGGCACTTAAAAATAGTATTAAGCATCGCGTAGCGTCTTATCCTAGCTATCTTTGTTGTTTACAGGAAATGGGTTAACCTAGCATTTGTAAGTGCATGGTGCTTGTTCTATAAACATCCTTACTGTATCGACAGCGATATATTGTTGTTTCTCTCTTTCTAAAGACGAAGAGAATAATGTATTTATTATAAGTGGCTTTGGATAAAAACGTCTGCTGAATGCCCTAAAGGTAAATGTGACTGGGAAATGTGTCAATTGTGCCTCACAGTTATGATCACACACACACAAGCATGCACGCACAAGAGGCAACACACATTCCCCTGCGCGCACGCCTCCCCCAGTGCCCACCACATCTCGTCCTCTTCCTGACCGCCTAGTGCCTTCCACTGTTCACTACTAGAGTCCAGAGGATGTCATTTCCCCCGTCTCTCGTTCTCTTTCTCTTAGTTCGGAAAGCGTCTCCAATCTATGCTGCCTGGCTAGCTAAAAACAGAATACACCATTTGAACATTTGTTATGCTAATAAGTATGACGGTCACACTTGACAATAATTACACATGTAATAAGCAATGTTACACCCTGCAACAGCATGCACTTTATATGGAATAAGGTTATGGAACACCCCTAGTGTGGAACCTCACTCCTAACCGTCACCCCCAGCCCTGCCCAGCCGGTGTAGTTCAGCCCCAGCTGTTTCACCGCTCAGTGAAGCCAGTGCTCCAGTATTTAGTTAGACTATTTGATGCACACACACACACACACACACACACACACACACACACACACACACACACACACACACACACACACACACACACACACACACACACACACACTCACACTCACACTCACACTCACACTCACACTCAACGCCCAGCTGCCTCTGTGTGGCCCAGAGCTATTTCGGGCCTCCGGGCTTCAAACGGTGGACTCTGTCTGAGTGTCGGGCTGGCGGGGCGTCTCTGCAGGTTCTGGCTGGCGGTGCAGGACCTCAAGCAGCGCCCCCTGCTGGAGGTGGCCGAGCGCACGCAGGAGATCTGGGCCGAGTTCCTGGCGGAGGGCGCGCCCAGCACCATCAACCTGGACTCCCACAGCTACGAGCGCACCGGACACAACCTGAAGGACCCGGGCCGCTACAGCTACGAGGACGCCCAGGTGGGCCTCACAGTGGGGGGCCTGTTGAGGGAGACCCCACGCCTGAATCTAGTGGGTTGAGATAGTGATGCATGTCGGATATCAGAATATATATGCAGATATGGATTTCATTTTTACTTAACAATTACAATGTGTAATTACTAAGTACAAATGTACAATAATAAGCATTAGTTACAAAATTGTGTAGGTTAATACCTTAGTTTTCAGGAACATCATAAGTAACCATGAACACGACTAGTAAATGATAGCTAGGCCGTTAGTTAACTTTTAATTAACATTAGTTAATGCTTATTAAGACATTCACAAATGTTAATTCATGGTAAATGAATGTGTATGTACAATTATTGTTATACTGGCTGTTTTGGGTTACCAGGATGCGTCAATCAAACATTCAATCAATCACAGCCCCCCAAATCTGAATGTTTGGAGTGTGAGCGGTTTATACACGCGACAGCGAAGAGGAAGCCAACAGCCATATGCCCACTCACAAATATATAAAAAGTATCCACCAGATGTTGGCAGGAGAAGGCCCTTATTATTTGGATATGGGTCGGTACTTATTCAATGAGGTTTATTAGTTTCCATTCAAGCCAGCCGATGCCCACACATGCTTCTGTCAACCAACGTATGAATTCAAGGGAAGATGAAGAAATTAGGATTAATTATGCTAAAATGAATCAGTGGACTAAAGTACAGACGCAGAGCTAATGGTAGACCCTGTTTTAAACTCCCAGGAGCTTTAGCTTTCTGTCTACAAACAGAAAGTGGGGCATTGAGTTGGTGGTATGCGGTTGAACTTACTGAGACAAGGTTTCAAAAAGGACTTCAATGTTTTTCATCTCCGATAATTTGTGTCTGTAGCTTCTTCCTCCAGTGACGACCATGTTTACAGTGATGCCCTGTTTCACACACACACACACACACACACACACACACACACACACACACACACACACACACACACACACACACACACACACACACACACACACACACACACACACACACACACACACACACACACAATTACTTCAAAACAGACACACACACACAGCCACATATTGACTGAGACACATCTTCCCGTTTCTTCAGCTTTTTGGCTTTTCTCTTATCGATCGTCTCGTTTGGTCTGTGTCTCCCTCCAACTCAGGACCACATCTACAAGCTGATGAAAAGTGACAGCTACACACGCTTCCTACGCTCCAATGCGTACCAGGACCGTCTGATTACCAGGAAGAAGGTACACCTGTGTGTGCCTGTGTGTGTGTGTGTGTGTGTGTGTCACTGCTCCAATGTAGTCCCACGCCCACACGTGCCTCAGTGAGAGCGTGTCTTGTGTGTGTGTGTGTGTGTGTGTGTGTGTGTGTGAGCGTGTGTTGTATGCGTGAGGTGGATATGTGAGTAAGCGTGCAAACAAACGGTTTCACTCAATGCTCGTGTAGTCACGTGGCCAGAAACAGTTGAGCTCTTGTTCACTCCGTCTCCTCTCTCCGGGGTCAGCCTGAGGCGGAGCAGGGCCGGCGCACCTCCCTGGAGAAGTTCACCCGCAGTGTGGTGAGTACCGGTACTGCCCCTCGGGGTAGCAGAAAGGTGCTTTATACAGTGTTACAGCAGCTCCCACCAAGACACAATCGCTATAAGAATAGAGTCAGTGAAAATAGTGTGATAATAATCCCCCAAATTATAACATTCAATAAATATTCTGTGGAGAATAAGTAGAAGTCATTCATTATTGTTTCTTGAAGTGAGAGAACTACACATTCTTGCGTATCATTGTTCTATTTTTTTTATAGTTGCATTAAGTTCCACCCCCCCCCCCCCCCACACACACACACTATTAGTAACACATCTAGTTACTCATGCATTTATTAAAATCTTTCAGGGCAAGTCTCTGACGGGCAAGCGGCTGACGGGCCTGATGCAGTCGTCCTGATGAGACCCCCCCCCCCCCCCTGCACCTAGAGGTGGGGCCAGCACCGCCTGAGAGGACTCAACCCCTGACCCTGAACCGGCCTCCAGCACCATCCAGCACAACACACCCCTTTAGAATTGAATTGGCCCCAATCATCCCCTAGCGCCGGGGGCGCTATGGTGACAGCATGCAATGAGTCACCTAGGGACTGAACGCAAGGACAGCGGCACCCCCCACCCCAACCCCCCATCCCCGAATAGAATGATTATGTGTCACCCTAAACAAACCCCTGACTGCCTCCTGAGCGGGGACCAGAAAACCTTCTGGACCAACAGGAACCCCACAGAGCTCTTCCACTGCTCCCCACCACAAGAGGAGGAGCCTTCTCCAACACGTCCTAGGAACCGGGGGTAATAGGTCAATCCACGGGGCTAGAGGTCTTTCTTTGAGCTGGACAGTGTACGTGGGTACCAGGGGCATGGGTGTGTAGGGAGTGGGGTGCAGCATGTTGGCACTAAAACACTCCCCACTGAACTGTTTGCATTCCAAAAATCGTTGGTCACATTTTTATTTAGTTTCATATCTTAAAGCACGATCAAGCCAGTCTGCCTCTTGCCGCTCTTAAGATGTGATGTGTATCGCAGTACTAAAATACACCAACTTTCTTGGCACCTAGGCCTTAAAAGTAACGTCATGTGACTTGAAGAATTGGCAGAAAAGAAGATAATCTCTGTGCTGCATCTATTTACTTCAAACTGCACGCTCACACACTATACCACTCTATTTTTTTTGTCCAGATCCAGCTAGCTGTAAATGTATTGATCATAATCGCTGATTACAGTAGCATAGTGAATACTGCACAAATAAACACAACATGTATTGTCTTCTCGTCGGGGTCGAGGTGATGCTGTTGTAAAGACATTCCACCCTACTCCCGCTCAGACGCCGTGGGGCGGGCTGCGGGTTTGATTTCCACTGCCTGTGTGACAGGACGCTGTGACAATAAAGGGTCATGTTTAAAGAGGGGCATCTGTTGTTCTGTTCATCGTCGCACCCAATGACTTCCAACCACACTGATTCCATTACATCCTAATTCTGATACTGAAATATACACACACACACAATTATCTCAAAACAGACACACACAGTCTATTCTGACACTAAAATATACGCACACACACAACAGAAACACACACGCAGAATTATCTCAAAACATACGGACACAAACAACACACACACACACACACACACAACACAACACACACACACACACACACACACACACACACACACACAATTCTGATACTGAAATATACACAAACGTACCCTTCTACAAGATATGTAACTAGTTTTTAACTGAATATAAATAAAGGAAGTCAAATATGCTATTATGAGCTGGTGCAGCCATCCATTCAACCTGCTCTTCTAGATGTGTAAGTTATGCTGCAAGACCAGAAACCATAGGCGTAGATTAGGGGGGGACATGTCCCCACCACTATTTAAAATACGAAATTTGAATGTGAAAATTAAAAAAAAAAGATAAAGTGCAAACCAATTACGACCGAAGAAATCTCCACATCCGAAATCGTCGAGTCTAAAAATCATACGATAGGCGCGCACCATAGCACGAAGACATCCTCACAGCATGCATACCTGCCCTCTAGTGGTAAATCCGCAGATTGCAAACATATGAAAAACGCAATTTGGTATCAAGTCGTTTGATTTGTCGACTGTCAGCCACTGTAGAAACATGGCGTTGTAAAATGACAGCGGAGTCGGTGCATTCCTATGGTGGCGCATTCAGATCGGACATCGTGACCACCTGAGAGAACGTGAACTTGGAAGGCTAGCCTAGCTTTTATGACTTCTAGTTCTAGCGAAGGCTAGTGCAATATCATGGCATTAACTTGAGATGTATACGGAACACTAGAAACCATCGCTACTGTACTAAAGGTACTCCACTCAACCAATAAAAGTGGAAGACAGAAATGTGTAGTAGCCGAAGCATAGACTAGCTAAAGCCTGTAATGTAGCTTACTGCAGTGTTACTGCTAGCTAACCGTTAACGTTAGCAATAGATGAGAACTAGCAGTTAACTGAGTTAATATCAAACATCGTAAAACAAGGTGATTTGTAGGTTTCTCTGCACTTACAGCGCATTTTTGCCTGCTGAAAAAGGATCTTAAATCGGTTCCTGCTTTTCTCTTAGTCATTAGATCCAGTTAAATAGCCTTGCGACGTAAGCCTTTTTTTGTTGTTTGTTTTTTTAATTAGATTTAATGTGATCGCAAGTGGGAGGAGGGTGGAAGTGTGCTGTGTACACAGCGTTATAATGGAGAAAGTCAAGACAAGACAGCCAGAATTGACATTTTTATTCAGAAACTAGCCGGTCCTTTTGCTTTCTGTTAAAAGCATGTTTGTGACACTGGATAACGATATGGATACATCATCTAGCCTGCATGTGGAGGGCCACATAAGGTAAGAAAAAATTGGTTTACATAAACTTTGCTGCTGGTTTTGTTTGCTCGTGATGACCTGGCCAAAGGTCACCCACGGTCCTAAGCGATTGTGATCTGATTCTGGTTGGTGCTCCAGCTATTATGCATTGTAATACAGATTGCAGCTAGTAGCAGATACACACGGTGCGATTGCTATGCCAATGGTTATAGTTGTTTTGTCTGATTGAGATATGTGACGTTAGACTTGGAGCCTGGTAGGCCTATCCTGACATAAATATGTTCTCACATAACCTGTGTGATTATCCTAAACTGTAGGGGACTTTTGTTTGCGGGCAATTTGCTGATGATGTAGTAACGAGTGAAGTCTACATTGGTCCTTCGCGAGGGTTTACTGGTGGTCAGGATTTGGCAGATGCAATTCTCCTCTGGGCGCTTTTTTCCCCTTCTTTTTTTAATGCAGCATATGCTACCTGCAGCCCTTGCTCGTCTTCAAAAGGCTGATGCTCAGTACCTCGTTTCATTTCGTACCCCCTTTACAGTCTGGCATTGTTTGTCTGGTAAACTTTGTTGATGTCAAGATAAGTGTAAAATTGCCAACACTTTGGATTTTCAAGTAACACCTGAGAATACACTGTGGAGCATATTGTAATGCAGCGTTGAATGGATGAATAGCTTACGCGCGAGAGGCAGCTACAGGTACGCAATTATTTTATGGCATTCATGCATCTATTCAACCAGTTGGTGTTTCACACCCACTTTTACATGTAAATTAATTAAATTGACTAAAGATAAATCGGTGCATGGCATGAGACATGTCCCTCCCTCCTCATTACTGTGCTGCCCACACATAATTGGGTTAGGTAAATCAGGTCCTACGGTATTCTGGCCTTCATTTATAATTTTTAGTTTATCATTTAATTATTTCAAGTTAGGGTGGACCATTCACAATAAGACATGTTGTACAACAAGAGTTGACATATCATGCCAGGTTCTAGTTGTTTGCTATTTTCCACCAACATTAGGGGAAAACGGATTAAACCAATTTAGAACCATATGCCCTCAAGTTGTCCTTCAACATGAACTGTGGCATTTTCCATATAAAAGTCTTCCCCAAATCTTGTGATCACATCGTGTAAGGAGGAGGCCTTAGTTTGGGTGAAGTGTCTGGCTGATCCCTGTTTATTACAGCTGATTTTATGGATATTCTGGATCTCAGCTACTTTGATCAGAGAAAAAAACCTAATTGGTCATCAATTCCTTTGCAATTTAGGAGAAAATAGGGTGAGAGAAACTGCTTTATGAATGGTAAGGGCAGTGTCCCCGTTAAAAACACTAAATGTATTGGAGGTTTTTACGCCTCTGACGAAAATGTCCCCGGATTTTGTCTCAGAAATCTGGTCCCATTAAGATGAAGGATTCTTCGACCACGTCATCATACATAGCCTGCGCCGATAGTCATTTTTATTTTGGGGGAAAGCACTTACTACATATCACCCCACCTTATGGCCACTTATGTTAATATTTTTACAAAACGGACCATGTTGAAGAACCCTATTTGATTACAAGTTATGTCTGATGATGTAATATAATTACTGGATAAAGTAATGACAATCGTGGTTACTAGATATAAACGTTGATAAGTATTTATGCTGTTGCACGGCGCCACCTTGTGGTAATATGATTAAAGTGCAGATATGCTAACGTAAACTAATGTGAAAGGTAGGCGATTTATGGTGAATTTTACTTACACATTTTTGGTCATGGTGTCTATGGAATCAACTTTCACATTAGTCAGAGATAAAATAAAAAAAATGATGGGAAACTCTAGTAATAAAGTGCATATATAGGAGCTAAAGAACATGCAAGTAATTTGGACAGTTTTGGTCTATGCAATGATAAATGGATATTACATTATGGACACACTGGATGATGTACTTGGAACAATTTAATTTTGCTTTAACTATAATTGTTTGTTTTAAGTATTAGTAATATAGGCTACAATTTGCGTAATCGTCGTCCTTTTGCAGTCTTCTGATGTTATTCCTTTCTCACTGCAGATTCTGATGGACTTCTAATACTGGACAATACCAGTATTACGCATCCATGCTTGATGTGCATTGCTCAGGTAGGTCGCCAAAGATAGTCGTGACTCGTGAGCAGGTCCAGGAGCATCTCCATCTATCGGGTCCATCCTAAGGTACACATTGCAATTCTAAAACCTGTCATTCATATTTCAGGATATACAATCGGAGAGGAAAATAAACTTGATATTTAGGGTCAAGTTTTTAATGCAATGTGGTTTAGTGGTAAGAATATTGCCTTCCTTCATATATGCAAGGGATAATGTACAATTATACATTATACACTGTGTATGCCCTGCAATTAAAGTAAAGAAAAGACAAGCAAAGAGGCAGACACAGGACCAGTAGTTTGATGCTAACAGAAATATATTTCTGCAGTAACAACCGATTACACATATTTAACCACACCATGCAAACGTTCTGAGATTATCAGGGAGGTCCTTGTGGACTGGGGTAGAGGTGGGTAGAGGGTAGATTGAGGGGGGGGGGGTTGGTGGGGGAGCTCAGGCCGCCACGGTGGGGCAGGACAGTGGCTGGACGCCCCGGATCTCCAGCGCCTTGTTGAAGTGCACCTCCATGGTCCTGGAGGCCTTGGTGATCCTGAGGTTGCGCATGCAGCCCCGGAAGGAGGTGGAGGTGGAGAGAGCGGCCTGCCGCACACCGCCTGGAGGGAGGGAGTTCAAAAGAAGTCCTGCACATGTCATCAGGTGACCTCGGCATACTCTAATGACCCCATATATTTATCCCGCGTGGTCTGTCTGTCTGTCTGCACAACATACGTGCGTACCCCGTGTGTACGCACGTGCGTACCCTGTATGCACGGGGTGCGTACCCCGTGCATACAGGGTATGCACGGGGTACGCAGTACGCACGTGCGTACGCGTATTCGTACATACAGGGTACGCACGTACCCCGTGCATACAGGGCACGCACGTGCGCACCCCGTGCGTACCCCGTATCCTGTATGTACGGGATACGCACGTGCGTACCCCGTGCGTACCCCGTGCGTACGCATGGGGTACACGGTACGCACGTGCGAACTGCGTACCCTGTACGCATGGGGTACACGGTACGCACACGGTACGCACGTGCGTACCGCGTACCCTGTACGCGGTACGCACGTGCGTACCGCGTACCCTGTACGCATGGGGTGCACGTGCGTACCGTGTACGCATGGGGTACACGGTACGCACGTGCGTACCGCATACCCTGTACGCACGGGGGTACACGGTACGCACGGTCGTACCGTGTACCCCCGTGCGTACACGGTACGCACGGTCGTACCGTGTACCCCCGTGCGTACACGGTACGCACGTGCGTACCGTGTACGCACGTGCGTACCGTGTACGCACGTGCGTACCGTACGACCGTGCGTACCGTGTACCCCCGTGCGTACAGGGTATGCGGTACGCACGTGCGTACCGTGTACCCCCGTGCGTACACGGTACGCACGTGCGTACCGCATACCCTGTACGCACGGGGGTACACGGTACGCACGGGGGTACACGGTACGCACGTGCGTACCGTGTACGCACGGGGGTACACGGTACACGGTATGCACGTGCGTACCATGTACGCACGGGGGTACGCCCGTGCGTACCGTGTACGCACGGGGGTACACGGTACGCACGTGCGTACCGTGTACGCACGGGGGTACGCCCGTGCGTACCGTGTACGCACGGGGGTACGCCCGTGCGTACCGTGTACGCACGGGGGTACGCCCGTGCGTACCGTGTACGCACGGGGGTACGCCCGTGCGTACCGTGTACGCACGGGGGTACGCCCGTGCGTACACGGTACGCACGTGCGTACCGTGTACGCACGGGGGTACGCACGTGCGTACCCTGTACGCACGGGGGTACACGGTACGCACGGTCGTACCGTTGTACCCCCGTGCGTACACGGTACGCACGGCTCGTACACGGTACGCACGTGCGTACCGTGTACGACCGTGCGTACCGTGTACCCCCGTGCGTACAGGGTATGCGGTACGCACGTGCGTACCGTGTACCCCCGTGCGTACACGGTACGCACGGGCGTACCATGTACGCACGGGGGTACGCACGGGCGTACCCCCGTGCGTACACGGTACGCACGGCGCGTACCGTGTACGCACGGGGGTACGCCCCGGGCGTACCGTGTACGCACGGGGGTACGCCCGTGCGTACCGTGTACGCACGGGGGTACGCCCTTGCCTACACGGTACGCACGTGCGTACCGTGTACGCACGGGGGTACACGGTACACGGTACGCACGTGCGTACCGTGTACGCACGGGGGTACGCACGTGCGTACCGTGTACGCACGGGGGTACGCCCGTGCGTACCGTGTACGCACGTGCGTACCGTGTACGCACGGGGGTACGCCCGTGCGTACACGGTACGCACGGGGGTACACGGTACGCACGTGCGTACCCCCGTGCGTACCGTGTACGCACGGGGGTACGCCCGTGCGTACACGGTACGCACGGGGGTACACGGTACGCACGTGCGTACCGTGTACGCACGGGGGTACGCACGTGCGTACCGTGTACGCACGGGGGTACGGGGTACGCACGTGCGTACCGTGTACGCACGGGGGTACGCCCGTGCGTACCCCCGTGTGTACGCACGGGGGTACGCACCCCTGTGTGTACGCACGGGGGTACGCACCCCTGTGTGTACACGGTACGCACGTGCGTACCCCCGTGTGTACGCACGTGCGTAACCGTGTGCGTAACCGTGTACGCACAGGGGTGCGTACACGGTGTACCCACGGCGTACCCCCGTGTGTACGCACGTGCGTAACCGTGTGCGTAACCGTGTACGCACAGGGGTGCATACACGGTGTACCCACGGCGTACCCCCGTGTGTACGCACGGGGGTGCGTACACGGTACGCACGTGCGTACCCCCGTGCGTACACGGTTACGCACGTGCGTACCCCCGTGTGTACGCACGGGGGTACGCACGTGCGTACGGGGGTACGCACGTGCGTACGGGGGTACGCACGTGCGTAACCGTACGCACGTGCGTACCCCCGTGTGTACGCACGGGGGTACGCACGTGCGTAACCGTGTACGCACGGGGTACCCACGTGCGTACCCCGTGCGTACTGCGTACCCTGTACGCACGGGCTACGCATGGGCGTACCCCGTGCGTACGGGGTACGCACTACCCTGTATGCACGGGCTACGCGGTACACTGTACGCCCGTGCGTACCACGTACCCTGTATGCACGGGGTACGTGTGTACCCCGTATGTACGGGATACACGTACGCACATGCGTACTGCGTACCCTGTATGCACGGGGTGCGTACTGCACACCCTGTATGCACGGGGTGCGTACTGCACAGGGTGCGGTACACGGTACGCACGTGCGTACCCCGTATGTACGCACGTGCACGTACAGGGTACGCACGGATACCCGTACCCGTACGCAGGTCCGTACGCGTACCCATACGCACGTGCGTACCCCTACCCATACGCGTGTGCGTACGTGTACGCACACGCGTACGGGCTCACGTACGTATGTGTGTGTACGTACACGTATGTCTGTGTGTGTATATGTACATACTGGGGTACCCCCCCACATAGACGGGGTCGTTGGTGTCGCAGGTGTTGGAGCGCGTGTGGGGGCTCTCGGCCTGGCTCTTCCAGCCGTCCACCTCCAGCTCCAGCCGGTGACGCAGCTTGTGGGCCACCACCGCGTGCCACTGGCCGTCACAGAGCCCCTCCCCCCGGGGCGTGCTCGGCCGTGATTCGCCCGGCGCCGTTGTCCACATGGAACAGGACCTGGTGTCATGGGGGGGCGAGAAACACGTCGGGGTTCGGGTTTGAAAACAAACGCATCCGTGTGTTTGCCTATGTATCTAGGTGTGTGTTTGTTTGTCTGTGTGCGTGTGTTGTGTACCTTGCCCTGGCTGATCTCCAGGCCCAGCCCTTCGTTGTCCTGGTTACTGATAGCCAGAAGGACTCCGTTGCTCCGGCTGGTCCTGAACTCCAGCGCCACGGACACGTCCAGACCCACCCGGTAGCTAGACACTGGAGGGACAGACGCACACAGTCAGTACAGCGGCAGCAGAAACCCATTCCATTGGCTGCCCAGCCCATCGTGACATGGACCAGCAGCACGTATCTGCACTTTGTGCCCAGTTGAACACATTTCACATTCATGTTAACATATCTAAATAAATATCAAATATGTAAATAATATAATAATATGTAGATATATTTACATATCTTTTCTTAGTTCTTGTCTTAACACATCTTTTTAAACTGACATATTCAATCTAATTCATTGTCTCCCACCCATTTCACCCCACTTGTGTAAATTGTTTCAATGTATCTTGTTCTTGTTTTTGATTGTTGATTTTGTTTTTAAAACATTCCCCTGTAAGGTGACCTTGAGTGCTATGAAAGGCGCCCTCAAATAAAATTAATTGTTATTATTATATGTCGCATTACACATTAACCCTGAAAAAAAAAATCAGGTTTAAAATGAGTGCTTTACCAGACAGATTGAGATAGGTACGGTGAGTGGCCACTCAGAGCGGCATGTTCTCACCTGCTTTAAGGTAGCCCGTGCCGTCAAAGTAGGTGCCAGTCTCCGTGGCTACGAAGCATCTTCCCACCATGTGTGTGGAGTTAGGTGACGCCATGTCAAGGTTGAAGTCTCCAAGACGACCTGGGGGGGGGGCGGGGGAAGAGAGAGAGAGAGAGAGAGAGAGCGAGCGAGCGAGCGAGAGAGAGAGAGCGAGCGAGAGAGAGAAATGAGTTCATTAAGAAACAATAAAGAAGCAGCTTATAATTAACAATAGTTAATAGAAGATAAGATACCTGCAGCACTACTGATGGGTCCTCCCACCATTTTAAAGTTGCGAATACAGCCGTTGATACTGTAGAGAATCTACAGGCACACAAGGATGGATTTGTAAAGTTACAAACATCTTTTGATTTTCCATTTCATTGAGTGCGTGCGTGCGTGTGTATTTGAGAGTGTACGTGTGTGGGTGAGCTGTATCTACCGGTCCTATCCTCTTGCTGGTGTAGTTTTGCGGCAGCCCGCCCACATACAGGAGTCCTACCACATCCAGCAGGTCAGCCTGCAGAGGAGAGGACAGTCAAACACACACAACACCTGTTGACCCTCTGGGAACAGAGGCTGCATCACGATACCCTCACTGACTGAATAGACTACGCAATATTCCACCAATGCAATTATCTCTCTAATGAGAGAGCGAGAGAGAGACACACAGAGAGAGAGAGACACACAGAGAGACATAGACACACAGAGAGACACAGACACCGACCTTCTTGGGACTGATCATCTGTTTGCTGTAGCGTCCGTCCACCATCAGGACGGCTCTCTGCTTGTTCCGATTGAGACGGATCTGTGGACACAGGGAGGGCAAATGAGAGAGAGGAAGACGAGGCACTGAGGAGGAGCACAGCGAGGAGAGCTACGCTACGGATAACGGAAATGACAACGGGCTGTCCGGGGGTCACTCGATCACACCGTGTCAACAGAATAAAAGGACAATTAGGAAACGACTATGCACGCACTTCTAGAACAAATGCCCAAACTCTGCCTAACAAACACTCGGTCAACGGCGTGTTTAGGAATACAGCACATTTAACCGCCATCGCTTACGATGATGTCAGGGCTTATTGCGAACGCGCTCGTTCCGCGCTCACTCTCCGCCCATTCGTCACGTTACATTTGTCTGGAAGCCAGCGTCTCCGGCGAAAACACAAGGATATAAAGCGGGCTTCTATGACGGGGCGAGAGCGATGGCGCCGTAATAACGCTAAGCCTGACGGAGAGGAACGCCTTTAGCTCAGCAAAGCGCTGAGGAGGAAAGGCCCGGCGCTCCAGAAGACGGGTGAGTGGGCGAGGGGGGTGAGGAGACCGGGGTGGGTGTGCCGACGCACCTTGTGCCAGTTGCCGTCGTTGACGGAGAAGGGGATGCACCCGGAGGTGTTGCCGTGGCCCAGGTCGTAGCCCAGACACACCTGGCCCTCCTTGATCTGCGTAGAGACAGGAGCCAGGATTCAGGTCAGCCCTTTATGTGTTATCTTATAGTGTGTCAGAGGCGCTTTATAGGTGAGCTGACTCATGATCAATAATGTATGAACACATGATTACGTCAGTCCACTGTAGAAGCGATACGCTGGTCATTAGGCTGAGGGAATCACGATAGTAACTGTTCATTCTACTGTACGTGTCGTAGATTTGAATGGACACACTGTATGCTGATGGGTTGACCTGAGGACCCAGGTGAGGCCGGGTGCCCAGTCACCTGACCCTCACCTGTATGGTGACAAAGTCTGCGTGGTTGATCCTGGCCATGTACAGAACCAGCCCAGAGTCCTCTTTGGTCCTCAGCTCAAACTCCATGATCAGCCTGGGGAACACACACACACACACACACACACACACACACACACACACACACACACACACACACACACACACACACACACACACACACACACACACACACACACACACACACACACACACACACACACACACACACACACACAGTTACTAAAGGCCTAGTTACTAAACTACTCCCACCTTGCTGGGGATAGGGCTAGAGCTGGAGCTCTACTAACATGACGCATCAGCCGTAGATGGATGGCTATTGGCTTATGAAAACACCACCCGTTCATGCCTGTGATTGTGACTTCCCAGTATAAATGTCAGGCCGTTTAAGTGATAATCTTCTTGCATCACATATGCATGGGTAAACTCTTGACATAGTGGTTTGTCACGGTAAAACGGAATAAATAAACATAGTTGCAAAACGTATTTGGCACAGATATAAGTAGTTGCCCAGCTGGATGACTGAGGGAAAAAATTGTCAAATCAATCAAATTTGCGATATATATAAACCGTACTGCATATTTGTTTTCTTGGCCTGATCAGCCTCTTTTTATATCAAAAATCTCATCCTCCTGCTTTCGTGCGTTCTCGGCAGTGTAAGCAGGTTGTCAGTGTATGTTAGCCAGTTCATTGGTTATTTTATACATCTATGGTTTAGCATAGAATGCACTCTGCTATAACGTTATTGGTTGTTCCAGCTCTCCTACGTGATCGGTTTCCAACAAGTGACACAACCAAGACTCATAGAAGAATGAAAGTTATTCTTTGTTTTTTTGTAGTTCAAGAGTGACTGACAAACTTGCTAATGTGGTTGCGCTACAATGCTAGTCCCAGACCATTAAAGGGAGCGGCAGAGAATATGGAGAATATTATTTGGAGTCCTCACAGCGTAGCTCCCATCTGGCGGTCATCAATCTTACTGTCAGGCAGTGGGTGGAATAGGATATTCCACCCCCCCCCCCCCCCCCTATTCCCGTGAACTTTGTCTTTGGATCAAAACTCTTTGTGGTTGTCTCCACGGCAACGGTCGTGTCCTCGTCACCAGCCTCAGACCGTAGAGACACTGTTGGTGTTTTTAATATGTTGCTGAGTTGTTTTTTTCCTAATCCCTACACTGTGCCCCCCTTAGAGGAGCCTAGTTCGAGAATGATCTTTTTTTTCCCTCGTTTCTTTTCTTATCTAATAATAAAGGGGCGCATGCGTCCCGGCAGTCTCTCCACACTGTCTTTTTATGTTTCTTGGACGGGATGTAACTGGTCATTTCGTTGCTCTGTACTTGTGACATGTGCAATGACAATAAAGTCTATCTATCTATATCGCTTCCAATGGCAGGGGAAGACTTTCACTTATTTAACACCGTCTCATTTAGAGACCATGAGTATCAACCATTCATGTGTACTTCTTCAGACCCCTGTGTGTACGAGTGTGTGAATGTATATGTGTGTGTGTGTGTGTGTGTGCCTGTGTAAATGTGTGCGTGCTTGCATGTGTGTGCGTGTGTGTAAATGCGTGCGTGCGTTCAAGCAGACACATTTATTTATTAGTATTTGTATTAGTATATGTCTCTTAGAGTGGGCGACACATGGTTTATACTGTCAGCACGGGTGGACCAGGAGGTCCTCGTGGGCGACGCCCTCACCTCTCTCGGACTTTGGTGTCATCGAAGGCGAACGTCATGTGGCTGTTCTTGGTGAGTCCGAACTGGTACGCCTTCTCCAAGACGGCTGGGGCAGCGCCCGGCCCACACGAGTCCTGGGAGCCATGGAAACAACCATAGGGAGTTATGTTGGGGCGTTAATGTGTCAATGTGAACGTTTACAAAGTCATGCAAGTACATGACAAAGCCATTGGTGGGCTTGGTTTGTAAATGCACATCCACGTCCGTCAGTGAGTTCCTGTCCTCTGTCCCACATCCCCCTGCTGCCTGCTCAAGTGCAACTCAATAAATGATTTAAACATTTCCCCCGCACCATTCAGTTTAATTCAGCTACTTAATTCATCGTTCATCAGCCATCACACTACACTACAGTGGTCACTGATTATTTAGCATGGGCCAGCTGTGCGGAGTCTAGAGTGCAGTTCACACGTTGGCCAGGAGGTGTCAGTGTTGACACAAACATGCAGCCTTTTTTGGATATGATCTAAGTATAATGATTCATCGATATTTCTTGATGTGATGAAATAAATAGTATATTTAATAAATTGAAAGAACATAAATGCTAAAACATAATGGACCACATTATAAAAAAGCACATCCTTCATTATCTGACCATTTCCAATCGAAATATTCATTTGTCATTTCCTACGGATATCTGATCGTCTCCAAGATCAAGATGTTTTTTATTTATTTCGCCTTTCTTTTCTCTGACTCGATTCATTTTTAATTTCCCTCAGCGCCTTCTTTTCCTCACCTGTCATTCCTTCCTCTGCTCTTCTGTAGTAACCGATATGGGACATGTGTTACATCTACCCCGACACTGAATCCCAAGCATGTCCGTCCATTAAACCGACAAAATGGACAGGCCTCGCTCCATCTAACAATATATTTTCTCATATCGCTCTTTCATTATCTCCCTTCTCTCTGTTGCTGATATATTCGCCTCTTGTCTCCGTTTGCATCGTCTTCCTTTCTCCATTTTTCTGTCCCTCTCTCTTTGTCTCTCTTTGTCTCCCCCCTCTCTTTCTGCCTCTCTCCCTCTCCCCCTCCCTCTCTCTCTCTCTCTCTCTCTCTCTCTCTCTCTCTCTCTCTCTCTCTCTCTCTCTCTCCTCTCTCTCTCCTCTCTCCTCTCTCTCTCCTCTCTCTCTCTCTCTCTCTCTCTCTCTCTCTCTCTCTCTCTCTCTCTCTCTCTCTCTCTCTCTCCTCAGTCTCTCTCTCTCTCTGTCACTCTCTGTCTGCCTCGCTCTCTCTCTGTGTCAGCTCTCCTCTCTCTTTCTCTTCATCTCTCTCTCACTGTCTGCCTTCCCCTCTATTTGTTGCCCTCTCTTCCGGTCTTTCTGCGCCTCTCTACCTCAGTCTCCCTTTGTCTCTCTCCCGCTCTGTGTCTGTCTCCCCCACTCTCCATCTCTGTCCCTCTGCCATCCTGTCAAAGCGTCTTTCCATTCAGTCAACAATAGGGAGATGCTTCTCCATTCAGAGTGGCTTGCCTTTGCTTGGAGGTCACTCACAGAATCACAAGCTATTCAGATGGCTTTGTTGCAAAAGCATGAGCGGGAACAGAGTTTTTTGTGTATGTGTGTGTGTGTGTGTGAATGAGTGAGTGAGTGAGAGAAAAAGAGTGAGTGATTGTGCCAAGTATGGCTTCCGTCTTAATAAGAGAAGGTTGAGTAGTGGCTGCACCTTTACATACATGAAGCTAGCAGGCTACCTGGTGGGTTCACACAAGATCCATAATAACACTTTAAACACAGATCTTCATGAACAACACCCCACTAAGGAGGTATGATGCTGTGTGTGTGTGTGTGTGTGTGTGTGTGTGTGTGTGTGTGTGTGTGTGTGTGTGTGTGTGTGTGTGTGTGTGTGTGTGTGTGTGTGTGTGTGTGTGTACCATGTCAGGCTCCGGGGTGGTGGTGGGAGGGACTGCAAGTTCAGTGGCCGGGGGTGGGGCCTCCTATGGGGGGGGGGGGGGGCAGAAGTTGAGAGGGGAGCAACAGCCAATCAGCCACAGGTTTCAGAGTTCTGAGAATGTGAATCGTGCAGATGATCACAAAGTAGTAGTAGATGGAAAGGGCGGTTAGATCAGAGAGAAAACACTTACACCCAGATGGTTGGGACTCACTTTGAGGATTTGGTCCCTTGCATATGTCATTTTTATCTATTTGTTTCATTATTGGGTCCTGTAGTGGTGGCTGAGGGATGGGATAAAGAGTATTGGTGCACTCCTTCTGTATCATTATGAGCAGTTATCGATAATGGTGGCGCTGGTTTTATTGAATGGAGGCGGCCTGGCCTGGTGTCCTCCTGTACCCCGTGCTAAGACACGTGGCCATACATCAGGTTGTTTAATGTCAGCCCTGTTTACGACGCCCATTAAATAATAATAATAAAAGCCCAGCAGAAGTGCTTATGAGGCAGTAGGGCTTAGTGCTAACTCAGGGGTTATGGATCAGTGACGCTCGCGCAACCACAACAGCCTTCCAGAGGTGTAGCGCCGCGGCTCAGCCACGCTAGCCCCACGGGCGCCGTTGGGCAAAGAGCGCGTGACGTACCGCCCCTCCTCCACCCGCTCCTCCTCCACCCGCTCCTCCTCCCCCCCCTCCCACTCGGCGTCCGGGCCGTGCAGCTGAACGGCCCTAACTGCCGCTTGGCCCTACGTAGCGCTCCCCTCTGAATGCTAACCCGGAGAGTTATTAACGCATTAAGCGGCGCCGCAAAGAGTTAGCCTAGCGCGGCCCCGTGGCACCGCGCTGCGCGAGGGGTGCAACCCGGTGGTGGCACAAGGCTGAAGGCACCATAAAGCACAGCTAATGGCCGGTACAACCGCAGTGTGACGGAGCGCTAAGCTAACAGAGCGAGGCCACCGCCGCACTAAATCACAGCCAAATAGGAGGCCATCAGCCTGGGACTCTGTGTGTGTCCGTGTGTGTGTCTGTGTGTGTCTGTGCTTAAGTGTGTGTGTGTGTGTGTGTGTGTGTGTGTGTGTGTGTGTGTGTGTGTGTGTGTGTGTGTGTGTGTGTGTGTGTGTGTGTGTGTGTGTGTGTGTGTGTGTGTGTGTGTGTGTGTGTGTGTGCTGCGAGAGTCAGTAAAAAGGAGATTATGTTGGTGGAGTATTAGTGTGTGTGTGTGTGTGTGTTTGTACGGGACATTGCTATTATATGAGACACATCATCATCCAGTGCTTTGAGTCCGTTATCATTGCTATAACCCCCGCCCCCCAGAGGTGACTGATGAGACAGTAGTAGGTGCTTCAGCCCCCAGTCAGAAAGTGCCCATGTGCTTCCTTACGACAACAGGGGGGCCCGGAGACGGGGTGGCGAGGGCCGGCGGGGCGGGGGTGCGCCCGGCGGGGGCCGTCTTGGGCCCCGGGGTCCCCTCCACCTCTGGGGGCAGGAGGGGCGTCAGGGGCGGGGCCGGGGCCAGCCTGGGACAGCGGCCGATGTGGGCGTTCTCGAAGGACGCGGGCTGGGAGAAGTCGGACAGCCTGCGGGGGGGGGGGGGGGGGATAATGACATTTCAGAATTGTTTTTGCTCGCAGAAATAGCACCCTGGTTATTTATTCATCGTGCGCTATTCTAAAATACGATAAATCACGGCAAATTGTCTCACTACCGTCCTACGGTGTATTACTGCTGTGGGGACTGCTGTGTGTGTGTGTGTGTGCGTGTGCGTGTGTGTGTGTGGTGTGTGTGCGTAGGTGTGTGTGCGTGTGTAGGTGTGCGTGCGTAGGTGTGCGTGCAGAGCTGTGCTTTAAAGATCCCCTCGATTCCTCCACCCCCCATCCCCCCCCCCCCCCCTATAAATTAGACCCTCTGCCGACACATTAAGGTGTCATTGGCGTCTCTAAGCACCTCTACATCAGAGTTAGTATACACAGCCACATCTCTGGTGTCCTCATCCTGTTACACACGGACATGTGCACAGACGCACCGCTGGAAAACGCTAGAAAGTTCGATAAGCTCATTTAGTGCACGCCCTTTTCAATTCAAGATGGCCGCCCAGTGAAGAAGGCAGATATGAGCTGGAAGTTAACGTACACGTTGTTGACCATGAGGTTCCAGATGCAGCCCTGGAAGGGAACATTGGCCCGGTTGGAGCTCAGCTCCACGGCGGCCGGGAGGCCCCCCAGGAACACGCGCCGCAAGTTGATTGGCTGGTCGTTGGGAAGAGCCGCCTCCCTCTTGGGCTCCTCGTCCACCTGCACGGCGAAGGATCTGGAAGCACGCGCAAGAAACACAAATAGAGCGTCGATGAATGAGGAGCTCTGCTCACCTTAACCTAGAACACTCTCTGAGTTTAGAAAGCCCTCTGACATTGGATATACTGTGCCTGGATGCACCTCCAATATATATACATCCATTTATACATAAATATGTATTACCTAATTACTAACAACTAAATAACCATGTTTTGACGTTTTTTAATCTCACATTTGTGCAACAATATAACCTTTTTGAAGCGGCAACTTTTGGATCCGGTTCATTGTCGGCATTGATTGTTCGCATTTACGAATCACTTTAGATTAAAACTCCTGCTTGGTAACTAAATGTCAGTGTAAAATTGATTTAGAAATGTCATCAGTTTTCAGAGATACGGACACACACACACACACACGCACACACAGACACACACAAACAGACACACACACACACACACACACACACACACACACACACACACACACACACACACACACACACACACACACACACACACACACACACACACACACACACACACACACACACACACAGGGCCCTACACAGACACACAGAAACACACACACACACACACACACACACACAAACACACAGGGCCCTACCGGCCGGCCAGCCTCTCTATGCGGAGGGCGTGCTCCCGGCCGTCGTGCAGGACGCCCTGGTCGGCGCGGCGCACCACTCGGCGCGTGTTGTGGCTCCCGGTGAACACCAGCACCTCCAGGGAGCCCTTGTTCAGCATGACGGACAGGTAGGGCTGCGTGGGGAACACACACGGAACACAGCTTGTAGAGGCGTGGGGATGTAATGTCACGGAGCGATAAACACGGGGGGGAGCGTGTGACATTCATTATGGCTCCGTTCCCTTTGCGTCCTTCAGCTGGAAGCGTATACGATGGGAGGTTAGCGCACTGGCGTTAGCCACACTGGCAGTTAATGGAACGCAGCCATGATTAGATTGATGAGCTGCACCTGTGTGTCACCTCGGTCACAAGGCCTTAAGACACGTAAACCAATATAGGTATTGACATTAAGCAATCAATTTTCATGCATTTCATACAAAACATTGTTTACAGGAGTGGGTACCAACAAATATATCAACCACTTAGAAATATATACAGTGTAGTCAACCTAAATAATGGACTCTCAAACCCTTTTTGTTCCTTCATGCTATTCTGTGCCAATACACACATTATTATAAACCGAATAAAGGAGTAAGAAGAGCGAGGGAAACCATGTAGCAAGTGGAGGACCACTGTATGGCGGTAGAAAGAGAAAAGAGAAAAGAAGAAAGAAGAAAGAGCACGGAAAAAGAAAGAGAGGAGCGAGGATAACAAGCAATGAAGGAAGAGGAGAGGATAAAGGGGGATGAGATGAGAGGGCAGAGAGCAAGTCAGGTGTGGTCGAACAAAAGTGAGAGAGAGAGGAGAAAGAGAGAGAGAGAGAGAAGAGAAAGAGGTGTGTGTGTGTGTGTGTGTGTGTGTGTGTGTGTGTGTGTGTGTGTGTGTGTGTGTGTGTGTGTGTGTGTGTGTGTGTGTGTGTGTGTGTGTGTGTGTGTGTGTGCGTGTGTGTGGTTTGAGGTGCCAGGGAGCCAGGGTCAGGCTAATTTGAATTTTAATTCACTGGGTGCCAGAGGGCGAAGTGGAAGACAATTTACCACCTGAAAATGGAATTTCAATTTGAGGTCGTGGGATAAATTGAACCGAGATGTAGCTACAACATGTCTCATGCTGTGCTATCGCGCGCACACACACACACACACACACACACACACACACACAATAGATGTACGCACACACACGACCACACACACACACACATACAAAGCTGCCGTGCTATACTGTATATACACACACATTTGCACATGCACACAAACCCATGAGCACACAGCCATTAGCGCGCGCACACACACACACACACACACACACACACACACACACACACACACACACACACACACACACACACACACACACACACACAGACCATCACTCCTCTCCCCTTTATCCTTTCCAATCCTCTTTTCCTTTTGAAGTCTATAATTTAAAAAGAAATGTGTATGGTTATGAATTATGTTTCTCTTTCCATGTCTGCTGCTGCTGTGTATTACAAAACCAATACGCTCTTATATTAGTCCCAAGATGTTACTTTCCTAGAAAAAACTAAATGGAACCGCCACATTTGGATGTTGTGTGGTTCTGACTTTGGCACCCTAACAATGTCAAATACATTCCATGAAAACACAAAGGTAGTGTTTACCAGGAAATTAATTCACCTTACGGCACAAACTTTTCCAATCTAAAATAGTAGGGGGAATGAGAAATAGAAAAAAATAAATAAATAACCTTTTCTGAAGACACATTAAAATGTAAATTTCTGAGCACACAATTGAGCCATTCTGAAAAGAGAGAAAGCGGACTGACAGATATTCTCCAACCCTGACAACATAAGTATTGGCAGACACAAAATACAACCTCGCTAAATCCATCTTTGAAAGCCAGCGCAGGAAACATTGATGAGAAACCTTATTTGTTTCATATTGTTGTTGTACAATAAATAGTGTGTGTCTACACAGATACGACTGGATATGGCAAAGTCAAAGTGGATCACAAAATTGACAATAACACAAAAAACACATTGAACAGCAACAAATGCTATTCTTATAGAAACGGTTCAAACTGATGGAGATGAATTGATCAACTGTGTTATGCCGTTGGTGTACATTGTGTGTACCTCAGTGTGAAACTGAAATGGATGGGTTCATGAGGAAACATTTGCTGCTTCAGTCTGACCTATTTTCAAAAGTGGATATTGTATTTTTGCACTTGAGAGTAAAATGCGACAACCACGTCAGATAATAACTAAACAAAAAACCAACACATGCGGACATACTAAGCATTGAATCCACTGTTGCTTTCTTTCTCCCATCTTTCCTTGCTTCCTCCCTTCCAACCTCCCTTCCTTATTCCCTCTCCTCTTCCTTCCTCCCTTTCTTTCATCTCTTTTTCCCCCGCTTTTAATGTGTGATCTTCTTCAGCTGTGAGTCCTTGAATGAAACTATCTTCCACTTCCTCTCCACTCCTCCCTATCCATCTCCGCTGTCCCCCTCTAAAACATCCATTAGTCAGGGCCAAGTCGACTTGATGGTGTTTTTAACCTCGTTTAACCTCTCTCTCTCTCCCTCCCTCCCTCTCTCTCTCTCCTCTCTCCCTCTCTCTCCTCTCTCTCCCTCTCCATCAAAACCACACCCTCATGGCCTCGCCATGTTGGCCAAGCCAACACCCAAAGATACACACACCCGACCCTCCACACACACACACACACACACACACACACACACACACACACACACACACACACACACACACACACACACACACACACACACACACACACACACACACACACACACACACACACACACACACACAGCCCTCGAGCATAGTTAGTAAGAATAAATGTATTCAGGCAATATAATCGGTGATGATGGATAAGCTCGGAATAACCTTTGTCCTCTTATCACACATGCAAAAACACGCGCACACACACACACAAAATAACAATAAGTAGTGTTGCTATTTCCTAGAAAAGAGAACACTATGATTTCAGCTGTGCATGGCCTCGTGTGTGTGTGGCCGCATTCATCCGTGTGTGCGCGCACGAGTGTGAATGTGTATGTGTGTGCACATGTGGGTGTGGGTGAAATCAAGTGTTTTGGCCTGAAGACAATCCAATCAGCCAAGTTGCCAACAAATTCCAATCTCATTAATATGCACTAATGGAAATTCAGTTAGCCTCCTACATAAACGTGTGCGCTTATGCGTGCATGGGACCTACCTCTCCCGACTGCCTGCGCTTCCTCTTTGGACTGAACAGGCCTGCACTCTGAGGAACAAAAACAAGGCAATAACATCGTTTTACACAGCATAGGGGTGGAAAACGTTTCTCAATGCACAAATGGTGGAGAAGGAGCGAGTGTGTTTTGCTGCCTAATGCTAACGATATCATTAGGCCAAATCTTGCACATGTCTAACTGAGTTCTTGTTGAAATAGCAGTTAGCTTAGTAGGAACATGTTACTTGTGTTATTAATTTGAAAGATGTTTCAAGGGTTAATTGAGTCATATAAACAGCAATTTTGTGATCAATTATCATCAATAACTAATACCCCACCTTCTGATTAATCTGATCGGAGCCACTAACTGCCAAGAAGATGGTCCCAGTGTCCGTCTGAGTGCTGAACGACAGGCTGATCTCCGTGGCCACAGCCAATGAGAGACCCGGCAGCTCCATGTAGCCGGGCTTAGAGAAACTGACCGTGTAGACGTTCTAAACACAAGAGGGAGAACGGAAAAAGAGTCTTGAATATTGTTATCTAAAAAATAGATAAAACCATTGAATCATAAATTAATAAATGTCATAAATAGGTAGTTACTTGAATTTATTTGTGTTCCCGTAATTGCCAGAGTGTTGACTTTGGCATAGAAATGGAATTGAGGTTGCTGACCTTCACGAGAAAAGAAACATATAGCAAGGCCGCACACACAAGGCTACACGGCACGCACACAAATAAAGGGACTACTATAGAAACTACTTTTTGTAGGATTTTGTATTAAGAGTGTGTTTGTGTTTGTGTCTGTGGGTTTTTGTGTAAGTGTAAGTGTGTGATTGTGTGTGTGTCTTTTTTATGTGTTATATTTGTGTATGTGTGTGTGTAGGTTTGAGTGTGTGCGCGCGTATGTCTTATTGTCTTATATATGTGTGTGTGCGTAGGTTTGAATGTGTGTGTGTGTGTGTGTGTGTGTGTGTGTGTGTGTGTGTGTGTGTGTGTGTGTGTGTGTGTGTGTGTGTGTGTGTGTGTGTGTGTGTGTGTGTGTGTGTGTTTTATATATATATGTGTGTGTGTAGGCTTGAGTGTGTGTGTAAGTGTGTGTAAATGCTTCTTGGTTCGATTTGGAAATGTTTTTGACCATTCCAGTCTTCAGATGCTGTCTGCTTTAGTGTCTATGAGAGTCAGTGGTGGACAGTAACGAAGAACAAGTCATTCGTACTTAAGTAACTTTTTAGCATATCTGTAATTTACCTGAGTATCATTATTTTGTTGACTTTGTTCCTTCCAATGTTCCTTTCCAAGAGATGCATGCAGTGTGTGTTTGTGTGTGTGTTTGCCTGCGCGTGCCACCTGCGCATGTGAATGTGCGTACGTGTGTGTCTCTCTGCGCTTGGCCCATGAGTATTTAGAGGAATTACATTACACCAAATTATTTTAACTTTTGATACTTTAGTACATTTAAAGCCAAGTACTTTTATACTTTTCCTAAAGTCTACGTTTAAAAGGAGTACTTCCACTTTTACTGGAGTAATATTTGACACTAGGTATCTCAACTTTTATTCAATTTTTATACTTTTATACTTTTTTCAATTTCTATACTTTTTTTTGTACTTCATCCACCACTGATGAGAGTTCATGGCTCTCAAACACCTACTGGAAAGATCATGGGGGAAGCCCTGACAACATCAAACGTGTTTCATATTTACGACTTCAGATCGGCCTGGCCTTGATCAAATCTCTCAGGGATTCTGCTCTGCTCTGGGATTTGATCCCAGAACGCTGAGGGCACAGTGCCAATGAAAAACGATCTTAAAAAGTGACACGGGAGAATCAAAATGTTATACTCTAAAATTCATCTATCCAATTTCGCTTAGAATGTTTTTTTTTATGTCTGATATATTAAATCTTAAAAGCTAAATCAATTATGTTTCTCGTTTCCCTGCTGACCTTGAAGTCTGTTCCCAGCATTCGGTTGACCATGAAATAACAATCTGTGAGACTTTGTGAAGAATTTTGTGAATTTTTGAATAACAGGGACAGTGCTTCCGTTCAGAGCGTGTTCAAATCAAACGTGCCATTCATTCCCACCAAGGTGGAACGCAACACACATGTACACCTAAACCTGCTGAAACCTTATTCACAACCTGCCCTCACAACCACCTTCTCCACCGTGTTTCTCGCAATATACATTTAAGTTGGTGACTGTGCTTGTGCAATCCATTTAGAGGGATGCCAGTGATCAGTAGAGGCGGTGGTGTGAATGAATATAATCTATGATATAACGTGGTCACCTACAATCTGTTTAATTCCTCCACAGATGGTGGGGGGGGGGGGGGGTGCTCTGGCAATGGGGGCCCAGCCAGACGATGGTCTGAGGTGGGGGGTGGGGTTGGGGTGAGGGTGTAGAGGGGAGTGTGTAGGGGGGGGGGGGCTCTCACCTCTAAACTGCAGCCCTTGGTGACTCCTGTGTAATCCAGGCTGCCCAGCAGATTATACGGCGTCCTGGAGATCTCAATGTCCCGCAGGCACCCGGCATAGCGGTGTGTCGTCACCTCGGACCTGCACACACACACACACGCAACAATCACGCACACAGTGAAAAAATGTTACTTCAAAGGCCATTTAGCCAACACACACATAGACATGCCGCACGCACGCACACACACAGGGAAATGGTGTTACTTCAAAAGGCTGTTTAGCCAAACACACACACACACACACACACACACACACACACACACACACAGTGGGTTGTGTTCAATAGGAAATGACTCAGCATCAAAGCGCAAAAGGCGCTAAAGGCATAGCGAACATGAAGACATAACGGTATGTACAGCCTGGGCCGGCTCTGGCCAGCCTGGGCCGGCTATCTATTTGAAATAGCAAGGACACACACGCGCGCGCGCACGCACGCACACACACACACACACACACACACACACACACACACACACACACACACACACACACACACACACACACACACACACACACACACACACACACACACACACACACACACACACACACACACACCACCAGCTTTGGTGTTGAGCAGCTCTCCGCCGGCAGAGGTACAGCGCAGCCATGGTATTGGCATAAACTTTAATCCCACGTATCGACCTATAAAGCCAACATTTTCACCTGGATTTCATGCTGTAGCAGAGACACACAAAAAATGATAACATTGCGGATGTAGCTCATGCACGCACATACACATAATAAGAGTTTGAGAATTTAGCACTCTTGACCAGATAACAAAGTCATCAAAGTCAAAACGGACTGTACATTATACATGCATTACAGATACTACTTCTGCATTAGTGATAATACTGTAGTCGATAGAGACGGGAGATGGTAACGTCTGCGGAAAAATAAAAATGCTTCCGGTTAATAGCCTCATTAGCTGGCTAATTAGCCTAGCCGCGGCGCCTTACACAAGAAAATTGGGGGAAAAGTTCCTATCAACGTCTTGACTTTTTGGATTATTAATTGCCGTGATAACTCACAACCTCCTGGGCTGACTGCTTACTGAACTCTGGAGGTTCTTTAAAATAAACATGGTTCTGGAAAGTAGATCATTTCAATTCCTTAATTTGTGATGTGATGGAAACTATGGTCTAAGTGTGTGTGTGTGTGTGTGTGTGTGTGTGTGTGTGTGTGTGTGTGTGTGTGTGTGTGTGTGTGTGTGTGTGTGAGTCAGTTTGATCGGGTGTCCTGCTATAGTCATTTATGTGTGTGTGTGTTGTTGTGTGTATGTATGTATATGATGTGTGTGTGTGTGTGTGTGTGTGTGTGTGTGTGCGTTTATGTGTCTATGCATTTGTGTGTGTATACCTGTAGTTTCCCTGAGTGGGCAGTCCTCCAAAGTAGATCTTCTGTTTTTCCTTCAGGTTGAGTCCGGTGGCGGGGCCCGGGGACGTAGCGGCCATCTCCTCCTCTTTGCTGCTGTCGATGTCCACTATGGAGACCGTGGCTGTGGAGAGAGGCATACACTCAGAAAACTGGAAACCTGTCAATCAATCGCCAAACCTACCCTCATATCCCCGGACTAGTCGAGCCGAGCCAAGCCAAGGGGTTCACAAAACGTCCTGCCGCAGCCCGGGACCCACCAAATATTATGTGCAGTAAAGTAGGAAAAACTTTCTTATTACCACGTCAAAACTTCATTATTCCCAAAAACTAATGATGAGATTAAACAGAAGTTGTGTCTGAACTTCTCGGCATGCGGTGCATACCTTGCTTCTTGTTGCGGAGTCATGGTGAGGGACTTCCAGCGGCCGTCGTTATGGCGACTGGCGGACGTGGCAGTGGCCATCCCAGAGCCCAGGTCAAAGGTCACCTTGATCTTGCCCTCTGACAACTCCAGGGTCATGAAGTCCTTCTAGAGAACGTCAATAAATCGGAGAGAGATAGTGAGAGATAGACAGAGTGAGAGATAGAGAGATACAGTGAGAGAGACAGAATAGCTTAATAGCTGTTCTCAACATCGTGTCAACATAATTATAACACTATACGCTTTAACCTCATTCAATACAATACAACACAATAACATTTAACAACAACATTTAACATTCAAAGAAAGCCAAGGCATTTCCCATTATGTTTAATTCATCGATCAACATTTTATTGTATTAAAAAGTATGTTGTCATTGAACTGCGGTGTGAATACGTGTATGTGAGTGTATGTATGTGTGTGTGTGTGCATGTGTGTGTGCGCGCGCGCGCGTGCGTGCGTGCGTGTGTGTGTGTGTGTGCGCGTGTGTGTGTGGCCTTGCAGTAGCATACCATGTCGTCGGTGGCCAGGTACATGAGCAAGGCATCTGAAGAGAAGGTGCGGAACTTGAAGGTCACCGTGGAGACGTTGGGGTTCCACCTGACGGGCCGTCCCACCCCGGAATAGCCCTCCCCGTCCAGCTGCACCGTGCCCTCGCCCTCCGATGCGTGGGGGCTGAGAGAGAGAGAGAGAGAGAGAGAGAGAGAGAGAGAGAGAGAGAGAGAGAGAGAGAGAGAGAGAGAGATGAGTGAGAGAGAGAGATGGAGAGAGAGAGAGAGAGAGAGAGAGAGAGAGAGAGAGAGAGAGAGAGAGAGAGTGTGAATGAGTGATTGATTGAATGGGTGAGAGAGAGATTTGATGCAATTTTCAGAGAACTGGACAATTAAAGTAAAACTATTTAAATATATTTGACTTCTTTAAATAGGTTGGTAAGATTGAAGAGCTATGATATGAAGAGCTATGACGTGACTACGTGTTTGAAATGTACTTGGTTATTCACCTAAAAACTTTAATAGAACTAGTACAAATTTACGGGAATAATAAAGAAGCAATTTCGGCGGCAAAAGAGCCACCTGCAAACCCTGAAGAGTCTGAGAAAAGCTTAAACTGTTATAGCATCCGGGAGAAGTTAGCCACCTCCGTGAACCACGCCGTCATGGGGGGAGGGAATGTTTGGTAAATGGCCTGCAGAAGGATTCGAGTTACCACATGGAAACGTCATTGCACTTGTTGGGAACGAAGGCCATGTACAGGGGTGTTACCGTCAACACCTCGGACTGGGACAGGTACGGTTCGAGCTCGTGGATCAAACCCAAGGAACAACGTGAGAACCACTGGGATTGCTGCCAACAGAGGAAGGGGAAATGCAATCTCCTTTTTGCAAGAAATGTTACCCATGTGGAGTCAACGACTCTCACACCTGGAAGATTCATATGGAATGTGCCCACAGAATATAAATAGTCCTTAGGGTAATGGCGGGTACAAGCGGCCGAGACGGGATGTCTCAGGAGGGGGGCTGGCGTCTCCCTTAGGCATAGGGGTGAGGAGCTCAGCCCTCCGTGAGGAACTCGGATTAGAGCCACTTCTCCTCTGCTTAGAAAGGAGTCAGTTGAGCTGCTCCAGGCACGACCAGTGGGGAGGAGACCCCGGGGAAGACCCAGGACTAGGTGGAGAGATTATGGGCCCTATCTTGCATCCGGCGCAATTGACTTTCTACACCGACGCATGTGTCGTTGCTAGTTTGCAACTGGTGCAGAGCGTTCTTTTCCCTCCACCGCCACGCGTCGGTAAATTAGGGAATGATCTTGCGCCCCAAGGGGCGGCTCGGCGAAAGGAGGAGGCGTGTTCTGGCGCCAAACGTTCCCTGGTGCTATCTTGCAGTTTCAGAAAACAATTGCGCCACAAACCAGGAAACACCTGGTTTGAAGTCAGTGGCGCGTTGTTCAGATGCTATTTTAAGGGTGCATGCATAATGTTGCTTGTGCACCTCGCGCATACACTTTGCTTCTCTCATCTACCTAGCCACACATTCTTGGTCAATTATTTGGGAAAGAACAGCTGACACAGCGGTAATAAGATGTACTTTTAAATCAATGCATCTGCAAGCACCGTACAGCAAACACATATTTCTTAACACAGTCATTGTGTACAAGCCCATAACTTTTAGGATTGATGAATATTTGATTGTGAAAACATCGTTTTACCGTGAGTGAGTGTTAAAAAGAATGAATGAATGCGGGTGCGCATCCATCTGTTTAAACACACGCAAACTAAACACGTAACTCATAATACAGTCCATGGCAATGTATATTAACAGGGAGGCACATGCATATTAGGAACACAAGTCGATAACGATAATGCATACAATACTGGTAAGAAACAATGTTTGGTAATGTATATTGCGCATATCATTAAATAGAGTTGTGGAAAAAACCCCCGCTGTAGAAGAGTTGTGGAAGAAAACGCTATTCCATGTGTGAATTAGGCCATATTATTTGGCCATAAACTGAGACATTTGAAGTTTAAAATTCATGTGGTTCATGCATCTGTCTCATCGGAGACTGCAAAGGCACTGTCAAAATATCAACTCGTCAGATTCAAATGCGCTCATGGCTCTTAAAGGGGATGGGAGATGGCACTCTCATTGGTTTATTGCACGTTACGCCACAAACCACACCTACGGGTAATTAGGCTACTTCAAACCAACCGTTTTTAGATATGCACCGGGCGCAAGAGTCATTTATCCGCCGGTATAATAGCAACATCGCCATAGAACCGCCCACAAAGCTACTTGAGTTTGGCGCTTCTCACTTGCGTTTCAGACCGTTAAAATAGGGCCCTATGTCTCCTTGTCAGAGCTGGTCAATGTGGCCCGGGAAAGAGAAGTTTGGGGCCGACTGCTTGAGCTGCTGCACCCTACCCCTGGGGTAATGGCAATGGTCAGACCACCGTGATGTACAAAGGTCTTAGGTCCCGAGATTGCGACGCCATCCCACAAGGTGATCACGAGGCAAGGAAGAACGTACTTATACAAGATGGCGGGAGGACCGTTGGGTTTTACACAGGGTACAGAGCACGCACATACGAGAGGAGAAGGGCTTATAGCGCGGTAATGAAGGAACTCGGACCAAGGGAGAGGCTATCTCCATCCACCCGGCTTCCCTGACAAAGACGTTTCGAGAGTCAAGGGGATTGGATTTTCTTGGTTATCCTGCTCACTTTAGAGATGAACCCCTTATATTAACTCTAAATGATAACATGATCCGTTTCTGATTATGGTTCAAATGTCCTTTTTGAGTTCTAATGATGGTGGGTTGAACTCCAAAGTGAAATGAATAAAAAGAGATTAAGTTTAAAAAGAGATTTTCAGTTTTTAACTGAAAATCTATACTCAAGTAAAAGTACAATTACTTTTCTTCAAAATCTACTTGAGTAAAAGTAAATATTCCAATTGGAAAACCCACTTGGGTAAGAGTAAAAAAGTACTTTGTTATAAAGGCACTGAAATTACAAGTTACTTAACATTTTTGTATTGATTGCTTGGATCAGTGAAAAATACTTAAGGTGTGTGTGTGTGTGATGAGAGAGAGATGCACTCTTAAAACATTTCCTCACAAGTTGGCTGTGTGTTGTTCATTAAACATACAACAATACATGCAACAAAAAACGTAATTTCATATCTTATCAAACAAAATTACAATTGAAAATAGTGTAAATTTGCAGCTCTGTGCATATGACAAAAGGCAAGAGGTTTGGAGGAACACTAACAATGAAACACTAACCAGGCTGGTTTGGTTAGCTGATTGGCCATTCTGATTTGTCTTGACGCAACAGAGTCAGAGTCTGTGTAAAATAGTATCTTCAGAATTCTATAAACTCTACGTGGACCGTAGATTGATTTGATTGCATCTTCTTTCCTGAGCTTGGCCATGCTTTTAGCAGGGGGGTATGAAAGTAGTTTGTGACCCCAGCCTGGAAAGATCTAGCAAATCTAGTGCTTTATATGCCTGTGTGCATGCCAAGCACACGTTGTGCTTTCCACAAATGGGCTACATTGTAAACCTTTTCCAATCATACGATATCCCGTCAAGGCTGAGTCTTCATTCTATCTTGAGAACCATAATCTCAGCATTTAATGCAAATCAGTTTGCTGCTCCTATGACAATTCCTATGATTCCTCTATGCAAAAGTCCTCCAAGTATACTTTTTCGGCCTTCAAAGAGGACGTCCTTGTTTGCTTCAGCCACATTCTAACAAACAATCCTTATTGTCTACATTTGAGGCGTTTGGATGCTATCTGCTTACAAGGTTTGTAGGGCAAAGTCAGCCATGATGCTTTACAACGAGGCAGCACTAGACATTGTAAAGACATTGCTCTATTAATTGGGAAATGACATACCTAGCAATGACATACCATACTCCTGGTATTCATTACGCATGCTGCTGAGGAGGGGGTGGGGAGGAACCGAAGGCAGGAGAGAGTGGGAGGGGACGGGGTCTCAATGAATGCAATGTCCTTTGATACGTCTATTTATCACCGGATAATTTGGTCACACAACAAAGATGGAACCTATGGATCACTGATGAAAGCATTTGCATTTGCAGTACTGTGAATGCAAAGAACTTGGTGGAGAAATCTACAAGAGGGATTTACAAGCGGTGCACAGTTAGTGACTTGTATTCCATCACCCGGCAGTGTCGATACAGCCTGAGAGGGTAGATGGAGCAAACACAACATACTGTTCAACTTCCTGGTGTGCGAGGGCAGTCTCTGCTAGTAAACCCCCTGACAACTGACTGAAATTCCTCAGGCATCTTTGGTAAGTGAGGTCCAAAAACACACTTGCAATTACCGCAATAGGTGTCGCCAGAAAATAAAACGGAAATCTTCAAGATTGCCACTTTGACTCTAAATAAAAAACAATTATTCACAAAATCAATTAAATTCATCAGCTATACCGGCGAATTTCTGACCAATCAGAACATCTCCAATGCCAATGACATGCGCGCTGACTGCAAAATCGGTGTATCATTTTCAACACTACCGGAGTCTAGACTGAAAAGGTGCTACTGATGGTACTGATAGTCGGGTTCTCAGAGCGATGTCTGAACGTTGAAGAGGAGACCCGATCAGATGGGTGGAGGGCCGACGGGGGGCTGGTGGTGGTGGGTACCTGACAGTGCAGCCCTTGCAGTCTCCCTGGCGGTCCCTGTAGTTCCACAGGCCGATGGGCTTGCTGTCCAGGAAGGTCTCGCCCATGCAGCCGGTAAAGGTGGTGGTCCTCACCGTATCCGCTTTCTAGGGAGAGGGACAGGAACACACAGAGAGAGAGAGAGAGAGAGAGAGAGAGAGAGGCGAGAGAGGGAGAGAGAGGCAGAGAGAGGCGAGCGGGAGCGGGAGCGGGAGCGAGAGCGAGAGCGAGAGCGAGAGACAGACAGACAGACAGACAGACAGACAGACAGAGAGACAGAGAGAGCAGAGAGAGAGAGAGACAGAGAAGAGAGAGAGAGAGAGAGAGAGAGAGGGCGAGAGAGAGGGAGAGAGAGGCAGGAGAGAGAGAGAGAGGCGAGAGCGGCGGAGCGGGAGCGACAGAGCGAGAGCGAGAGAGAGAGCGAGAGCGAGAGAGACGAAGACAGACAGACAGCAGACAGACAGACAGACAGACAGACAGACAGACAGACAGACAGACAGACAGACAGACAGACAGACAGACAGAGAGAGAGAGAGAGATTATTTGATATGCATACATGTATATACGGTATTTATGTATTTATATTTTGTATTTAAAATTTAGACTTTGACCTCCTAATTGTTCACCTGCTTTGGCAATGTTAACGTTTGTTTCTCATGCCAATAACGCTTTTTTGAATTAAATTCAATTGAATTGGGATAGAAGGTCGAAGGTCAGCAAAAGTAAAAGTATGAAGGTGTAGGAGACAGAGAGACGGACAGCAAGACAGACAGGCTACCTTGACGGTGCCCAGGATGCCCCCGACGAACAGGTAGGCGTTGTGGTCCACGTCCAGGATGGTAAAGGCCGTGGGAGAGTTGGCGCTGGCGGGCATTGGCAGCAGGCCAGCCAGGGCGCCCTCCAGAGGATACACCGAGATGGTGCCGTTCAGACCGTTACTGAGAGAGAGAGAGAGAGAGAGAGAGAGAGAGAGAGAGAGAGAGAGGGAGAGGGAGAGAGAGAGAGAGAGAGAGAGAGAGCGAGGGAGAGGGAGAGAGACAGAGAGAGAGGGGGAGAGAGAGAGGAGAAGGAGAGAGAGAGAGAGGGGGGGGAGGGTGAAGAAGGAGAGAGAGAGAGAGAGAGGGGGTGGGGGAGGGTGGGAAGAGAGAGAGAGAGAGACAGAGAGAGAGAGAAGAGAGAAAGAGAGAGAGAGAGAGAGAGAGGAGAAGAGAGAGAGAGAGAGAGAGAGAGAGAGAGAGAGAGAGAGAGAGAGAGAGAGAGAGGAGAGAGAGAGAGAGAGAGAGAGAGAGAGAGAGAGAGAGAGAGAGAGAGAGAGAGAGAGAGGAGAGGGAGGTTGAGAGAGAGAGAGAGAGAGAGAGAGAGAGGAGAGAGAGAGAGAGACAGAGAGAGAGAGGAGAGAGGAGAGAGGGGGGTGGGGGTAGAGAGAGAGACAGAGACAGAGAGAGACAGACAGATGGATATATAAGTCACATCTAACACCAAGTTTAAAGAGAATTCCACCGCCCTATCTCCACCATTACAATCATCATTTAATATTATTATATACTCTTTTCACTGTATGTACACATTTACATTTTTATTGCATGCCATTATTTAATTGTTTCTTTATTATTATTTGTATAATTTAAAATCTTTTTCCTCTATGGGTCATTAAGCCCTTTAAACCTTGAGGGAGAAAGAATTAGAGAACGAGACATGTTTGATAAAAGTATACTGCATGAATAAAGAAAGAGTGAACCAGGCAAGGCATAGACCAGCTTCTCAGAGATGTTAGGGTGGGATGAGGAAATCGAACCAGCAACCCCCTAGGGGCCTCACCCCTATGGCCCTATCATGTGGGTCACATGTTGTCATGTCGGAGTAGCCACAACGCCAGCAGGTCTTACAGGACATTCACCATGTACCAGGCATGTTCTGTGCTCACAGCAGAAACAATAGAGGCTATCTGCAGTTTCTACCCGGCAATGGAAGCTGCTGAGTCCCCTCACAGCGGCCCCCCGCGGGAACCCCCCGCCCCAAACACAAACAGAAACGTAATAATACTAATGACGCCAACGCTGATCCAAACGGGTTTGATACCGCTGAGGTGGAAACTCGCCAGCAGTGGAGGCGACTGTCCGGCCAGTGAATAATAATACGCGGACTGTTCATGCATTGTCCCGTGTAAACAACACTGAAAATAATCATTTGGTTAAGATGTCATTAAATGGTGTGGGATGTATTAGGTCATGGGGGCGGCTAATTTCCCCGGTGAAGCCGGCTACCAGCGGCCGAGCGAGCTGCTGGATCTATTGGAACGCGGCAGCCTCTCTCATACCAACCAGTGTGTGTGCGTGTGTGTGTGTGTGTGTGTGTGTGTGTGTGTGTGTGTGTGTGTGTGTGTGTGTGTGTGTGTGTGTGTGTGTGTGTGTGTGTGTGTGTGTGTGTGTGTGTGTGTGTGTGTGTGTGTGTGTGCGCGCGTGTGCGACAACTGCGCTCCAATGCAGAACTCAAACCATTAGGGGGTATCAATTATATGCAATGATACAAAACGGGGAGAGGTTTCAAGAGTTCCCGCAGTGTGTTCAACAGGAGCGTAATGCTTTTTCAGGACCATAACGGTATAATGTTCTGTAGGTTTCGCCCCTAGTTACTGTAGCAGGCCAATTATCAGGTGGGCGTTGATTCGAGTTATAGGGGCCGGTGTGTAAGCCCCTGTGCCTGTGAGCATGTGTCTGTGAACACTGTGCTAGATTAGCACACGCGTCAAGCTGACCTTTGACAGCTTGTGAAAGCTTACTGTATGTCTTTGCAACTTCATGTGAATGTAGCACAATTGTATATTACTCCTATCGTCCCACATATAGGACCCAATTTAGGAGCCATTCCAAACTTATTTTATGTGATTTTCAATAGAACAACTTTTCTCTTCAGAAGTTTCACAGGGTCAGAATTGCTCTGAGGGATTGTGTGAGTCCTGTGTGTGTGTGTCTGTGTGCGCGTGCATCCGTTTGCGCCTGCGCATGTGTGTGCGTTTGTGTGCGTGCGTACGTGTTTGTGCGTGTGGTCATCTTACCGAGAGGCCTCGATCCGGTGCCATTTGCCGTCGTTGATGGAGAGGTGGGGGTACTCCACCCTCCCCACGCCCGAGCCCACGTCCCACAGGAAGCTCACCTTGCCCTTGCGCATCTCCAGGGCCAGGAAATCCACCTGGATCGGGACGAGGAGGGAGAGGGGAGGAGGGGGGGGTGACATAGGGAGACAGGGAGGGGATAACAGTGGATACAACATGGATACAGTAATGAGTCAAAAATAAATACACAGAAAATACAGAAAGAACGGTACGGCTATACAAATATGGAAACACACACAAATGTAAAAAAATAATCATCTGCTCATACAGTAAGTGTGTGTAAATAAATGGTGTGCATACAAAGATATATGTATATACTTATTTGTCATTTGATTTAAACCTAATGGGGGCCTGAAATCAGGGGAGGGAGAAAGTAATGATATATGGCCGAGTTCAATGACTCAGGCTTTTTTAATTGTAACCAGTGTGATTCCAATTAATACCTGCTATCCACTGAGGGATATAAAGAGCAGTAAGAGTTGTTATGTTATCCGGGATTCTAATTTCAAGAACTAATCTTTTCCCCCCTAATTCTCTCTCTAAAGTAAATTCTCACAATATTTCTCCTGCATTTTGATGAATGGCCTTATTACTTATGTATGAGCCCAGTATTTATACACACAGTCAAGCAAACGCACACACTCAGACACACAAACCAATAAACACACACCCACACAAATATATATAATTATAATTCATACAGTTCAATGCACTATTGAACAACATTTCCGAGAGTTTCATATTAAGATACAGGACGCACAAAAAGTTGCACCCATTCTAATCTCTCCAAAACTTGGAAAATATTAATTATCACAGATCACAAATCAAAGGGCAATATTATAGATTATGAACTAGGAACACATTTTAGAAAATCACAAATTAGTGAACCACATACACACGCACACAATCACACGCACACACACACACACACAACACACACACACACACACAGACACAGTCAAACAAACAGAGTCACATACACACACCCTCTCAGATGGAGCAAGACATTAATTTCTCAGGGGAAATCAGAACAAGGCAGAAAGCAGTATAAAGTCGCTGTTAATTGCTCTCGCTAGCTGGGACATAAACACTAAAAGCACACGCGCACGCACGCACGCACGCACACACGCACACACACACACACACACACACCTGCAGGGCTTGTCACTAGAACGCACCGCACCACGTCACACGCACGCACGCACGCACGCACGCACGCACGCACGCACGCACGCACGCACGCACGCACGCACAGCACGCACGCACTTACGCACTCACTGCTGCGACACACACCAAAAGCACACACACACGCACGCACGCACGCACACACGCACACACACACACACACACACACCTGCAGGGCTTGTCACTAGTAAATTAATCTGTGATATGTTTTGCATGATGCCTAGTAATAAGTATATGTGCTTGTTTATTTGTGTGTGTCCCTGCATATGTGCGTGCTTGTGTGAGAAACGGTGCTGGTGCAAGTGAGTGTGTACTGTGTTGAGCTCTGCATTTTATGATGATAAGTATGATAAATCTTACAGTTCTACGCCATCTTCAACATCATGAAATGTGATTAATGGGCAATATTTAACGAATGATAAAATGTAAATATGCACTGCAAAAAGTTTAACTTGAGCCAGTGTATTTTCCCACCAATATGACTTTGTGGCCATAAACTAAAGAAAAAATGGAGGTACTGACTCTCCCAGAGTCAGTCTACACAGAGCCGTACAGGCTAGGAGTGGAACGGTAGCCGTCCAAAAAACTTCATGTGCGCAAAACATTCTTTAACGAACATCAGTGTTCACTGTATGGGGTAAATTAATACAATTTAAAAAAATACCTATTGGTAAAACAGCTACACTGAACCAAGAAGAATAGATAGTAGACCTACAATAACACACATTCAATTCACATTGAAAACAGTCTATGGTTCAATCCGCTACATCCTGTGAACTAAACAGACATAATGTGGTTACATATGGGGAAATAATGTTTAACCTACAGTGTGTTACTGAATCGATCATGGATTTAGCACCCTACACAGCCTCTACATTGTGTATGTGTATAGTGTTCAGCATTATGACAGCAAAAACGCTGTGATTAAATCAATGCACGTCTCAAATGAGGCGTAGTTTTGACCCTTTTGGCCCACCATACAACCGTGAAGGGTCGCTGCACTCACGTGCACGGTTTGGGACTGATTGCATTGCGGTACGGCAGAGAAGTCCCAGCCGTATAATTATCGTAAACATTAAGACTTTCTCATACTTTGTTTTAACACACAGCAAGTAACAATGCTTGTGACTGTTGATGACTATCGATTACGCGCTCAGTGACTGCGACACTGAGTGATTGGTGGAGAACGTCACCAAGGTTGAGAACGGCGGGGCGGGGGAGCGAGTGGTAGACCTACGCATTACAATTACGAGCAGGAGCGAGTCAAATATATCGAGCCATTTACAGCGACCAACTCTAACCAGCGAGGGGAGCGAAGGCGACGAAGAGATTAAACCTGAACAACCACAAGTCTGGTCAAGTCGAGTGTGTTTCATTTGTATAGCCGTTGATCGAAGTTACAGCCTCGGAGGTCTTATGGGGCCACCTGTGTATGAAGCCCCCCTAACACTAGCCAAAGGGTGAGAAAATACTCCTTGAGAAGGATCGCAGAGTGGGGGGTCCGGCGATGGTTTGGACGGAGTGCATTGAACAGTTTAAGACCAATAATTAATGAAGGGTATTGTTCATTCTGATGAGGTGTTGGCTTGTGAGGGAGCTGGTAGCCGTCAGCTTCGGTGGTTACCTAACCGACTATCCCTGCCGCCTTCAGCCAACGCTTTACACCCCACTTAGCTCGATGCACACGATGCTCAATGACAGCGCTGAAGGCGTGGGCGTGTCTTTAGCTCTGAGTTCACAGCCCTATTCCGCAGTTGCAGAGGTTGGATTTAAATACATGGTTCACATTATTGCACTCTTTATATCGGTTTATTTCAGGATTCTTTATCATTTCAATATTTTCATTTAAAGGTCAAATAAAAAATATATAGCAATGAACCAAACCGAATGCCGTGTGCGTAGACCGTTAAACAAACCCTCCTGCACCTCCTTACACCCCTGATATTTGTCTATGCCGCTAATAGCAACCCAACAGGAAATGGCAGGATGTGAGGTCACACGTACGTATTTGGCGGAGCCCAGGTAGAACAGGAGGTTGTCTGGAGTGGTGGTCTTGACGTGGAGGACGATGGTGTTGTATCTCCCCTTCCGAATGTCGGGCCGGTAACTACGGATACAGTCGCCGCCCGACGACACGGACACCTTGATCTGAGGAGAGAAACACACACACACACACACACACTCAGTCTTTAACCCCCCGCTCTGGAACAGTCTTTAAACAGCCTTTAAACAAGTTATTTGTTGGAATTGTACCTCTACTGTTATTTTAAACTAAATGAAATATATGTTGGTGTCTTGCACATGGATCCCTGGCAAATAGTGATTGTAATCCAATCAAATGTAATCCAACCTCATCCAATCCAATGTTGTTACCGACCCTCATCTCATCTATCCTCCTCTACTCTATCTACCCTCATCAAGTCTAACCAAATGTAATATAGTCTTATCTACTCTACTCTAATCTAATTTTTTTTTATTTCTAACATAAACTGTAAACTTCCCTTCTACTAGATTAACGGCACACGTTTGATTACACTTTCCGCAAGAAGTTCAGCGCTCCATGTGTGCCGTATGGATGCTTGTGTTTCCATGGATTTACCGAGTTGGCCTGCTTCCTAGCCTGGTTGATCAGCTCCTTGATTTGAGAGATGTTGCGTCTGAGATTGTCTTGCAGCCTCTTGATTGGCTGCAACTTCTCCAGCAGCCTGTCCGCCTCGTCCTCCAGATCCTTGACTTTGGCCCCTGCAGCATGGACTGAATCGAGAGGGGGAGAAACAGTCAACAGGGCTTCTCTGTTACTGGCTGCTGCTGGTTAAAGAGAGGCAGCACAGGGTGGAAACAAAGCCAAATCGTCAGAGCAGAGGAAGAGATTGACCAAGAGCAAAGAGGTAATGGTGGCGAAAAAAGGCTCAACGGACTAGCAATAAAGAAAACATCTAGCTAAGCGCAGCTAATGTCAGATATACTATTAGCGTAGGTCACTATTACAAGAGGAGAATTTGCCGACTGTAAAGCAATGACATTGAAATGACATAAAGAATGACAGAAAGAAAGAGAGAAAGGAAGAGAGAAAGAAAGAAAAAGACTTTGTAGAGCTACCATGCGCCGGCGGAGGATTGAGGAGTGTAAATATAAGCGAGTAGGCACTGGAGCACAGACGGCCGATGATAGCGCTAATGAAATTAACGGTGCACCAATTTGTGTTTTTAGATGAAAATACCCCCAAAACAAGTTACAGCACCATAAAATGTTTTAATGGGACCTCGTTCAGATATTCAATTATACATTTTACGTTTGTAATTAACATTGCCAAAGCGTGAATTGACAATGCCGTTGTATTTCTCAGTGTTGAAAACCACTGAGAACTTCAGTGACTCATTTTGACATAATGTGTGGATTGGTGCACCGCTTGCAACAAGAGAAAACAATTAGAGACTTGTATAATTGAAAAATACATACTGATTGCTGGGGAGATAATAGAAATAAAAAAGAGAGACAAAAGCAAAAAGTCAGGTGTGAGATTAAATCAAATTATTTTCAATCAATTTCTGCTACAGTTAGTTGATCACTTGATCGCGCATTTTCTTTCAGCAGCAAAAGACAGAATGAGGGATGGAAGATTGAACTACTCTACTGTCAGATGAACAAGCAACATAAACACAAGTGAAGGATAATCATTACTTTTAGCTTAATTATTAGAAAGAAATTCCCACGTATCATCTTGCTCCAACTCCAGAATATAAAATAAATCCAAAAATGTAAATAAAAACATTTGCACAGATGAGACCTTTTAATCTGATTTACAATCGTGTGCACCATTCTTCTCATACCAAACTTAACTTTGACTGAAAGGAACAGTTCACTATTTTGGACCCGTGGTAGAACACACCGAGACAAATATCCACATGCCCTGATCCTCCTGCACATTCTTGACTCCATTCCAGCCCAGGTAGATTGCTGCAGTAAGAAGCCTACAAATTCAATCCTGATGCAATTAAATAACAGCGCCTAATCTCTAGCATCATGCTAGACAATCTGTTACAGGCCCTTGAGTCCAAACTATCCTCGTTAACATTGGGACCACCTTTAAATCGGAGTAGAGGCATGCCTTGGGTTGACTTCCCAAAATGCTTTCTATATCAGCGAATAGGAAAATAACTTTGTCTCCCACAGAGCATTGCAAAGTAGCCTTACTGTTCTTCTCCGGGTCCTGGATCATGTGATTTGCTGCTCTGACGGTGTCCTCAAGTTCGCTGTAGTTCTTCTGGAGGCCACGGAGTCGCAGGTTCAAATCCCCAAGGCGCTCCAGAACATCGATGGCAGTGGCGTTTGCGTCCGCTGCCACGACCTTGGAGGCTGCTAGCTTAGCTGCTGTGTCTGGAGGTTGTATGGAGGCAGGAACACACACATGCACACACAAAAATTTCTCAATTCACTATTCTGCATAGGTAAATGTGTATTTGTACATGTATAGTGTGCTTCTGTGTGTGTGTGTGTCTGAATGCTGACTAAACCTGACAACCTCTTGTGATATCGATCAGTTTGTACTGTAAGTTTCTCTCTCTCTCTCTCTCTCTCTCTCTCTCTCTCTCTCTCTCTCTCTCTCTCTCTCTCTCTCATCTCTCTCTACTCTCTCTTGCGTATCGATCACTCTCTTCTCTCTCTCTCTCTCTCTCTCTCTCTCTCTCTCTCTCTCTCTCTCTCTCTCTCTCTCTCTCTCTCATGGACACACAGTATGTAATGCTCACCGCTGGGTATGGCGTTAAGGGTTGCCATGGTTTCGTTGACAGCCTTCAGCAGGTCTTTGTTTTTGTCTCTGGCAGCTTTCACCCTGCCCTTCAGATTGGCCACACTTGCCGCATTATCTGTACACATACAAAGACAGACACACACACACAACACACACACACACACACACACACACACACACACACACACACACACACACACACACACACACACACACACACGCGCGGAAAAGCCACAGATGACTAATGAAAGCAAACGTTTAAGCCTGCTGTCCACCCTCCTCACTCGAACGAGATGCATAATGACCTACAACGATAGATCGACAGCCGTTGCATGAGAGAGAGGGGGGGGGGGGGGGGGGGGGGGGGGGGGAGGAGAGAGAGAAGATGAAGAGAGGGATACACAAACAGAGCATTACATTCCACCTTATTATAGCTTAATAGTTTGTATAGGCACGGCGATGGGTAGACAGGCAGACAGATGGGTCGGGGAAAGACATTCTGACACACTGACAGACGGGTAAGACAGACGGGCAATCAGACAGACCGACACATAGACAGGGCCACAGACAGCTAGACGGACAGACCTTTGACGTTGTCCTCTAGTTGCTTGGCTTGATTCAACAGTCTGGAGCTCTTCTGCAGTGAGTCTTTGGCTTCATCCTTTATTT
This sequence comes from Melanogrammus aeglefinus, assembly GCA_900291075.1. NCBI lineage: Eukaryota > Metazoa > Chordata > Actinopteri > Gadiformes > Gadidae > Melanogrammus > Melanogrammus aeglefinus. The sequence goes on from OLKM01000005.1 coordinate 456,189, forward strand.
GGATGTCAGGACCAGAGGCCTACACACACACACACACACACAGGCATATACACACGCACACACACACAGGCACGCACGCACACACAATGTGTATTAATAATACTAAAAACACAACTTTGCGTAATAAGACACAGATGCATGGGCAGACAAACAATGAAAATCCTGCTTACAAAGAGAGGAACTTGATAAGCTCGTCGGGAGCACTTCAGGTGGGTCAGGTGTCTTGCTCAGGGACACCTCGAAAATGAGCTAGGAGGAGCCGAGGATTTAACTAGCAACCTTCAGATTGCAAGTCATTTCCTGAGCTAAGCCAAACTGACAGTGAGGCTGAAAACGAAAGGCTGCAGTAGAGTGCGGCCTGACATTCATAGGTGCCCTGTTCCCAGCAGGACATAATGAGCATGCTACCTTTTAAGCCCTGGGGAGAGCACACACACACACACTAACACACACAACACATAGAGGAAATGTTCCCAGCAGGACATAATGAGCATGCTACCTTTTAAGCCCTGGGGAGAGCACACACACACACACTAACACACACACACACAGAGGAAAGTAAGAGGAAAAGGGAGAGAAGTAATGAACTGGAAGAGAGGAAAGGAGGTGAAAGAAAACAGATCTTGCAGAAAGAACAGAGAGCAACGATGAATGAAGAATGAGAGATAGAGAGAGGGGAAAGTGATCAACTGTTCCCCGATAGGGTGACATCAGTCAAGACAAATGAGTGGAGAAGTGCCTGTGTGTGTGTGAGTGTGAGTGTGAGTGAGAGAGAGAGAGAGAGAGAGAGAGAGAGAGAGAGAGAGAGAGAGAGAGAGAGAGAGAGAGAGAGAGAGAGAGAGAGAGAGAGAGAGAGAGAGAGAGAGAAGAGGAGAGACTGCTTTCATCTCCCCACCGCGACTAATGGTACGGCCCGGGCGCTTGCGTCGCACCAGCGGTGGCAGTGACTACCTGTTCATGCATGTGAGATTTATCATTCCTCTCTCCTGCTGTCACACACACACACACACACACCCACCCACACCCACCCACACCCACCCACCCACCCCACCCACCCAGGGCCCAGGCTGTACTTGTATGACCCTGCTCGGGTGATTGAAAAGATAAAATGGATGTGCCAGTGTGCAATGATGATGGTGATGATGATGACAAATCTGTGTATACGTAACTGCAGTGTCTGTGTGTGTGTGTGTGCACTTTATGTGTGTACTTTGTGCAGAGGTATGTCCATTGTGCATTCAAATTAATTATTCCTATGCGCGAACGTGTGTGTGTACGTTTGTGGTGTGTGTGTGTGTGTGCCCTTTCTTAATGTGTGTGTGTGCACTTTGTGTGTACAGACCAGGGAGTGTGTGTGTGTGTATAAATGTGTGTGTGTGTGTGTGTGTGTGTGTGTGTGTGTGTGTGTGTGTGTGTGTGTGTGTGTGTGTGTGTGTGTGTGTGTGTGTGTGTGTGTGTGTGTGTGTGTGTGTGTGTGTGTGTGTCCTCTCACCAGCATCAGGGCCTCGGCGGCGCTCTGTTTTGCTGCCTTGGCCTCTCTCTCGGCCTCGTCCACGCTGTTCTTTATGTTGCTATAGGCCTTGAACGCAGCCGTGGCGTTGAAGGACAGGTTCTTAGCCTCTGCCAAAATACTACCAGGCAGGGAACATACAACAGGTACGGGCCAGGGCGCACCAAGGAGAGGACAGGAGGGGGAGAGGAACAGGAAAGAAGACAATGAAGATCTATAAACCAACCGAAGATCAAATTAATGCGTCTGCCCTGTTAAACACTAATACAAATAATGATAATCATAATATTACTGATGATGATATAATAATACCCATAATATTACTGATAATAATAAAAAAACAATAAATATGAATTATGATTGTGATAACACAAAAGGGTTTGAGGTATGTATTGACTCAGTGAATGTGTGTAGTGAGTGTGAAACGTGCAACCCGTTCAGTACCCGTCGAGGATGGCCGCTGATTGGTTGAGCTGCTGGGCGTGCCTCTCGGCCAGGCCCACGTGGTCGGCCAGGTCCCCGTCACTCAGGCCGTCCGTCAGGTGAGCCACTTTGGTCTCCAGGCGGTCATGGAGAGGGCCCAGCTCTCGCTCCATCTCCTCTAGATCCTGCAGGGGCGCGCGCGCACACACACACACACACACACACACACACACACACACACACACACACACACACACACACACACACACACACACACACACACACACACACACACACACACACACACACACACACAGGCAAAAACGCAGACACACATACGCACATGCACAGAAATCAGCCAATGTGATGTCATCTAGGGAATGATTTCGTTTGGTCTGCTTTCAACAAAACAAACACATCAATTTCATGATAAGATACCGGCTGGATTACTTTCAAATCATCTACGTCGACATTTTAAAAACCAGGTGGCCGGTATAGCAGCAGCAGCTGGAAGGAGCATCAAGGCAGCCCTTCTGGGAGTCCTCCCTCTACGCTGCGGGCACAAGGACCTCCGTACCAAACACCCACGGACCGCACCGTTGGGGTGGTGGTGTTGTGGTTCTGACGCTGTGTAGGGGAGGGAAGTGTTGGGGGGGGTCACCCACCTCGATCTCCCCGTTGATGCGGTCCGAGAGCTGGTTGGCCTCGCCCAGGAGCCGCTCGCCGTCCCCCAGAAGCCCCTCCGCCTCCTGCCTGACGCCACTCACCGCCGTCCGCTTCCTCTGCAACACACACACACACACACACACACACACACACACACACACACACACACACACACACACACACACACACACACACACACACACACACACACACACACACACACGGCAGGGTTGGTGTACACACATGTATGTGTGTGTGTGTGTGTCTGTGAGTGTGTGTGGATTTGTGTGTGTCCGTGGATGAGTGTGTGAATGCGTGTGTCGTGTGTTTGCGTGTGTGTATTGGTATGTGTTTTGTGTGAGGCTGGGTGTCTTTGTGTGTGTGGGTGTGTGTTTGTGTGTGTGTTTGTGTATGTTTGTATGTGTGCCAGGCTGTATGTGTGTAATTGTGCATGAATGCCTGCCTGCCTGCCTATTAGTGTGTGTGCGTGTTTATGTGTTTTTGTGCATGTGCATGTGCATGTGTGCGTGTGTGTGTGTGTGTGTGTGTGTGCATGTGTGTGCGTGTACATTTGTCAATGTTTGACTTTCGGTTTGCATGTCTCGGAAATTGAATGGGTCCATTCATGGGATGTTAATTGAAGCCGTTACTTTCCCAATAATAATTTCAAAAAGAACGATTCCTGTTAAGGGGCCCTTTCAAAATTGCATACGAGGACTATATTCATTGTAAAAAAACAACATGATTACCCATGTCAGAGAATATGGAACGTTGAATGCATGCATGCTAGAATTCAATTTGACTCCAAGGCTATTGTGTGGTGAGGGCGCGTACCATTGAACTGAGAGAGCGACCAAGAGAGAGACAGTAATAATAAAAACAAAACCATTAAGCTAGAGGGAAATAAATACAGAGAAGGATAATTGTAAAGAAATACGTTATGATATCCTTGAACCTTCTCATTCATTCAGCTTTGCCCTGAGGATGTGAAAAAGGTCATCTTAATCAACGGCATACGGCACTTGAAAAAAAACTAAAACTGCAACACCATAGTTTTACCATAACAACTTGAATAAACGGTTTGATATTAGGGGCCAAACTGCTGGTGGGTCCGTTTTTTCGTTTTCATTTTTGTGCCATTTATAAGAACAGCATAACAGAGCCTTCAGCATTGTTCCCTCACCAATCTGAAGCACCAACTTATATATGTGTATGTGCGCGTTTGCGTTGTGTGTGTGTGTGTGTGTGTGTGTGTGTGTGTGTGTGTGTGTGTGTGTGTGTGTGTGTGTGTGTGTGTGTGTGTGTGTGTGTGTGTGTGTGTGTGTGTGTGTGTGTGGGTGCGTGTGTGCGCGTGTGTGTGTGCGCGTGTGTGCGTCTGCGTGTGTATATGTGCAGGCGCGTGTCTTCACATGCACATGCAGAAACAGTGTGCACACAGCACAAGCGTACCTCCAGGGCTGTGAGGTTGGCCTGGTTCTGAGCAGCCAGTACCCCAGCCTCCCTGCTCTTGCTCTGGGCAGCGTCCAACAGCTCCTGGGCTTCCTCCAGTTTCCCCCCGTGGTCCGACAGCTTCCCCGTCACCTGATTAGGAGTTGGGGGCAAAACAAACCAGAGAATATAATGCACATGAACCAGGCTACGGTTTGCCTATGCAACAACACCTCACTTAAATAATCCAACGTGCTCGATGAAATGTCACCTCACTTTAATATGGTCTAACGGGAATTAGAATCACAGCGGGCATAATGTGGTAACACAATGGAAAAATTGGCCGCATTGAAGTGGTACCATTCTGGAGAACACCTCGACTCTTTAGTGGGACTGAATTAAAGTAGGTGCCCTCCGGTTACCACCAAACGATGTGCGCGCACGCACACACACACACACACAAGTCACGTGCCACACACACACACAAACACATACACGTCACACACCACACACACAAGTCACGTGCCAGTTCACACACAAACACATACACATCACACTTCTGTTCCCCATCATCCATGGTCGTCGACGAGGTCCCTACCTCTGCTTTGAGGTCCTCGGTGGCCTGGTGGGGGTCTCCAAACAGCCTCTTGACTTTCTGGTACAGCTCTTCGGCCAAACTGGGGAGTGGAGTAGCACCATTGTGCTGTTAGCTTAGCACTTAGCATTTAGCCTTCCTGAGTCCTGAGCTTTAACCATTGACCACGAACATGAGCTCCAGCACAATGAAAGACGACGCGAGGGGGGGATAGAAGAGGGGAGAGTGGAGGAGAGGAAAGGAGAGGAGGGGGTGAGGCAAGGAAAGGAGAGGAGGGGAGGGGGTTGGGGCGAGGAAAGGAAGAGGGGAGGGGGTTGGGGCGAGAAGAGGGGGCGATGGTAGGGAAAAGGCAAAGAATACTGGGGAGAGGAAAGGAGAGAAGAGGAGAGGGGGAGAACAAAAGGTGAGTAAGGAGGGATGGAAAGTGAACGAAAAGAGAGGAGAGGCAAGTAGAGAGGAGGGGGAGGAGGAGGTGAGGGGGAGAGGGGAGAGGAGGAAGGGAGAGTAATAGAGGAGAGGAGAGGAGGGAGGGGAAAGTAGTTGAGCAAAGCGGAGAGGGTGGGGAGGAGAGGACACTGTGCCTTCCTACCCATAATCACTCCAAGGCTGTTGGGATGCTTCAGGCGAAAGAGCTGATTCTGTTTTTTTTATTGACTCCCGAGGCTACGCTAGTTTTAAGAGTTTTAAAGCCTTGCAAATATCATCACACTTAATGTGTGTGTGTGTGTGTGTGTGTGTGTGTGTGTGTGGTGTGTTGTGTGTGTGTGTGTGTGTGTGTGTGTGTGTGTGTGTGTGTAGAGGGCTAATTTATAGATATTATACTATACAATGCAAAACTAGATTTGAATAACAGCAGCCAGGAGATTAGAGATAAATCAGGACTTTGTGAGTGTGTGTGTGTGTGTGTGTGTGTGTGTGTATGTGTGTGTGTGTATGTGTGTGTGTGTGTGTTTGTGTGCGTGTGCGTGTGCGTGTGTTTTTGTGCCTCTATGGTTGTGTGTGTGAGTGTCTGTTTGCCCAATTTTGTTTTTTAAGAAAACCCCCCCGAGGTAAAATTAAAAGTCTGCCGGCATGATTACTGGCGTTGACAAGGTGAAGGTTGAGTCTGAAAGCGCCGGGGAAAACCTTGTAGTTTAGAATTGTTGTCGCTGAAACTTTGTTCGTTAAAGCACTCTGGCATCGCTGTCAACTTGTATATTTGCAACACAAACCAGGAAGAAGCTTCTCTTCACACGTACCTAGCGAGAGGAGGGTCACTGCTAGGCTCTCTGTACCCTCACCTTCTCCCCGTTTCTGTCCTTCCCTTTGTTTCTTTCTTTCCATCCGCGCTCTCTTTCCAATCTTTCACTTTGTTGCATTCCCTTTTTTTTTTCTGTTGCACTTATTCACCCTCTCTCCTCCCTAAGGCTACGCGTTTTAATTAACTCATCGACCTCGTCAACATTTACCGCTGAAAGAGAAAGAGCAGGATGGAGAGAGAGAAAGAGAGAGTATATAGAATGGGAGGCGGGGGGAGAGAAAGGTATTCAAAGAGTGAGCTGAGGAAGCAGGTTGCTAATTCAGACAAATGCACTTTGAGAGACACTGACAAACACACACTCACACAGCGAGAGAGAACTCGTAGGAGAGAGAGAGAGAGAGAGAGAGAGAGAGAGAGAGAGAGAGAGAGAGA